>JAIUSX010000119.1:4233250-4838000 GCA_026573805.1 Hesperophylax magnus
TTAGGAAATCTCTATCTTTCTCTTTCTCTGGTTTCTGGCAAGCAAATCTCTTTCTTCTACCCAAGGCACATTTGTTTCTCTCCAACCATTTTTGCATCATTGGTCTACCAGGCAGGTAAACTTCAAGAATTTTGTTCTAATAATAATACACCCCTGGACTAAAAAGAAGCCCAGCAGCCTCTCTCATCACCAGCTGAGCCCTCTTCATTGCCGCCTTCACTACCGTCACGGAGGTCCCCTCTCTTCAGCCTCGTTATATAAAAAGCACCCGACCACACTCAACTCAATTAAGTGTGAGCCGTTTGTGCAGTTGCGAACAAGTTGTCTCACAATATAATGACACTTTCCAAACAACAACCTCCGAGCATGTCAGCTCCAGGTTAGTTGTCCGTTCCTGCCAAATCAACAGTTGTCTTTTGCTCCATTACGCACTGACACAAGCATTGTCTTGCAAATACTAAAACACGCAGACAAACCAGTCGCCGTTCGTGCAGACTCACCAAATGCTGTTTGTGCATACTCACCACCAACCTCCATTTGGCACCAACCCATGTTACTCGCAGCCCTGCACGCTTTAATAACCAGTACAACCTTGCTTACTACCAGCATGGATCCACTCTGGCATCTCTACAAACCTGAAGCACCTATTTTGACCTCTGTGATAGTAGAACCCCTTCGCAACAACAAAGTTCCACACCGTGTTCTTTTCCAAGACCCTAGTGTTCATTTGAGTGTAATCTCAAAGGGTCATGTGTTAGTGAAAATAACAAGTGCTACGCAAACTCCGACCCCTACGCAAACAAACTACGCTTCGCAAATCTTAGCTTCCCGGACCAATGATAAACTTAGAGTCATTTTTTTTTCTCTTTCAAATTGTCATGTCATATGTCACTATGTTTTGTTTTGTCTTGTATTGTCATGCCATACGTTACTATGTTCTGTCCTGTCTTGTCATGTCATATGTCACTATGTTCTGTCTTGTCTTGTCATGTCATACGTTACTATGTTCTGTCTTGTCTTGTCATGTCATACGTTACTATGTTCTGTCTTGTCTTGTCATGTCACATGTCACTGTATTTTGTCTTGTCTTGTCATGTCACTATGTGTTTTATGTTTGTCATCAATTAGCTAGCACACCCAACAATCTCTCTCTCTCTCTCTCTCGCAAGCCATCTCTCTGAGAAGCCAGTGGCATGTTTTAAGTAAAAGAGGATTCTTAAGCCTATTGCTTCATTGCCACGTCACTTTTTCTCGGGCCGGCGGGGATGTGTCACGTAACGAATCGGACACGTTCAAAACTCCCGCGAATTCAAATTAGTCAGCGGTGAGTTGTTACCATTGTCGCTGTGCGCGCGCGCCTGCCTTGTGCACGGCCAAGTTGGTAAACTGCTCTACGCTCGACACGCCGGCTATTCAAATCACCAACGGCCGCCCCCACTCACAATCTAGCCTTGGCCCTGTCAACATGTCTGTTTTGCTATCAACCAGGACGCCATCGTTGCGCGCCTAAATTAACGGCCGCTTTGTACAAGTATTTTCGAAGCCTGTACCTAATTGCTGTGCCTACTCACCATGGAGAAATGTACGCGTAATAGCGCATACAGTACGGAAGATAACCCTCCTTTTGTGGTTCAACATGTACGCGAAACCTACTACAAATTTATGTAAGCGGATTAACTATCTTTACCTTTTATGTGCCTTTTTGTGACTTGAATCATGCCTACACACACGCTTGCCAGCCAGAACCTAAATTATCAAGAGAGATTGTTCCTAACGAAACGCTAGGAATATTTAGGATGTAAATGACCCATCTCATTTGTGTATCTGTTTGTAATTGTGCTTTGTGAATATACTTTCATACCCCATTATTGCGTTTCCTTTGACGAATTCGAAGTGGTTTGTTTGGCAATCAGTTCCCCGTGTAAAAGCCGTAGCTGACCTGACGCCTGATGATCATGATCTCAACCTCTACCACCTGAGCTAACGCCGATATGTACTAAGGCACCCTTTTTGCAATGGACCTCTCACAGGGAAAATTGCGCCCTTTACAAAATGTATTTTTTAGAAATATTAATGATTATTTGAAATACAAACAGTTCAAAGATAATTTCATTTGGTTTTTTAAAATTGTATTTTTTTTTACAACAACTTTGGATAACCCTAAATATTTAAAAATCCAGGTTTTTAAATATTTTTACCAACAAGTCCCAACGACGCACTTGGTGAATTTTCTTGGAAATTCGAAATGTGCTCTTCATAAAATGTGCTATTATTTATTTTTGATTTTGTCGTTGAAAGAAATACTATTTTGGAAACAAGATAAAAATATATTTGAAATATATATACCTAAATATATTTGCATTTGAAAAAAAATAGATCTGTCTAAAAAATATTTTTTAAATTTTAAACATGAAAATTTATCAGGACATTTTGACTCGGAATTTTGAAATAATTATATATTTATAAAACATATTCCTTTTGTGTAAGTAATAAGTAATTATACTGTCACTTCACTTTTTATACCGTTTGTACAATAAAAAAATGATTTGAAATGAATTTTTTTACTTTCAACTATCAATGAAAAAATGCGAAATTCGTAATCATACACTTTTACAATTTTTGTGATGTGATGATGTATGAATATTTTATACAAACTGTGAAGAATAATTATTTGTCTCACTATAGAAAAAATATAAAAATACTTTTATAATGTCTGGACGTCCCGGTCAGATCTGTCCTTCAGAGGCTATAATGGAATATGATGTTTGTGGCCAGTAATGTCCTTCCGAGGCCTGAAGGGTTAAAAGCAAACTTTCGTGTCTCGTGACGTCACATGAGACACACTTGGCAGTTCTGCTGAGCAAGTCATTGTATGTACCTTGATATCGTGCACCGATCATCTTCAGTAATATTCCGAAATTTTACAAAAAATCTTAAATGTTCTGTCCGCAGTATGCTCTAATTAAAATGATACATTTCGCTGTGGGAGACGATTTCCTGAGGATTTCATCATTTTTATGAAAATTCCAAGAATTCCTCAGGAATATTCCCATCACTACAAAATACCTATCTCTATCTGGGTATAACATATTTTAACATCCTTCCATTATATCTAAAAAATATTGAAGATATTCAGGAATTTAAAATAAAATTAAAAAATTACCTAAAACTATTATAAAAGTCCATATCTTACTCTTATTATTATTTCCTTCAAATCTTGAAACTGTATTATTGATAAATCTTGCCTATTTCTTACTTATCCCTTTGGTTTTGCAAATATATTATTTACTTACTTACATGATTCATAATTGAGCTAGGATTCACTCACCAAACACAAGAGCCTTGTCTCTTTATGGTGAGGAAAAGCTATTATTATTTACCTTGATAACACTGTATAATATGTTTAATTGTATATTTATTGTAAAAAACATACAAATATTAAATAAAAAATAAAAAATAAAAAAAAACTACCCATAACACATTTCCATTGGTTTATCTATTGTATGCAGTAACAATGAGTTAACCCTCTACAACGAATATTCAAAAACCTGGAATTTTCCCATCACTACCCATAACACATTTCCATTGGTTTATCTAAATGCAATAACGACGAGTTAACACCGTACAAAATAAAATGGGAGCTTCAAAATAATTTGTTTATTATGTATAAAAGTTAGCATTCATATTTCGATCGATACATTAGTCAAAATAAAATATTACGTTTAATTATTTTCCACGCACTGCAGTGTACAATTAGTACTAGCATTATTTTTTTTATGTTTTCTTATTTAATATATTAACTATACTCTATATTATTTTTTTGAAGTATATATAAGTATATATAAGTTTTATATAAGTTTTTTTTGAATATCAGTGAAAATATTTCACATTGCTTTTGTGACAATTCGGTTGAATTTGTCAATTAGTTTGCTGCCTGAACAACAAGTAAGATAGAGTATTGATAACAAAGATAATTCAAACAGATCGAAAAATGTAAGAGAAAGAAAGAAACAAGCCCCAAAAGAAACAATCAGGTCTTGTCTAGGAGAGTGAACGCAGCTGTTTCAGGATCCAATCCCTGAGCTTGAAGATCTGGGTGTAGGTAGTATAGGTGTCAGCCCTGCACGAGGTCTTTTCGTCGTTCAGAGGACCGTTGCTCACGACACCGCGAAGGAACCATCGCGTCTGCTGCATCAGGTCCTTAGCCGAAACCACGAACCCCCCGCCGCTGTCTCCCATACAGAGCCCCGTACCTGAAATGATACAAGATGGTTGATTCTTACAGCTAAAAAGTCTCCATCAACTGAAGAAATCTTCCCAAAATACCTTCCATCGATGTGCTTTGTGTAACTCTAAGGACGGGTTGTTTCGGAGAATCTGAACAATTCATCAAATTTCAACGTTCATTTTCAAGTTCTGTGAAAGATTTTTTCAAGTTCTGTTTTTATTTCAGTTTTGTCAAGCAACTAGTCTACAATGATATAAAAACAGAACTTGAATAAGTCTTTCACAGAACCCGAAAATGAACGTTGAAATTTGACGAATTGTTCAAATTCTCCGAAATAACCCGTCCTAAGTCAACCAATTATTTATTCATATGAACTTAATGACTCAACCTTACCTCTGTCGAAGAAATTAATGAACTGGGCATCATTTTCGACTCTAAATTAAACTTTATATCTCACATAAACGCAATTTACAGTAAGGGAATGAACATGCTTGGATTCATTCATCAAAACTCCAGAGCCATCTTTAGTTCGAAGTCAAGTCGAATATAACTCCTCGATCTGGTCCCCCCATTATAAAATACATTCAGATTCAATAGAAAAAATTCCACACAAATTCCTAAGACACATTAATTTTAAACACGGTTGAGTGTATAAACTATGAGGTGATTTTGCACAAAAACGGCGCTGTACAAGTCATCCAATTGTTATTATTTTATTATTATAATTAAAAAAATAAATTTATTAAAAGTTTCAGATCGAAGAATTATATCCAACTTAATATTTACTCGTATGTTCAAAATTGTAAATGGTAGTGAAGACAGCCTTGATTTAATTAACCTCATCCTGAATTTCATGTACCCATTAGATTAGAGCTACCCGTTCTAAAACCCTGTTTAATTGTAACAATTCCAAGACCTATCATTTCAAACACTCGCTTGTACCTAGATTACATGAAGTTAATAATAGATACGCAGATGTAGCGGATCTGTTTAACTGCACAGAAGCTAGGTATATTCTTCTAGTATTAATTGTAAACTTTCTGTCGTCATTTAATGATCAAATGCCACAGTTGATTGTTATTCTGTGAGATGAATTATGGTGAATGGTTTATTTACACCGTTGATATTCAATATATTAGTGATCAGCTAGACACGGCGACTACATCGAAAGAAGCCAGAGTCAAGTTAACCTGCCAGAAGCTGGGCGTACAGTACAGTGTGTAGGGCCCCTCAGATACTGCAGATAGTACAAAACTGCTGACCCTGTACAAATCGCAAGTGACTTGAATTTGACAGATCTCTCAAAACTTGAAAAAAAGAACCCTCGACTCTCTAGAAACGGGCAGTCCGTTGATGGATTCCCCTACCTTAACAAACAGCGCAACTTATAGCACAGTCAGCAGGTGTGAATGCTGTCTTTGTTCTACCGGGTTTCTTCCATACTACGATATGGGTCTCTTTAAGACCCATTTTCACTCCTTCCTCTCTTCAAAAATACCCTTTCGGTGGATTGTGTGAAGTTAAACAAAAGTGTACTTTTTTTACTTACCATTCTTGTACCCAGCACACATCTTATCCGTAGTCAGGTATTTAGTAAATTTGTACTTGGCCATTTCAATTCGGCACTGTTGTTTATTAATGACTGGGATAGTCAGGGTTTTTAGTTCAGTCGATGGAACACCAGTTTCTGTTCTACCCCATCCTGTCACCTGAAAATAGAGAATTAAAAAATAATGTCATTGAGATTCTTATTCGCTTCCAATATGTATATATATATGAAAATATATGGTTTCATAGTAAGGATTTCCAATGATTTAAAATTATTTTGACACATTTGTTCACATCTATTCTTAGAAGAATTCTAGAATATTACCCTACAATAAGTCTTTAGTAATTACGTAATTCAAAAGTCCTAGTTAATTTAAGATATGGAATTCTTTTTAAATCATTAGATTTTGATTTTTTTACAACATTATTTGAAATTGTTGAAGTTAAGACAGAATAATTTATTTTAATTTTAATTTTTATATAAAATTGTGAATTATCCATTGGATAGCCCTGATATATTAATCCTACAATAATTCCTACCATTAGTTCAACGTATGTATTATTGTAACAATCGTACTACGGATTCAGGCTACAATTTTGTTACAAATAGATTAAACACAATTGGTAACTCGTATGCCATGTTAGCTGATGTTTTTAATAAGCTTCTATCAAAATATAAATCTGCATTGATGAAACATTTTACCAGTGCATATATTAACAAGGCCACTGAATAACATTTTATTTATATATTTATTTTCTTTCTATATTTTATACTACCTGACGTGAAACCGGCGTTACTTAAAATCTTTCAATTAATATAATATGAATGTATTATTTAAACCTTCCGAAAAAAAATTCTAAATGATAGTGAAAACCATATCAATATCCCTTGTGTCGTTTAGAAGAACTAAGCGCACAAACAGACAGATACGGTTAAAATTATAATAGAATCTAGCTGACGTGTACCCTCGCTCCTCGCGCCATCTTTTCTCTACTTTCAATTAATATAATATGGTATGTATTATATACCTAAGCCTTTCGGAATAAATTTTCTAAATGATTGTGAAAATTTTATCAAAATCCGTTGCGTAGTTTAGAAGAACTAACAAACTTTGTTTTATAATATTTAGAGATTTTAAAAATTGTTTATTTACTTATTTGTTATTAAAACTCCAAACTAAGCAAATGCCTGTATTATGGTCGTAACATAAAAAAAAAGAAAACACAAAAACAATAATACAATGTTGTACATATATCGTAATACAAAAATAAATATATATATATACGATAATAGGGATACAGTCGGAATGATTTCACTGACGGGTCTTTCTTCAATCAGACAATAATTTCATTCAGGAAGCTTTTCCATTTCGTTCTGCCACTTTCTATCAGCCACACGGTAATTTTCTTTTGAAGAGGGCCTGTTTTAATCTTACTGCGTTGCTGCTTGAACCCATTATACCTACCCACCCATTATTAACCCACTATACACTATCATCCTTTGTTCTGATTTTAATCTTGTTGTGTCACTGTGATCTACCAGACTATAAAGCTTAGAATTGTTCGTATAGTACATTATGAATGCATGTATATACATCTGTCTTACATCTGATAATTTTGTTTCCTTAAATAAGGGTGACGATGGATACATATAAGGTTTATTTTCCATCACTCTTATTACAGCTTGTTGTGCCTTGGCTAATGGATCTAGTATGGTCTTGGCTGCACCGCCCCAGTTTAGTATGCCATACCTGATAATTAATTAAATGGCAAAAAGCATAGTATACAATTTTAATGGTTTTCTTATCAACAATGTTGCATATATCCTTTAAGAAGAAAATTACATCGCGTATTCGTTTGGCCGTATTTTCAATGTGCTCCCTCCATGAGATCAATAACTAACTTGTTTGTATATGGCGTTTGTGCCGTTTATTATAGATAGATAATACAGTAAAGTAATTGTGAGTACCTACAAAAGAAAACAAGCAATTCAATTTTGTTTTACCTTGCCTAATACGCCATCTGCGGTTTGAATGGTGTTGAGCTGGTCATCAATCAGGTCGAAGCACACGGCGCTAACGGAGTCCGAGAAAGAAAATGGCTTGTCCAGCACTACAAGAGCCAAGTCGCTCTGTTCGTTTTGTTCATCACCTCCGTAGTGTTCGTGGAACAATATTTCACTCACCTAAAAAAAACATTGCTCATTATTGTTTCTTTAGACCCGTGAAATCATACTATAGTTGTAGGATTTCTGAAGCGGAGAGTATTTATTGAACAAAAGTTTGCCTTGGAATCATTGCTTTTAAAAGGAATAAATTTACCTGTCGAATATGTTATCGAAAATTTAAAAAATTACGGCTACTATCTAATTGTTTGGGGAGGACCAACAACAAACTCAGCCATCTGCCATGTGGAAATTACACAATAAACTATCATAAAGGCAATACTTAAAAAAATACATAGAATGACTTACAGTGACCAAATAATCAACACGTCCGCCAAATGTACACAAAAACTCTACTAAAGTACATTTTTTACCTAAATTTCAACAAACACAAACTAACAATAATATGCCAGTTAGACGAGCGCACATACAAAACATAAAAACTCCGACGATATGCACAAGCTTTTGACGGACACAAAGACATCATAAATAACAGGCAGTAAAAGCGTTTTATAATTTGACACTCATAAAAAAATGAGGTAAATTAACAAAAAAATTCACAAAGAAAATTAAGATATGGATAAAAGAACACAAAGGATGTATATAACAAAAAAATACCAACATAATACAGATATTATACACAACCGGATTAAAAATGTCGTATATATTGCTTTTTTTATATTATGGGCCTCAGCACGGGTAAGCAGTAAGTACCCAGTGAGGCTCACTTTAATAATATATATTTTTTAATATTTCTAAGATATCTTACTATACTAATCATACAAAAAATAACACCGCTCATTAGACGAATTCATGGGAACAAATGAAATAGCTATATGAACCAAGCGCACTGTTTCAGTGACGCATCTTCACTTTAATAATTCATATGACGGTAAATTGTGGTATGAGGAACATATTAAAACAAGTCAAAGTGGTGCTATTCGACACTTCGTCTGCTGTATAATATAAGAGATCATATATCAATGAAACGAAAGATTATTACTGATAGTCTTGTACTCTCAATTTTGGACTATGGAGACACAGTGTATGGTCCCTCTATACTGAAAAAATCCTAAAAACAAGTACAACGAGTCCAAAATGCATGTGTCCGACATTGTTATAATGTCCCGAGACGGGATCATATCTCGCCTTACCTCTATCGGCATCAGATCCTTAATATGTCGAACAGAAGGAAATAACACCAAATGTTCAATTTGATGAATTCAAAGATATTTGTTTGACAGATTGCAGTGGTCCCGTGACTCTCATACACGTAGTACGTGTCAAAGAAACCACTTATTCGTTCTCCCCAACCATAAAACGACTGTGTTTTAGGGTAGTAATAGCTATTCTTCATTCATCTTCAAAGCTTTGGAACGAAGTACCACTGTCAATTCGAATATCGACATCATCGCATTGCTTCAAAAAGCTTTTCTGCGAATGGTTGCTATCGTTACAATGAAGGGGATACTTAGTCACATGTGGTTGCGATTTTGTAAATTGTTTATTTGACTTTATTATTAATATGCACTGATTTGTATACCTACTATTTCTATTTTTATTTTTATTAGTTTGTGTTGTTTTGAGTTTTTATTGTTAATATTATTTCATTGTTCATTATTATACCTAAATATTTATATATTAATATATTGGAGGCACTGCTGAAAACCAGCTGCATTCCCGGGGAGATCCGAAATGCATAGCTTAGCAGTGACTTTTTTGTCAATAGAATTTATGTAAAAAAATATGTAAAATTTATCTATTGGCAAATAATGTTTTATTATTATTATATGGGCATCTGCGAAACATTTAAACAAAATGTATACACATTTCGAATATATAATTAATAACACATTATTTTAACCCATTGATACGACAGGTAGTACCAATTTTGAAAATTAAAAGCTTAAAATAATGTTACGCATTACGCTGGAAATATTACTTATGCATCAACAACCGAAATTAGTGTGCTTAATTCTTCCACTGAGTGGTTAAAGTTAAAGTGTGAGACTTCAGGTGGTTAATGGCCCTCCAGACAAAGACTACGAATTACGTGTTACGAATTCTGAGATTCAATCCATTCTATTAATGGCAAAAAATGGATTACATAAATGCATTTTCCAACGATTTCTATGTTGTATTTGTAATTTATTTTCCTTAACATCCTTAAAATAAATATCTTTCGGCTACCACAACCAACATGGTGATAAGAAATGACTTAAAATCAATTACTGAGTCAACTGTAGAAGTCGAACTGAACCAATCGAAACCACGGCGCAAACCCTGCACACGGCGGCACACCCTGAAAGCTTTGAATAATGTGTTTATAATTTAATTCCGTAATTGGACGTCATCACACTATGCAGTATAGTGTACAATATTGACGAGGGTTATCACAGTTACATCAATATTCGGAAGTTCGGTCTTAAAGATATGTATGGTAAGTCTTATTGATTCCTACCATCCATTTGATATAATGTATCGAAACAAAACTTAAAGAGTTTAAATGATTCCTCCGAAAGGTTCAGCCACTACAGTCGACCCCGCATTTTATTTTGTAATCGTTTCTCATTACAACTGTTCGGGCATCGCTGATTTATTAATACTTTAATGTATACCTACATCCCTCACCACATCCTCTCCGATTACTCGGAGAAGAGATTGTGCCGATAATTTGTATAATTTCAACAGCTCATCGAGCAAGTTAAAAGATTCAACCTATCTATTCAATCCTATTTAAAAATGCTGGTGGCACCCTCCCAGCTGTATCCTTATTTGCTTTCCTTTCCTAAATATCCTTCTTCCATCGCTTGGTCACCGAAGTCAAATTAACTTCGCGATCTAGATTAAAGTTTCCAAGAGCTGTCGTTAACAAAATCTATATCATATAATAATTCACCGTTTCCTTCACAAACCTCAGATCTTTGGATAAATTTACTTCCTCTCTCTCTCTCGTCATCCCAGCCTCTGTAAAACTTTCCCGCTGCTACTTTGTAATTAATGGGAGGAATGGCCTCGTTGTTGATGGGGTCCCAGAAGCAATGGCCGGCTGCAAATCACAAGAAAGTTATAGTTAGGATGGGCTTTTTCACCGAATTTGAACAATTCATCAAATTTAAACGTTCATTTTCGGGTTCTGTGAAAACCCTATTCAACTTCTGTTATTATATCATTATAGGCTAGTTGCTTGACAAAACAGAAATAATAATAAAACTAGAAAAAATCTTTAACAGAACTTGAAAATTAACTCTGAAATTAAAGAATTGTTCAAATTCTCTGAAACAACTTTTCAAATCTTTTCAAATTCTTATTATCAATGAGGTGGCAGAATTCTTCTGATCCGTAATCGAATTTAACAATTAGTTTAACAACTAAAGCCTCTGATATTTTGCAATGTCTCTTAGAAGAACTTTCAGAATACAGATTCAGCGAGAAATATTTTCGCAAAAAATACCGTCCTTGAGAGCAGATAAAAGACTCTTTCAGATTTTAGTTTTACAAAACGACTTTTTTTTCAATGTGAAACCTTATAAGAGTCCCAAAATATGCAATTAAAAATATAAATTTTTTGAACGCAAACAACTTTTTAAAGTCGTTTACGTATGGTTTTATCGAATCAACTGTAATTACCTCTTTACAAGAAACTATAAATAATAATATAAAAAATATTTAACTTAAAATTTGCAAGCATTAACAAATATTTTTCAAATGATAAACGTTTTTTTCCCAAATGTTTCTGGTTTTTACCCTTCAAAGGTGGCCTAGAACAAGCCATCATATCAAATTATGGAGAAAGGGAAGGTGAATTTATAGAATTTTTATTGTTTATTTCAAAACTATATGGGAGGTTATAATGGTTGAATTCAGACTGGAGATGAGATTTTGAAAGGAGGGGAGGCAATTTTAGATAAGGCTTTATAGAAGAGAGGTGGTTTGTTTAGAAAGGGACAACCAAAAAATATGTGATCTAAAGTTTCCACTTCTAGATCACAGCAATCTGAAGAGTAAAACACGTGAATTTTTCAAAGGTGAGAAGTAACGGAACAATGTCCAATCCTTATTTGAATAAATGAGGAAATTTATATTTTGTTGAAATAGTGGTACGGCTACATGCTCCTTGTTTTGCCAAGGAATCAGAAAAATTGTTACCCATGATGACAACATATCCAGGAATCCGAATCAGAATTACGATTTTTCTAGAGCTTTGAATGGAAGCTATCAGCAATCCCATAAGGTATACATCAGGATTAAGAATAGTGCTGGATTTAATTTTTTGGAGGGAACTGAGAGAATCAGAGAGTACAAGGGAATGTTCAAAATTATTTTTGATTATATATTTGAGAGATTCAAATGCACCCGGCTCAAAATATTGAAAATTGGTTTGAAATCGAATGATATATTCTGTCATTAGATTTATTGTGGTAAACATTAATACCTCTAAAATAGTTGGGAGAGTTTGGAGAATTGGAGCCATCGTTGTTTCATAGAATTATTTCAATTTTTTTGGGGAGCGTTTACTGTTATTTTTAATTCAAACTAAAAGCGTGGTATTCATTCTTCCAAAAACTATTTAAATGATTGAAGTTCTCACCGTAATAAAAATTGAGATAACATAATTTTTATGATGCCGGCTGTAATGGACCTGTTTGGGGTAAAGGAACGTAAAGAATTTTTTTCATAAATTAAAATACGTTCAGAGAATAGGGAGAAACGAACAGACTACGGACATCTTTGGGACATACTAGAAGCTTTATTGTAGAAACCTACGTCGGTAATAGGTGTTAACCACGTAATAATTGAAAAGGGGCGTCATGGGACTCAACGAATCAGATCATTCCCAAAATCAATTAAATAATTTTTCGCCAATCACGGAGATTAAGGGCGGTCTAAGACACGATACACTCGAGATTGATTTACTGTTGGGTTAACCTTGGGATCCGGTCCCACGACACGTGCAAAGGCACTTTAGAATTGACGATAAATTTACATTCTAAGGCAGAAACGAAGCGATACCCAACCATCGATAACGAAAAAAGGGGGAGACGGTTTGGTGAAAGAAGAGGGTGTTTTAGGATGTTTTGGTCCGGAAGACATATTACGAGTTGATCCTTGTAGAGAGAATTGTTTTCGTTCGCTGGAATTCTGAGTGCTTTTTCAAGTGGCCACAGTGAACACAAATTTTAACTTAAGATAGGTCGTTTGGCCGAAATTGCCTAATTAAATTAACACGGGGGAGATGCAAGTTGGGTAATTAAGAAAATACATAAAAGTTAATGGGTCACGAAGTCTTTGATTAATTTTTTTATTAGATGAAGCGAGAAAGAGTATATGGGTTGGGCTAAAACTAGACGCAAAAAAACTGTAAAAACAGGGATGTACTGGGCGTAGATCACCGAAAAGAAAGGACCAGGAATCGAAAAGAAACCCGAAAGGTAGTTTAGCTCATGATGGAAGAGGTTTCAACGACTCGGGTAAGTGGACAGCGATGGGTTACGAAAGGTTACCAGAAGAGATGCGGCGGATATCACGAAAGGAGTCAAAACAGGTAGGCGAAATTACAAAAACGTGTCGGATCAAATTTTGGAACGAATGCCTACGTATGTCATCACCGAGGGGAAGGTATATGTGTCCTGGGATCACCCACGGATCGTGTAGACACCAATCAAATGTAACAAGGCAGCACACAAGGAAGGATACTGTATTGCGCAAGCGCTGGACATAATAGGTGAAAAGCTTCCGTTAGTTGGGATAATTTATCGATTATATTATCGATATCAATAGCGAATTTCTCGGAAAGATTTCAAAAACAACGATATAGAAATGAGTTACACCTAGTCTAAAGGCCGGAAATCAACCAATATTACGGACACAACACGTGTACGAGGAAAAATAATCAAATAATTTTGCGCAATAGTCTACATCGCCGAGAATCATTTACGTGAGGGCGCCCGAAGGTCAGGCCACCGAGTACACGTCTGTACCCGCCTCGACAGGTTGGTAGGTGTCTACCTCAAATCGGAAGGCGGGAACCAAAAACCCTGAAACGGGATTATGCAATTCTAAACTTAACGGGAAGTGAAACCTCGAATTCATAAAGGCGAAAGTCGCACAAATTTTAAGGCGATTTATTCGAAAAGACATTATTAAATAGGGTTGTTTGGAGGAAATCGGGGCTTTTTCGTTTTTAACTTGGTTGGAGTCGGTTCGAGAACCTTACGTCGCGACAGTTTTGTGTGCCATTTTTAAACTAAACTGATAGAGTTTTAAATATAGTGAAGTTGTGGTTTTAATATTAATTGAAATAATTGAAGTGTTTTGAAATTTAATTAGATTCAACCAAAAAAAGGGGTAAACTCATAATTAGACAATACTAAATTCACGGGTTGGAGTCTCTTGGTTTAGATTAATATAAAACGATGAAACTCAACTGCAGTAATGTTTAATAATAACGCGTGTGCCATTAGAGGAGAAAAAAATGGAGAACCATAATAATTATCAAATGGCCAGACGAAAACGGCTAAGTCAAAGTTCCAAATTTATTGCGAAATTGAAGAGACAGTGTTTTTCCTTGCGAGCACGGGAAGGATTTTAACGGTTTACACGATATAAGAATTTAGTGGAAAAAATCGAAGTGAACGTGGCAAATAATATATGAAAGGTTCTAGGGAGGGGGAGGGGGTCGGTGGCCCTCCATAGTAGATCGGCGCTAGACAAATTATCGATAGTTCGCAATAAAACACGGCTGAAGTTACTCCCTTTTACACGCTCATACTCAAAGGGGTAATGAAAGACTAGCTAATAGCCTTCGAGAGTTGCTTACGGGAAATAAAAACAGGGTAGATCTCGGCAAATACTTACTTAGATACTCTGGGATAGTCGATAGGGAGAGACATCTAGACTAGGTACAGTGGAGGCCAACAAATACCTATGCATGTCAACTATCAATTTACAGTTAGAAAAGGAAGAGACCTTCTATTGAAAGAAATGATCCGTTTAAACATTCCGAAATCAAGTATTCGGTAATTTATGTGCTACCTACGGGGCGGCGTATGGAAGTAGGAATTTTAGAGAGAAAAATTAGATTCAATATGGTTATAGTTTCTACTGGCGAGTAGACGGGTGACATAGAAAATCGGTTTCGAATTTAATGCGAACCCTTAATGGTTTAGGGGCTTTTACTCATTCCTACCTCATGAGTTCCTGGACGTGGATTGATGTACATGTCGTCGATATCCCGACTGGACTGGTAATATTACGATTTTGGGTAAGTGATCTTGCATGAATATATATTTCCAGAACGTTAAAATTGCGACGAAGATGGGGCTGCAACCAGCAGCTCGGACAGGGCTGCGATACTGATAAGATAGTATAACATTTAGAACTGTTTGCTTGCTTCTAACAGCTGTGTTTAGCACGAGGCCAATGACCTACTTATTTGTAAGCAGTTAGTGTCGACGCACGATCCGAACAAGGAAGAAAAGGGGCCCCCATAAATCACTTGGCGACCGCGTCTGACGACAAAAGTCGTACATTCTACCGAGTTGGCAGCCGCGCAGAGGCACCTCAAATCAACATGGAAGCGACTAGTTGCAACCAACTCATGCTCAAAGCAAATAAAAAAAATCAAATTAATAATATTTGTATAACCTTATATGTTCATTAACAAATTACCAAGTACCTTTGGCTTCGGCTTAGAACTCACCGTTGGAGTATGTTGTCCGTAAGCTGTCTTGGGAAAGCACACAACTTCCTCAGCTCAGAAGATTTTCTACTTTCCTCATCACGCGATTTCGGGGCGTCAACGTTGTATGGAGAACCACGAAGAGTCCGGAAGGTCATCCCTTTTCGCGGAGCCGGGTCGGGTGAGAGGACACGAGAGGCAGTATGAAATTTAATGTCAAGTTGGAATGTTTGGGCCTTGGTTCGCTGCGAAGGCGTTTAATTGAACGGGCTCCAAGTCTTTCAAAATCGCGTGGAGGGGACGTCGGCGTGATGAACGAGGGTTCAAAATCGGAGGACGAACACATACTAAAGCGGGGTTTACCCGGAGGTTGATGCAACTCGACTGGAAATCCCTCGAGATCCTTTGCAGCAGCTTTCGTGAGGTGGATAGTAGGCCTGGCGGCTAGTGGACGTTGAAAGCCCCACCAGAACAAACCTACTTGAAACATGCACGCGTTTAGCATCATGACAAGGGACGCAATGAAAATTCCCCTTTTACAGTCAGTAACGTAGTCCGTTGGAGGAAGCGGGGCGGGGTGATTTGGGATATTCCAACAGGTGTATTACCTCTCCCTCTGACGTGAGCGGTCCGGAGGTGTCAGGGCGACTATAGGAAGAAGTTAGACCAGACCTCGGGGAAAGCCAGACACGTATTGGTTCTTGGGGTTTTGCATTTGGAAGAATAGCGACCATTTCATTAGGGGCAGTGAGGTGCCGACCCAGTTTGCAAAAAAACCTTTTATCGTCATTCAATCCGTTCCCATCTCCTTATTCTTTCGTTTCCACTCCCATCCGCAACATCCAAAGTTTACTAACCACAGCTAAATTCATCTATCTAGTTTCAGTACACCATTACAGAGGTCGACGAGGGAGTCCCAGTACTTATGCGGAAACAACACCCTATTCAACGAAGGTTTTAATAGCGCGTACACACAAAAGGGGGGGGGGGTACGGTTCTATGTCACAATCTAGAATTTATAAACACGGGGACATTAGATAAGGGCGGGGACACAAGGCAATTGTAGAGATATGATAGAAACTGGTAGGTCGATTAGTAATAGAGTCCAGTATTCGAAAGTTAGGTGAGACACGTACTCGTTCCTCGTAGAACTCGCTGAGGGTCGATGGACGTTTTCCCCACACTTTGGCTAAAAAGAACCGGGAGTTACCATGGAAAGGAGACATTAAATACCTACCACCCCATAACGGTGGGCTTCGAATTAACAAATCACACAACGTGAAGTTAAGGGATTTATTGTAGATCAACCCCAAAGCGAAAGCCTTATTTTACTGTGTGCAATATCACAGGGGCGGGGGGGGGGGGATATTCAGAGTTAGCTAGGCTCAGCACGGTATCATTTTGCAAAAGCGAAACTGAACGCTGGAGAGAAAGAGGTATAAAAACCTCATTCAAGCGAGTTAGTACAATTAGGAGGTCGAGTCAACACACGGCCGAGTCGGGCTTGAAGATATATTTCCCAAAAAGACTACGGTTGTTTGCTGTCTGTGAAGATTATCTCCCGAAATTGTCCAGGGGGCAAATAGTAATTGAGTTAATTTAAAATTCGAAAATTAACTCTTACTTTTCTCCGAGTGATAATTAAACCGAGATTTTGTTGATTTATATAAACATCAATGAGATGTTGTGGAAGTTTGTTCCATACTCCACAACTCTGTTTGCAAGGAAGTGTTTTCTCGTGTCCAAGGAGATTTACATAATTTGTATTGATGGTGAAGATATTGTGGATGCCAGTGCAACTATATCCAGATACAATTGTGAGAGTCTCAATTAAGTCACCACTTTCTCTTCTTTCTTTTAAAGTTGGTAATCTTAGTTTCTTGAGTCTATCTTCATATTGCCGGTCTTTTAAAGCCCTTGGTATTTTTGTGCATAGTTTCTGCACTCTCTCTATTTATCCGTGAACCTCATGTATTATTTTGTCAAACATTTTAAAATTTTCAAGATTTCAAAATATTGAATAGTTTTGTGTTAAAGTCCAATACATACCGCTGACGACAATGTTTGAGCGGATGATACTTCCACTGCAGATCTGAGTGATGACTTCTCCATCCTTTTGGAATATCCCCACGTGCCAGGGGAACGTGTCCATGGCCGTCTGTCCGTGGACTACGTAAGTAACACCCTGCCCCTTCTCGAAACCACAATCTGCAAATATAGAAACGATTAATTCAGCATTCATATTCACATATCACATTCCGATGCAGCACTAGGAAAATTTCGAAAACAAATAAAAAATATGTATTTAATCATTGAAGATGTAGCGGTAAGCTACATGTTCGGGAACATTCGTACGTGTAACCCGCATCGCCTTAGAACCTACTAGCGAAACATCAAAAGGTGCGGCGCAACTACCTACTTGCGTTGCACGGATTATTTTAAAATGAATTTGCGCCTATATAAACGACAACGTCAAGGTACTTAGAGGGTCAGTCAATAGTCAATAATTAGCAGTCACAAGTGAGACCCCGCTGCGAGGGCCTGCCGCCAACTCATTGGCCGGCTGCTTTGGCCGCCCCCCCCCGCGTAGCGCCCTGCTATTACCTCACCGCGCCGCCATGACCCGCGGACTAACTACGCCCGGCGTTGCACAAACCTTAAAGGAGAGGCTACGGATAATCATCAACTCCGCGGGATTAAATTAGCGCTCTGGCCTTGGATGTCATCCCTGGCCTACGCTCCCCACGCGCCTAAGCCCTGCGACATCTTCGCCGGCCTGCATCTTCCGCGCATCTGCCGACCAGATCAATCATACCTTTGGCTCGTTTGTTTCATTCTGAAATTATAAAATTTATAATTTAGGTTTTCAAAAGTAATAAAGGTAGAAAAAGTATTCGTTTGTCGAGTGGAAATTAAAAAAAATATATATCCAGTTACTGTATATTACATTTCCTATCTCTTTTATCGTTTTTATATAATGGGATTGACGATTGATGATCGAGGTCTAGTTCAAACGGCGGGTATATAAAATACTTACAAAAAACGTGAATTTTATCTTTAGGTTCGAATAGGTGATCCTTCCTCTTCCCCATATACTTACCCTCCGCACTACCTTCAGCCTCTCCATTGTATGTATTGATATACTGCCCATCATATCTCAATTGGGGAAGCTATAATCTCACTGGCACCAGACCGTTGGGACTTGGTCTAGTGCGGTATTCACATAAAAAACCTCCCGTGATTCATTTGTTTGAAGAAGAAAAATCTAATTCTACCGACGTACTTTTGAAGATGATATTATAACAAAAATGGGTTACCAAAAATCCCAGATAAGTAAAAAAACATTTATGCATCCGGTGGTACTTAGAATAATTAAAATGGCTTATTTCGTTCAAATGGGAAGGAAAACCATCAGTTTGATGCAATCGACATCCTTTCTAAACAATTCTTGTGGAGAAGCAAAACTTTGTGATATTGAAAAAGTAGTCAGAAGTTTAAAAAATAGTCAATCACCGGGGATAGATAAAATTAGAATGTCTGACATTAAAAAACACTTTAATATCTTAGGACCTATTTTAACTCTATTAATTAATATGATTTTATCGGAGGCAATTATACCTGAAGATCTTAAATGTAGCATAATCCGACCCATCTACAAAGGTGGTAAACACAGTGAAATTGAAAACTATAGACCGATCAGTATTTTACCTGCAATTGAAAAGATCCTAGAAAAATATATATCTGTAAAACTAATAAAATACCTTGAAAAATTTTCTATTATTGATACCCATCAATATGGTTTCCAAAAAAATAAAAGCACAGATCTACTACTTCAAGAATTTTCAAATAAAATTAATAATGATCTTAACAAAAGAAAACATGTACTCGTATTATTTATTGATAATTCAAAGGCTTTTGATACGATTGATCATAGTAAATTTCTTAAAACACTAGAAAACATTGGAATTTCAGGAAACCTACATAAATTATTTGTTAACTACTTTCAAAATAGAAAGATTTGTGTAAAATTTTTTGATCATTTTAGCAAAAAAAATATTGTTTTCGCAGGCGTACCACAAGGGTCCATACTAGGCCCTACCTTGTATATAATATATGTTACTGCAATGAAATTTATTTTTTCTCATTTAAAACATTACGTTTATGCTGACGACACTGCATTAGTCATTTCACATGAGGATTTATTAATAGCGAGTACTTTACTGCAAATTGACTTTGTCACTCTTCAAAAATGGTCACATGATGTAGGTTTAATAATCAATGCTAAAAAAACGAAGCTTATGCACATCAGATCTCCTCATAATAACATCACCATAACTCCTAAAATTATTTCTCATGACTTTAATTGCATCCATAACTTTGTAATACAACCATGCTCATGCAAAAATATTGAACTTGTTTCAAAATACGTATATCTAGGCTTAACAATTGATTGTAATTTTAAATGGGATATACATATACAAAAAGTGTGCACACGGCTTAGAGCTATAGTGAGCAAACTTTATAGATTGAAGTTTTTTGTTCCACCAAATAACTTAAAATAGTATACCTATCATTGGCGGAATCCCTAATAAGATACGGAATAACTTCATGGGGACATTCAACAAAAACAAATCTTCTTTCAGTCCAAAATGTACAATATTCTTTGGTAAAATTATTATTAAACAAAACTAAATACGAACAAAAAAATGACGTACCAAAGTCATTACTATACAACTCTGTAAATGTATTATCTGTTCGTGCTTTATTGTGGCTTAAAATTGCGAGTCAGCATACATCTCAATCTGAACATAATAAAATAGTGACACATGTTCATAATACAAGACTAATTGCAAACGATGGACTTGTAGTTCCCAGATACCTGAATAAATATGGTCAAAGAACTCTAGAATACCTCGTTCCAATAATTTACAACATGTTACCAAACTCAATAAAAAGCTGTGAATTGACTCACAGAAGGAAATGTATGTTAAAAAAATGGTTATGTGAAAGAATTTTTTTGTACTAATGTAATTATGTGTATATTTTATGTACTTGTTAAAATTGTATATGTATTTAAAAAGTAATTGTTGTAGTAATTGAACCCGTTGATAAACTGATATCAATCAGTTTAACGGGACTTAATTGTAAAAAATGTATTTTTGAAAGTTAATAAATAAAAAAAATAAAAAAATCAGAAAAGAGACTACTTACCATTCCATACCTTTGTAGGAATATCCAAGGAAAGTCCCCTTGGATAGGGTAATTTGGTAATTCCAACGATATTCAATTAAATTGTATATGTAAAGATTTTCATCGTCATTTTAATCGAATCAATACATTTAGAATATTCGCCTTCATATCCTCACTTCTGATTTCATTGTTAGAGTTTTTCGTAAATCGTATACCGAGGTACTCATTTTATCATTTCTACTATGTTTTTTCTCTTTTTTAAGTTCTGCTAAAAAATGATCTAATAAGTGTCCATAGTTGTGATGTTATTAATTTGTAATATTGATCCCGATGTTCGCATCGGTATCAATATCTATTGTAATCCTGATGCCTTTAACGTTCTGACCTGGTTTGCACTTTGGAGTGGGATTGTCCCAACTGCCTCCACCGCCGCACTTCAAGACCTCCAGGAAGTCTGTTGAGCTGTGTCCATTCTTGCACTTGGAATCGACGATGGTTCCCGATGGCATTTTCTCTTTGCACGGGATATAATTGTACATGGGATCTCTGCACGTGAAGTCTACTGTGAAGGAAGTCACCATGTTGCACGTCCCTGAAAGAAGGCAATGAAAAAAACTTTAATTAGTTTATTTTTACAGATATCTTTTAGAAAAAAGCTCACATGAGATGAATTGACGACCCAAAACATAAGTCTTCAAAATCAGCAAAACTACATTTGAGGAGAGCCAATTTTAAATTCCAAGGCATTTAACTATAATCACAAGGTCAGCAGACACTTTTTAAATGGTAAGGTTAGGTAAGAAACGTGTTTTTTGCAGAGCCGTATAGCTCTGATCAAATTCTTAATATGACCATATGCTTTCTTTTTGGTGGATAGCATTTTCAACTTCACGACTAAATCTTGTCATCAATATTATTTTTTTATGAATGTTGACAATAAAATAATGAGATGAGATGCGATGGGATGAGTTGAGATGAGATGAGATGAAAAATATGAGATGTGAGGAGGTATAAGAAAAGATGATATGTGATGAGCTGAGATGAAATGAGTTAAGAGTGGATGAGATGCGGTTATATGAGATGAGTTGAGATGAGATGAGATGAGATGGAGATGTTTTTCGCCCTTGAGGTGATTTCGCGCCCTTGAGGTGATTTTCTCACGAAAACGGCGCTATATAAATAATCCAATTATTATTATTATTATGAGAGAGATGAGTTGAGATGAGATGAGATGAAATGAGAAGAGTTGATTTGATATGAGTTGATTAGATGAAATGAGATGTAATGAGGGGAGATGTGATGAGATGAGATGAGATATGTGAAATAAATTTTAAATAACTGGGATAACACGTCAAACGTGTGTATACTGTAGGCATATGTCACATGAGAACTCGTTCTTGAGTTCAACAGTTCGGCTCGCTTCTGTGTTTCCCACCTCCTAAAACGTGGGTCTCTTCAAGACCCGCGTTCACTCCTACCTCTCCTAAAAATACCTTTTATAAATTAATCTAAATAGCCTTCCGAAATCAATAAGAACTTACTGAAACTGAACCACCCACCCTAATAATTGAAATATATATTTAGAGAAACTTAAATAAGTGTACTCACTGTTGCAGGTGATAGTTTTTGGTTCTGGTGACCACACACTTTCTTGGCACAAGGGGGCGGCGGCCGCAGACAGGTCGTAACCAACGTTGCAGGAATACTGGAGGTAGCTGAATTCTGGGATAAGTTGGCCTGGCTCAAGCGTATGTGGATGTGCGATATATTTTCCGTCTTCTGGATATTCGGGCAAAATGCAACTTCCTTCAGTGTCGCTGAAATTATTTGTCGATTGATTGAATAAAACACAAAAGAAGGATAATTCACATAATTAAGGAATTAATTCAGATTAACACCTTTGTTGGATAACCATCAGCTCTGCCACAGGTAACCGCAAGTGATTTAGCAGGGGTGACCGGGTTCATCGGGTGAGGTGTGATCAGGATGCACCTGCCCAACACCTGCTTGACGTGCCAGATCGGGAGAGGCTGGTTTGGGGAGACCTTTCAACCTCTCCATCGATATATTTATACGTCACTCCTGAACACACTGATCTCTAGATTCCTAACCATCTATTATTCATCGGGTGAGGTGTGTTCAGGATGCACCTGCCCAACACCTGCTTGACGTGCCAGATCGGGAGAGGGTGGTTTGGGGAGACCTTTCAACCTCTCCATCGATATATTTATACGTCACTCCTGAACACACTGATCTCTAGATTCCTAACCATCTATTATACATCGGGTGAGGTGTGTTCAGGATGCACCTGCCCAACACCTGCTTGACGTGCCAGATCGGGAGAGGCTGGTTTGGGGAGACCTTTCAACCTCTCCATCGATATATTTATACGTCACTCCTGAACACACTGATCTCTAGATTCCTAACCATCTATTATACAGCGGATGAGGTGTGTTCAGGATGCACCTGCCCAACACCTGCTTGACGTGCCAGATCGGGAGAGGCTGGTTTGGGGAGACCTTTCAACCTCTCCATCGATATATTTATACGTCACTCCTGAACACACTGATCTCTAGATTCCTAACCATCTATTATACATCGGGTGAGGTGTGTTCAGGATGCACCTGCCCAACACCTGCTTGACGTGCCAGATCGGGAGAGGCTGGTTTGGGGAGACCTTTCAACCTCTCCATCGATATATTTATACGTCACTCCTGAACACACTGATCTCTAGATTCCTAACCATCTATTATACATCGGGTGAGGTGTGTTCAGGATGCACCTGCCCAACACCTGCTTGACGTGCCAGATCGGGAGAGGCTGGTTTGGGGAGATCTTTCAACCTCTCCATCGATATATTTATACGTCACTCCTGAACACACTGATCTCTAGATTCCTAACCATCCAATATACATCGGGTGAGGTGTGGTCAGGATGCACCTGCCCAACACCTGCTTGACGTGCCAGATCGGGAGAGGCTGGTTTGGGGAGACCTTTCAACCTCTCCATCGATATATTTATACGTCACTCCTGAACACACTGATCTCTAGATTCCTAACCATCTATTATACATCGGGTGAGGTGTGTTCAGGATGCACCTGCCCAACACCTGCTTGACGTGCCAGATCGGGAGAGGCTGGTTTGGGGAGACATTTCAACCTCTCCATCGATATATTTATACGTCACTCCTGAACACACTGATCTCTAGATTCCTAACCATCTATTATACATCGGGTGAGGTGTGTTCAGGATGCACCTGCCCAACACCTGCTTGACGTGCCAGATCGGGAGAGGCTGGTTTGGGGAGACCTTTCAACCTCTCTATCGATATATTTATACGTCACTCCTGAACACACTGATCTCTAGATTCCTAACCATCTATTATACATCGGGTGAGGTGTGTTCAGGATGCACCTGCCCAACACCTGCTTGACGTGCCAGATCGGGAGTGGCTGGTTTGGGGAGACCTTTCAACCTCTCCATCGATATATTTATACGTCACTCCTGAACACACTGATCTCTAGATTCCTAACCATCTAATATACATCGGCTGAGGTGTGTTCAGGATGCACCTGCCCAACACCTGCTTGACGTGCCAGATCGGGAGAGGCTGGTTTGGGGAGACCTTTCAACCTCTCCATCGATATATTTATACGTCACTCCTGAACACACTGATCTCTAGATTCCTAACCATCTATTATACATCGGGTGAGTTGTGTTCAGGATGCACCTGCCCAACACCTGCTTGACGTGCCAGATCGGGAGAGGCTTGTTTGGGGAGACCTTTCAACCTCTCCATCGATATATTTATACGTCACTCCTGAACATACTTATCTCTAGATTCCTAACCATCTATTATACATCGGGTGAGGTGTGTTCAGGATGCACCTGCCCAACACCTGCTTGACGTGCCAGATCGGGAGAGGCTGGTTTGGGGAGACCTTTCAACCTCTCCATCGATATATTTATACGTCACTCCTGAACACACTGATCTCTAGATTCCTAACCATCTATTATACATCGGGTGAGGTGTGTTCAGGATGCACCTGCCCAACACCTGCTTGACGTGCCAGATCGGGAGAGGCTGGTTTGGGGAGACCTTTCAACCTCTCCATCGATATATTTATACGTCACTCCTGAACACACTGATCTCTAGATTCCTAACCATCTATTATACATCGGGTGTGGTGTGTTCAGGATGCGCCTGCCGAACACCTGCTTGACGTGCCAGATCGGGAGAGGCTGGTTTGGGGAGACCTTTCAACCTCTCCATCGATATATTTATACGTCACTCCTGAACACACTGATCTCTAGATTCCTAACCATCTATTATACATCGGGTGAGGTGTGTTCAGGATGCACCTGCCCAACACCTGCTTGACGTGCCAGATCGGGAGAGGCTGGTTTGGGGAGACCTTTCAACCTCTCCATCGATATATTTATACGTCACTCCTGAACACACTGATCTCTAGATTCCTAACCATCTAATATACATCGGGTGAGGTGTGTTCAGGATGCACCTGCCCAACACCTGCTTGACGTGCCAGATCGGGAGAGGCTGGTTTGGGGAGACCTTTCAACCTCTCCATCGATATATTTATACGTCACTCCTAAACACACTGATCTCTAGATTCCTAACCATCTATTATACATCGGGTGAGGTGTGTTCCGGATGCACCTGCCCAACACCTGCTTGACGTGCCAGATCGGGAGAGGCTGGTTTGGGGAGACCTTTCAACCTCTCCATCGATATATTTATACGTCACTCCTGAACACACTGATCTCTAGATTCCTAACCATCCAATATACATCGGGTGAGGTGTGGTCAGGATGCACCTGCCCAACACCTGCTTGACGTGCCAGATCGGGAGAGGCTGGTTTGGGGAGACCTTTCAACCTCTCCATCGATATATTTATACGTCACTCCTGAACACACTGATCTCTAGATTCCTAACCATCTATTATACATCGGGTGAGGTGTGTTCAGGATGCACCTGCCCAACACCTGCTTGACGTGCCAGATCGGGAGAGGCTGGTTTGGGGAGACCTTTCAACCTCTCCATCGATATATTTATACGTCACTCCTGAACACACTGATCTCTAGATTCCTAACCATCTATTATACATCGGGTGAGGTGTGTTCAGGATGCACCTGCCCAACACCTGCTTGACGTGCCAGATCGGGAGAGGCTGGTTTGGGGAGACCTTTCAACCTCTCCATCGATATATTTATACGTCACTCCTGAACACACTGATCTCTAGATTCCTAACCATCTATTATACCTTTTTTCTCTACTTTAAAAAGATTCTCCACACACCATCCCTAAATATTATATAGGCCCGAGGGAAATTATTTTCCTCACAACCTCCTGTATGGGGATAGTGTAAAAAAAGCAAATCTCTCAGGGCGTATCATTTAAAAAATATTATTTTTACGGATGTCCAAATAGTAAAGATAAAGTTCTCTGTGCGCAAAAATCTGATTGGTGAAATGTCATTAATGAGATGATAATCTCCACATTTCTCACACGATCGTTTATTTATTTACTATTCATAAACGCCCTATTGGGCTTTTACAGAATAAATTCACAGGGCATGTATGTAAGTGCAACATAATACATGGATAATAGCATAACTAAATACAAAAAAAGATAAAAATCAAATGCTTATACTAAGATTAACATAAAATCCAAATAAAATAATATTGTAAATAAATAAAAGATTCTAGTATAATGTTAGTATGTACACTGTACATTCATATTTTCAATTGTAAAAATGATTGTAACTAATAAAAAAAAAAAAAAAAAAAAATATATATATATATATATATATATATATATATATATATGCATTTAATTATTCATGTTTGTTGCAAAACCAGTAAGACTGAAAACAGTAAAATAATTTACTCGTCAGGTAAATAGAAAATAAATATATATAATATACTGATATGTATTTTAAAACAAATGTTTAAAAAAGAATAAAAATAATGTCTGTTGTGTCTAGAGAAAAAAAACTAATAAGTAATGGCAAAATACCAACTCCGTAATTAATACCGAATTTAAATAATAGTACTTGAAATGGTAAAGTAAATCAAAGTATAATATACATATCAAGTATGACCGTAAATGCATACAGTCATTAATATGCGTCCAAAAAATAAATAACAAATAAACTAAGGAGTATGTGAGTTAAACGCTGGAAGGTATAGATACAAGACTTTTTTTAAAAAAAGAGCTAATTAATAATACAAGTTAATAACTAGCAATTACATGGTTTTACCACACATTCGCCTCAGCAATTTCATTTCTACGACATTCAGTCTACTTTCATCCTTCCTCTGTCAGTTCCAAGCCTCACTGCCATACATCAGGGTAGGTTTCAGCACTCTATTGTGGACTGCTAGCTGCGCTTCTTTGGACAATGTTTGGTTAGCGCCAACTGCGTTCAGTCCTCCATCAAAATGTTAATGTTTGTTTGTAAAAAATCTTAAGTCTCCGAAAGATCTTCACCGATTGCTTTGAAATTTTGACACATCGTTGCATTCGAATATGCTTGTGTTTTTATATAATTATAATGACTTACGTACCGAAACCAGACTTCTCAAACTATCAGATAGAAGAATTCTAACTGATATATTATTTGTATTCAAAACTTTTAAATCTCTATTTGACAGCCCTGAAATATTGGCTTTAATTTATATGAGTGTACCTGCCAGACAAACTCGAAGCAAAGACACTTTTAAATGTAACAATAACCTCAATACTAACTACTCTATGTATGTACCATTCCAAGAATTCATCACCTTGCAAACAAACGCTTTGAACGTATTGATATATTTGGTGTTGATAATTTTGTGGGTTTCAAAAGGCAACTAATTTCAGACCTATTTGCTTGTTATTATCTATATAATTTCTTGTCTTTTTTTTAAATCTTTTCTCTACACTTTCATTCGAGTACATCACATACTCCTTTTTAGTTTTTAACATACATATTAATGAATCTATACATGTTTGAACGTACTTGATTTATACAATGTTATTTTTTGTTGCTGTTTTAAAAATAAAAACCTTCTGTTGTCACTGTATTATGCAGTAAATCATGGAAAAGCCCATCAGGGCGTTAAAATTAATAAACAAATACCTATATTGGATAGATATCACGTGTGACAGGAATGAATATGATTTTTTTTAAAACAGCGCCATATATTTTTGTTGTTTGTTTTTGGGGTGTTATGCCGTGTTGCGCTAACTCCTTCTTTAGCCGACGTTTCGTCGAAACGTCGGCTAAAGAAGGAGTTAGCGCAACACGGCATAACACCCCAAAAACAAACAACAAAAATGCTTTTGGCCGTGAGAATCTAAAAACTTACCTGACTAACCTCTATGGGGAGGAAGTTCACATGATGGTACGCCGTTTGGAGAATCTGAGGAAGCGTAGGAACCATTTATTGGGCAGCCTGGCTTTCGTCAAGAGATGCAAGAAGGAATCGGTCGTACCAGTACACATCCGTATTAAAAGACATATCGCATCCCGGAAAGCCGAGAGGGTGTTTCAAAGAGCAGAAGCAGCGCTACTAAGGGAAAGAATCCATAATGTGCGCAGCGAACTGGATGGAACATCTCGGGACCTTTTCAATTTACACCTGCATCTGAGTACAATCCTAATCGAAGAAGATTGGAATAAAATTGACAATATAACTTACCAACAAGCACTAAGGTGTAAGCAGTCAACAGATGCGAGACAGAAACATAAGTTTGAGAGGCTCAACCAAGCCAAAAAAGGAGATCGAAAACAACTTGATCAAAATAAAGTAGTTATCAACATTTCGACCCTTGCGCTGAGCCCAGATGCAACTTCAGTGCTTGCTAAGGGCATGAACTATGCAGTTGCCCCCAAAAAGATACCTGTGGAATCTATCGTATGTGGTGTGGAGACAGCACTACATACAATGATGAAAGTCCACAAAATGTCAGAATCGCAAGCAGAGAACATACGACAAGAGACTAGCCATATTTTGAAAAGGGCTGAAATACCCCGCCCAAACATCACAAAAGGAGAGTTTGCGGCCCTAAAAGAATTGCGCGCCAATGAGGAAATCTTGGTTCTGCCAGCCGACAAAGGAAATGCCACTGTCGTGATTAATACGGTAGACTACATAAAGAAGATGGAAGACCTCTTGTGCGATTCCGGCACCTACAAGAAGATCAAAAACAATCCTACTAACAAGATTGACTTAAAGACAAGGGAACTAGTCAAAGCATCTAGCATCAGAAAAGAGGATTGGTCTAAGCTTTTTGTAAAGGCCTCTAGAACTCCTGCCCTGTACGGTCTCCCAAAAATACACAAAAAGGGAATCCCAATGAGACCGATTGTCAGCGCTATTGGTGCACCTACATACAAACTGTCCCAACACCTCTCGAGATTACTGCAGATGCAAACTGGAAAAACCGAATCGTGGATTAAGGATTCAACAGATCTGATCAGTAAGCTTAAGCAGGTTAAGACTGAGGAAGGAGATATTTTGGTCAGCTTTGACGTCGTGTCTCTTTTCACAAATGTGCCTCTAGAAGACTCAATGACAATGCTCAGTGAGATATATGAGGAAGACATCTGCAAACTTTTTGAACACTGCCTCAAAACGGGATACTTTGCGTTTCAGGGTGAACTTTTTGAGCAAGTGGAGGGAGTTGCAATGGGCAGTCCGTTATCGCCAGTAATAGCCAACTTCTTTATGGAGAAGTTTGAGGAAGCGGCACTCGATACAGCTTCAGCTGTCCCTAAAGTATGGTGGCGCTACGTCGACGATGTCTTCGCCATTTGGCCTCATGGAACGGAGAAACTTAACGAATTCCTGGACCATCTTAATTCTCTCCACAGCAAAATTAAGTTCACAATAGAGCTGGAAAACCAAGATAAAATCCTGCCTTTTCTAGATGTGGAGGTGATGCGAAAACACGATGGTAGCCTAGGACATACCGTATATAGGAAACCAACTCATACGAATCGATACTTACACGCTGATTCGCACCACCACCCAGCGCAGAAGAGAGGACTTATCCATACGTTGGTGACCCGAGCGACCAGAATATGTGAAGAAACAAAACTTGGAGCAGAACTTATAAAACTGACCGATGCACTGGAGCGCAACGGTTACCCGGCAAGTCAGACAAGGCAAATTTTAAGAGCCAAATCTACAACAAACGAAGACAGAGTTGAACAAGACTCAAAAGGCTGTGCTTTCCTGCCTTTCGTTCACAATGTGACAGACAGAATTGCCAGGCTGTTGAGAAAAGAAAACATCAAAACTGTCTTCGGAACCACCACCAAAATCCAAGACCTACTGAGGTCTGCAAAGAGACTAAGTTTCCTCTGGAAGCAGATGGAGTGTACAAACTCAGCTGCTCTGGTTGTGACAAGGTTTATATAGGCCAGACAGAGCGGACGATTTCCAAAAGGATAGCAGAACATTTTCGTGCTTGTAAACTTGGCCACCCTGATAAATCGGCAATCGCCGAACACTTAATTGAAACCGGCCATTACTTTGGATTTGCTCCCGAGGTCCTGGGAAGACCCAAAACTTATAGATCACGCCTGATTATGGAGGCAATTGAAATCTACAAAAATCCTTTTAATATCAATAGAGACGACGGAGCTAAGCTCAACAGCTCTTGGTATCCGGTAATTGACGGCTACACCAAAGCTAAACGCAAATAACATGTCTAAGTATACTCCAATACCATATAATAATACAATATAAAACCATTGCATTTATACCTTGATACTGGGTACATCTACTCTAACCGCTGTCAATCGGTTTTCTAATTCTAGAATTCGCCACAAGATGGCGCCACTTCCGTTGGCATTTCGCACTTGGACGGGACCCAGGTTAACATAAATACTGTGCTTTCAGAATTCGACACAAGATGTCGCCACTTCCGTTGGCATTTCGCACTTGGACGGGCCCAGGCCACAAATAAATAAGCACAAACTCGACAACCAAAAATTTACACATCTTCGGATCTACCGGATCTGCCCTGATGATGGACACTGCAACGCTGTCCGAAACGTCGGCTAAAGAAGGAGTTAGCGCAACACGGCATAACACCCCAAAAACAAACAACAAAAATGCTTTTGGCCGTGAGAATCTAAAAACTTACCCAGCGCCATATATTTTTTTTAAACGGCGCCACCTGTTGGACGTAAAAGCAACACGCGCTATTGTTTCTCTAACTGCAGAGACAGACTGATGTGAGATTACAGCTATTACGTAATAAATTTAAAGTTTCTTATCGGAAGGAGTTATTTATAAATTATGAAACAAATAAGTTTCCATGGCAACAAAAACATATTGACTTATTGTATTTTGACTATGAAACTCATCTTATTGTAACAGATTACTATTCAATTTCAGAGTAGTTGAAGATATTTTTTATTATTTTTAAGCAATAATTATTAGTCTGAAACACCTATGTAAGTTGAAAAAACCTTTCCGAGAAAGAATACATGCCGCCGACGGGAATTGTACCCGCAGCCTTCTGACTGCCGGTCGTCTGTTCTACCAATTGCGCTACGTCGGCTTATTCGAAACCCGCCAAATTCTTCAATATGTACTTGTAGAGTCCTGAAGTTTTTTAAAATTTATATAGGTGTATCAGGCTAATAATTACTGCTTATAAATAATAAATTATCCTTTGTGCTCTGCATAAAAAAAATCTATCTTTTGAACATTAGTTTATCATTAAAAATAATAAAGATGTTTTGGTTTTTATTTAATTGGTAAATTCAATGCAGGGTATGTCTCATCACTAATGTAGGTAGTGCGTAGCTAAGATAATATAATCAGTAATCTGTCTCTAAAACAAGACAACTATGTAGGGCGTGGTCTTGAGTGAACTTGGGAATTAGGGAATACGAATCTAGGGATAATCTACCCCTTCGGTCGGTTTTTTAATGCCACAAATACAAATTTCCATATTTTGCAATTCTAATTTCCGTCACGGAATCCTGAATAATGCTGCTAATTCGAAAACTAATCATTTTTAGAAATGCTGGCCTAATACGCCTTAAAGGTTATTTCGGGACAGTTGAACGAGTATATTACCTTCCTTTGTGTTCCGGGTGTCTCGGCAGGCGGCCACTGGAGACTGCTTGCGCTGCAACAACAAATACAAATAAACAATAAATAATTACGTAAAAAAAAAATTATTCATTTATTTATAAATATAAATTACAAACAATACAAAACAAAATGAACCTTTGTCTGTCCAACTGGGAAGGATTCCAGTTTCAGGACAGCGAAATTGTGTATTTCGTACATTATATTCTTACAATGGAATGGCGATGCTGTCAAAAAAAATTTGAGAACACTGTTGGTTGCATTCGAATTGACAGGATGGTTTCTTTATCCTTGAAAGAATCGCAAAGATGTAATTTATTACCAGGGTCAATTTGGATAACATTAGTAATTGCATTCAGAACAGATGAATGGTTTCTTTCGGGACATCACAAGTCTGAGATTCTTTCCAGGGCATTTTGGAAAACATTTACAATTGTATAGTTAGAATTTCCACATTTATAAATTAGTATAAGACATACGAATCCAATAGTACTATATTTTTAGAATTTCTTAGGTGATAGAAATTTCACATTACTAGACCAGAATATATGCTGAATGACAAATGAATTTCCAATTATAAAATTTCGAATCTTTATTTATTAAATGGCTAGTCATTATTATACAGTAATAAAAATAAAACCGCGAAAAAGATTCGTAATATTATTTTTAAGGTTGATTTTTTATATTGTTTCCTTATAATAAAATTTGTCTGCATTAACTAACTAACCATCAAGCCGTTTCGCTATATGAGTAGTCAGAGATCATGGACCGCCAAATAACTTGGTGTAAGCACACACACTCCTTGCTTCATTCACATTCATACATTTATGTTATTGAACTGTAGTGCTTTTTGTCTCCTAATGGAAACCCGTGGAATAGACTCTTCCCCCATTCTGTTGAACAGAATTAATTCAGATCTCGACATTTTTAGCATCAATAAAACTGCATTTAAAAAGCTCTGTTACTACTAGTGTCGTTGATGCAGATTGTAATTTATGTAATTTACTCTTACAAATTATTTGAAAACGCATTAAAATGAACAATAAATTGATTAATAATTTAATAATAAGAATAATTTGTTTTTCTGTAGTAAGAGTTCAAAAGAAGAGGAAGATCGTTTGAAAGGGAGATATGTAAACACGAATGTTAGAGGGTATTACATCACAACTTGTTGAAAATAGAGCAACCAATGCATTTGTTGTATTTAAAGATGCACTATGAATTTTTCATACCTTGTAATATGTTAAATAACAGAACAAAATAAGTTTTTAATACTTTTCGGAGCAAGCTTCACGATGCTTTTCTATCGAGGGTATTTCATAAATATTTTTTTCGTTTCGTCTCTGCAAATGTATGGATAATATCTTCCAAAATAACATTTATTTAAAGTTAAGAAATAGTTATAAATCTGTAGAAATTCGGAATGCGGGGTTTAAAATGGCTAGAAATTCCTGATATGTTTTCTCATGAATATTGTCATGTACAGTTATTAATTTATTTAGTTGGCCATAGTAAAAATCAGCTGAAGATGACAATAAAATGGATGTTTATCATTTACTCACAGCGTAACGTACGCCACTGAAACCCAGTGGCGGTTTTCTCTGTGCGTTTCTAAGTGCGTTTGTGCTGTAAAACCCCATTAAAAAGATAAGATTTTTTTTATTAATAATATCAGGTCAAAGATCAACCCGATATTCCCATTTCGTGCGTTAAAGAATCAGCACAAAAAGTTAAAACAACATAATTGCCAAAAGAAGACAACCTATGCCAAATAAAGACTATCGTTGTGCACCGCGAAGCTTATTGTTGGATGCCACGTGACGATTGGAGATTGACGGATGGTGCCGCCGACCGAACTTCGCACACAATAAGGATGTTTTGGGATTTTATTTTCTATAGAAGTTGAATTAAATCTCTGTACATTTATATTTTAGTTTTCCTGCATTTCTCCAACCATTTGCTTAGTGACATCTTTTTTAGATATACATTACTATATATATATATATTACTTATACGAAAGTTTCGGCAAATGCCACTTTGTCTATATCACTTAGTTATGCAATATTATATTGAACTTTCTCCAGTAAACTGTACAACAACAGTAAGTACACTTTCAGTAAATATATCTTCTCTTTAATTTCGGAACCCCAAAATAACCTCGATAAACTTTGACTCTTGTTGCTAATGAGATAATTTTTACAAGAATAATAATATTTAAGGATAAATTTACAATCTCTCTCTCTGGTTTCAATCCTGGGATTGGTTTGCAGCAATTTCATCTAATCTCCTCTTCCATTCTTCCCAGTCTTGTGCGGCTCTTTTGACTTTTGCATATGATGAGCAGCGCACGTCCACCAGCAGGTCCTCCAGGTACTCTCGGCGTGGGCGTCCCCTAGAGTTGGTCCCCTCGGTCATACCCTCCATTATGACATGCAAGAGGCCTTCTTGTCATATAACATGGCCGATCTATCTTGCACGCCTTTCGGACAAGGTCCTGAGCAGGTGCCTTCCTCCTTCGATTCTTTGGAGAACCTCCTCATTTGTAATATGGTCTCTCCAGGAAATTCCTAACAGTCTTCTATAGGACCACATCTCAAAAGCCTCTAGTCTCCGTTTATCTCTTTCGGATAGGCACCATGTTTCGCAGCCGTACATCAAGATACTCCATACTTAGGTCTTGATGAGGAGTATTCTGAGTTTTAGGTCTATATTATTCGATTCTATTATTTTCGACCTTTTATTGAATGCAAGCCTAGCCTGATGTATACGGCTGTCGACCTCGCTCTTAGACCGACCGTCCCATGTTATTTTGCTCCCGAGGTAAACAAACTCCTTGGTGTTCTTTAGTAGAACTCCTGCCATCTCTACTCTCATCTGATGTTGCGTTCGGCCTACAGTCAGCAGCTTTGTTTTGTCTTTATTTATCTTCATGTTGTAGTTGTTTTGAAGAATGCTTTGCATTTACAATAATTACCATTAATTATTCGCAGTGGAAAAACCATATTAATTATGACGTCAAAACAAGATAATCAAATATAAACACTTCTTCGGAAATATTCCAACAAAGTATAATAAGGTAAAGCCAACAAAATATATTTTAATTACTATTCTAACACATTACGTATTTAATAATTATACAGTAAAGCTACTATATTTTATGTAAAATTACAACAAGGGTTACCTCATAATGCATATTCATATCAATTCCCGTCGGCGGCATTTTTTTGTTCTGGGGAGATATTTTCAATTTGTATGAATATTTCAAGCGACTAATTATTGCTTATAACAATATATGATTTAGACAGAAATTATTATTTAGAATTGGATATAAATAATAATTTATTAATATAATTGTATAATAATAAATTTTTTATTTAGTCTTTATTTCCAAGTCTAAATAAAGACTTGTTACCGAAGTCTATATTTAGACTTGGAAATAAAGATTTCGGTAGCAATATTAGGTATATGGTCAAAAATAAATATTAGTGTTAGAAATAACACCATCGGAGGAATAACGTTACCACGGTTATGAATATGGTGTGTAAGAAGTTATGTAGTTGTTTTTTATGTTAGTGTAAAAAATGATCGTCGAAGGACCTTGAATGATTGAGCAATGCCCACTGCACATAAGATAATATTTGTTATATGGATAAAGGAAGGACTCACCATTAAGAAAGGGCACTTGTTTCTTCCCGTCTTTTCTTCACAACAATGTCACTTAACACAAGCGGATTGCACTATATCGTCGCGAATAATAATTTCGTAAGATAAGGGAGACGAGATCTCGAGCGGGTGCGGTTTATTGTTAGCGGTTCGGGTTATTGCAACATACTGACGCCAAAGGGCACATAAAAATTAACAGGAATGGAAAGGAAGGTAGGAACAAAGGACAACAATACTATCTCAGTACAGTGGTCGCAGGTATGTGTGTATGTGTGCATGAGATGTATGTATAAATTAATGTCTATTGCGTATTGGCGCAACCATGCCCCCCGCCTGGAAGGGGATGAAAGAATCCACTTCCATAAACCATAAAAAGGGTCAGTACGCTTTAACGTTAAAACGAACAAAATTGTAGTAACACGCGGTAAAATTAATATTAATTTGTAAAAAGGTCAGAAAAATGTTAATATGTGATGCTATTGTACTAATTTATTAATAAATTAATCAGCGGTAAATTTAAACTAAATCAAATAGAATAATGTAGAAAATAAAAAAGAGGGCCATAGATGTACCATCTGATGACCAAGTTGCCAAAGACTATTATTGCGACGGTAAAGGGCAGAGTTTTACTACTGCTCTGCGGTATATGCCGGTGTTCGTTTTGACATCAGCAACACGGGTCACTCCGTCCAAACCGGGATATACGCTGACTATTATGCCAATAAGCCATTGAAGAGGCGCAATATTGTCACACTTGATCATTACAATTGTGCCTGCCGTTACCGGGTTTGAACTCGTGTTCCATTTCTGCCGCGATTGTAAAGTATTTAAATATTCCATACGCCAGCGGTTCCAGAAAGTCTGGACGAGATGATCGACGAGATGCTTCCTTTGCAGTAAGTTTACGGACTCGTTGGACAAGTCAGCGGCGGGTAGAGATTTTAACGGCGTAAGTGTTAAAAAATGCGCGGGTGTTAAAGGTAACGGAGCTGAAACATCGGTGACACTAAGTACCGACAGCGGACGTGAGTTTAAAATTGCTTCAATCTGAGAAAGCACTGTCTGCATCTCTTCGTAAGTCAGTAGAGAGGTGCCTACGATTTTATTTAAATAACTCTTCAGGCATTTAATGTTACTTTCCCAGATTCCACCAAAGTGTGGAGCTTGAGGAGGATTCATTTTCCATTCGATGCGGTTTTCCCGTAGATTATTTGAGAGTTCCTTTTTATAATTACGAGACTCTATTAGATCGAATAAAGAGTTTAAATGAGACTTAGCTCCCACGAAGTTCGTTCCATTATCGGAGTACATTACACTCACAGGACCACGTCTAGATAAAAAACGCTTGAAAGCGTTGAGAAAGACTTCGGTGGAAAGATCTGAAGCGAGTTCGATATGAACCGCACGGGTCACTAGGCAGATAAATATGCAAATGTATGCCTTTTGACTTCGGACCCCCCGACTTCTATAAGGGATTATTTGAAGCGGGCCAGCGTAGTCAACACCTGTGTGTAGAAAAGCCTTGGCTTCGCGGACGCGACAAGCGGGTAAATCTCCCATTATTGGGAATTGTGGTTTAGGCTTAACCTTGAAGCACGTATTGCACCGGTGCACGCGCTTCCGGACCAGATTACGCGAGGAAAGTATCCAGAATCTTTGTCTTAGCAGAGACATGAGTAAAGTGGGACCCGTATGTAGGTTCTTGATATGATAGTAATCTATTATTAAATCGACTACATGATCACGCGCGGGTAATAGAATGGGATGACGACTGTCAAATTCTATTTCAGCGTTTTTTAATCTGCCTCCTACCCTTAGAATACCGTGATGAAGAAACGGATTCAGTAGCTAGTGCACACAGTAAAGGTGGAGCAATTGTTTTGAGGCGGTTATTGTTTTGAACGGACATCAAAACTTTAGTTTTCAGTTCGGGTGGATCAGATACAGATTTCGAATCAAAACGCTGTAAAGGCCAATCATTTTTAGGTAACTGAGCGAATGCGGGGCCATTAAACCATAACGGATGGTCTATGAGTTGAGCGGGGGTAAGACCACGCGACAGGCAGTCGGCGGGATTGTATTTCCCTTTTATATGATAGAAGCATTCAGCCCCCAGGTGTTTTTGTATTTGTGACACACGATTGGCAACGAAGGTCTGCCATTTCGCAGGCGGTGAATTTATCCACGCTAGAGCAACCGTGCTGTCGCAAAAAGCTAAGGTTGTATGAGCTCTTGAATTTGATGCGTAGGTATTACTGACCGTATGCATTAATCGCGCAAGTATTAGTGCTCCACATAGTTCTAATCGCGCAAGTGAAATCGTCTTAGCAGGAGCGACTTTGGATTTGGCACATAATAAACTAATTGTGGTTTTATCAGTATTCGGACAGTAAACATGTAAGTAAATAACACCTCCGAATGCGCGTTCACTTGCGTCTGAAAACCCGATAAGGGTTAGTACACATTGGTGTTCGATTCCTACAAAACGAGGAATTTTAATAGATTGCAGCAATGGCAATTCTTTTTCAAACTGTCGCCAAAGCGTGACAACAGTTCCAGGAGGAGTATCGTCCCAATCAAGCTTGTATTCCCAAAGAGACTTGATTATAAGCTTGGCTAATAATACAACTGGTGCAACGAAACCCATCAAATCCCAAAGACGAGCAATCGTCGAGAGAATGTTTCGTTTAGTACAAATTCTTTCGTTGGAGTTTACAACAAATACGAAATTATCTGAAGCGGGTATCCAATGAAGCCCTAGTATTTTTAGGTTTTCATCAGGATTAAATTCCACATGTTCCTTAACACGAAGAGCTGAAGGAATCGTGGACAAAAGATTAGGAGAATTGTTAGAGAACTTTACAAGGTCAAATCCTCCAGAAGCGAACAGCTGAATTAATTCCGTCGATAACTCGGAGGCTTCCTCGACCGACGAACAACTGGTGACGAAATCGTCCATATAGAAAGAGCCATTTTCCACCAAGTTTGCAGCAAGTGGAAAACGAGGTCGTTCATGCGACATGAGTTGGCGCAGTGTACGCATTGCCAAAAATGGGCTGCAAGACATGCCGAATGTGACGCGATTAAATTCGAACAATTGTAAAGGGTCGCTATTTTTAAATCTATAAAGTATTCGCTGATAACGACGGCATTCTTCTTGCACTACAATTTGAAGATACATTTGTTTTATGTCGGCGGTTATAGCTACTGCAAACAATCGGAACTTAAGTATAATCCGAAACAAATCACCTTGTAAATTCTTACCGGTATGTAGAATGTCGTTGAGCGAGTAGCCCGAATCGGATTTCATGCTCGCGTCCAGAACCATGCGGATTTTGGTGGTTAATTTATCCTCGCGAACTACAATATGATGCGGAATGACGTAATGGGGTAAGTCAGTATTATCGACAGGCGAAATGTACCCTTTCTGTAGGTATTCGCGTAATATTTTGTCGTACTCTAATTTTATAGCGGGTTGAGCGATTAGTCGGCGTTCGAGAGATCGGAACCGGCGCTCAGCGGCTGGCAACGATTCACCGAGGATAGAAGGACTGTTGCGAAACGGCAACGCAACAATGTAACGACCTGTCGTGTCACGGGAAGTGGTGAGTTTAAAAGTGTCTTCACATTCCTGTTCATCAGGCGTTAAAAACTTCTCGTCTGGAATGTCTTCCAATTCGAAGAAGCGCGAAAGGCAAAAGTCATCATTTTTCGCGAACGTACAAAATGATGGTGTGGCGTTTATACTTGGGGTCTCAGTCATCGTTGGAGCAGTGCCCAGGATGAGATAGCCCAAAGTAGTTTCTTTAGCAATTGGCTGGCCGGGATAACCTGATATTTTGTGTGCTTTAAAAATGCGAGCAAACATGTCACATCCCAAGATAATATCGATTTCACCGGGCGTGCAGAAAGTATTATCTGCTAAGGGCAAATTGTCGAGATACGACAACGAGGCGCGGTTGACGTTAACAGTAGGCAACTCACTAGTTATAGTTTCTACTACATAAGGTTCAATCATATACGAGTGAGTGTCGTCGTAGCGGGAGTATAATTTTAGACAAGTCATACCCTTTGTCAAATTTCTTGAGTCGCCTATTCCCGTGACGTAAGTGCCTCGCGATGATCGCACCGTGAGATTCAAACGTAAACAGCATTTACGCGTAATAATATCCCTTTGGGAGCCGCTATCTATCAGAGCACGTATTGTCTGCACCTGGCCCTTAGCATCTCGGGTAGTGCAAACGGCAGTTCCTAAGAGTGCAGTAGTATTTGCTCTAGTAAATGAATGTGTCACGCACAGTGATACCGGGCTTGCAGAATTTGAATCGTCATTATCGACGTCTGCTGGCGACGCGGGAGACGGTATTTGGTCTCGTTGTGGTTTTCGCTGATCAGTTTGTTTGAAATGCAACAAACTATGGTGGTTGAGAGTGCATGATTTGCACGTACTCTTTGATTTGCACGCTTTTGTGCCGTGCCTAGTACTGAGGCAGTTCACGCAAACTCGTATATTCGATGACTTGATTAAATTAAATCGCTCGCGTGGTTCTAAACCATTAAATTTAGAGCATTGATACAAAGGGTGCGATCCCCTTTGACAACAAAAACAAATTTCGACAGAGTGATTGTCGCCTTTTTCGACATTAATAAATGTCTTTGCGGAATTATTATTATTTGAGCCAAGACGGCTCGACGTAGGTTGTGCAATTTGCGCGCGATTAAGAATTCGTTGCTGTCCTCTCACAAAATCAATTAAATCAGAGCTGGACGGGAAACTTTCATCATTCCGAATAGACGATTCGAAAGCCTTCACTGTCTCTATGTCAAGACGTTTAAGGCCCAGTTGTAGCAATATAAATTCTGCGAGATCCTTGATTCGTAACTGTTTCAGTGCGGCAATGTTAGTCGCGTATGTATCTGCAAATTTTTCTAGCGAAGCGGGCGTAACCGAAGTAACAGCAGGTATTTTCAGCAATCGATCAAAGTATGACTCAGCGAGAACGCGGGGATCATTATATTTGGTGCACAATGCGTCCCATATCACTTGGTAATTTGTACCGGTAGGTGTTATAGTTTTGCAAATATTTAAAGCTTTTCCCGTCAACTTGGACATCAGATACTGCATCTTTTCTGAATTATCCAATGAATTATTTGAATGGATAACCGAGATATAAGTCTCATAGAAAAGAGGCCAATTTTCTAATTTTCCGTCAAAGCACGCTATTTCTAAAGGCGGTAATTTAATTTGACGGCGAGGTTTTTCAACTGGATTGGCCAGCATGTTCGCTTCGGTATATTTAATAATGCCGAAAATTTCCTCAAAAGCATTTAATTGAGAATATTCAGCGACTGCTTCTGGATTCAATTCCAGTTCACAATTAACCTTTTCATCTAGAAGCGTTATAAATTCGGACCGAATTCTTTCTAATGTACTTGCGCCTGATAAAAAAGATTGCCGATTGTTAACACTATCAGAAGCCTTCTTCATCTTGTCGAAGACTGATTGTAAACATGCAAAATTAGCGGTCAATTTTGCATTTAAACGTTTCAATAGTCTTTCTTCCCGTGACGACCCGGACGCGCTTGTAGCCATTTCTGATTCTGGTTATTTATTATTGAATGTGGTAAAAAATATTATAATAATATTATTTATATAAAATAAATTGATTAATATTAAATTTTTATTCAATAAATTAACTTTTATGCCCGTAGGGTTAACTCAGTGCGGGTGCCGTGAAGGGTTAAGTATAGATAATGCAGGTAGAACAAATTTATCACTTTACGTCTTATTGAAGTATTATTCTTTTTATGTATAATACATCCAATACTGGGATGTATTACAATAAACAAATTATTTATAATGAAATGCGGTTAATTTTAAATGCGGTTGATATAACAATATCGGTATTATTATTAGAAATAGATATTAAATAGCGGTATTGGCATATATTAAATCTATTCTATTTGCGGGTAAATATGTTATTTCCGTTTAAACCATCCAGTAATATCGGATAGGAATATCCAGAAATAAAATGCGGGTAGTTATTAATTGATTACGCGGGTATGTAAAACGCAATAACACTCTTATGGTTTATTACCGAAATTACGGAAATTACGGTTCAATATCAGGCTCGTTTGGACCAACTATGGTGTGTAAGAAGTTATGTAGTTGTTTTTTATGTTAGTGTAAAAAATGATTGTCGAAGGACCTTGAATGATTGAGCAATGCCCACTGCACATAAGATAATATTTGTTATATGGATAAAGGAAGGACTCACCATTAAGAAAGGGCACTTGTTTCTTCCCGTCTTTTCTTCACAACAATGTCACTTAACGCAAGCGGATTGCACTATATCGTCGCGAATAATAATTTCGTAAGATAAGGGAGACGAGATCTCGAGCGGGTGCGGTTTATTGTTAGCGGTTCGGGTTATTGCAACATACTGACGCCAAAGGGCACATAAAAATTAGCAGGAATGGAAAGGAAGGTAGGAACAAAGGACAACAATACTATCTCAGTACAGTGGTCGCAGGTATGTGTGTATGTGTGCATGAGATGTATGTATAAATTAATGTCTATTGCGTATTGGCGCAACCAGAATACATTCCGAAATTTTCAAGATAAAAGTTAAAACACTTTATAAATGCAATGTTTTTATGTTTAAATCATACATTAAATGTACACTATGCTTTGTTGAAATGTGAAATGCACTTTTTTCTGCTGATTTTATATTATTATTAACTATGATTAATTATATATTATTTTGATGTTTTATTTAAATTATTAATTAAAATTAAAATTAAATTTATTATTAATTGAAAAATTGAATTATTATTATTATTAATTAAAATGTTTTATTTAAATTAAACGATTTATAACACATTATATTAAAGGTACTGCTGAAAACCAGCAACATTCCCGGAGAAATCCGGAATGTACAGTAAGGTGGAGTGAAATTTTTTTTTTGAGAATTTCGAAATCGGCATAGTTGGGAAAGATGCTCCATATATTAACAATTACAAAAAAAATAATAAAAAAAATATATTTACAATACCTGGACATCGCCAAAGCTTTATATTTTATCATTTTCACGATTTTACCTAAGTATTTAAAGCTCATATACGCGAAATAAAACACAAATAAAATTTGTATTTTACCATATATTTTACAGATAATACATTCGTAGATTGTTAAAATGGAACAAATATTGGAAATAAAAAATGTACATATATTATTTACCGCGTTGAAAAGCTTGAAAATTACAAAAGTTACTATGAACTGTACTGCATTTTGATGTTAAAAATAGGCATAAGGTGTCGTGACTCTAACCTTGATTTTATTAATCCATCTCGCCTCAAGGGTCCACAAACAACGGCTAAGGCTTCTGTTACAATTTTCACACATCTCTCTGTAGCTTGAGGAAAATTCAAGGAAAATGCAAGGAAAATTCTTTATCATTGGTAGTATGACATCCTCAATTATCGTGTGATCGGTAATGGCTTGTAAAATTGTCTCGTCGCTTACAAATTTGGTTAGTGGTGGCTCGGTTATATTTTCCCACTTTATAACATCAATATAATCATCTGCTGAAAAATCAAAAACAGGCACTTTGAAGGTACGAATAAAGTCTGATTGCATTTTCATTTGCCGAGCTTTCAATATTCTTCTCAACGCCAACACTCTTACGTATTTTCGTTTGTCGTTTAACATGGCTAACAGTATATTTTCGTGATGATTACTGGATCAATAATATCTTTTAAATCACTGGGCAAATACCGTGAAAGCACTATTGTTTCGTGTAAATGCCTTGCACCGGAAATACATAATGGTTTGGTCTTAATGTTGAACCACATAGGTGCGTAAACTGTTAATACAAATGTCGTTAAAGTTACCATATTGTTTATGGTTTTAGAGTAGAAATGTAAAGCCGAAGAATCCGATTCGCTGTAGTGAGCCACCTGGATTGTACAATTTTACGGGGATTTCTTTTGGTAAATTTTCAATGCAGAATCCGGAGTCAATAGTTTTACACATTTTCAGTAGATAAAGCTGATCTGTACTTAAATCCTGTGTATTTTTCATACTTGGTAATGAACATTGAATGATTTTAAATTTCACGATAGGAAGTTGTTCACACTTATTTAAAGATTTACCAATAATTCCAGTGAAATTTTGCGGTCCTGTCGTGGTTCGATGTGATTCAATGCGCCGAATAACACCTCATTTGTACCCCGTATTAACTTCAGTTCCGTCGCATCCAATTGCGACAATTTTTTCCAAAGCAATATCTTTCGAAGACAGTAATGAAATAATTCCATTACTTATTGCTTCAGATTTTCCGGTTTTTAATGAAATGTGTCCCATGTACTCGCTACCTATTCTTTTACTAAACTAACTTGTTATTCAGTTATTATTTTTCGCCGGTTGTCCTCCATGCTTAAAGTTTTGTCCTTCCGTTCGTCGAAGTATAAACCAAATTGATTGGAATCGATTACTAACGGCTTAATAGTAAGGGCAGTTCTTTTCTTCATTCGAGCTCGACGAATTTTACTCCTTACACAACTCGAGATGTATCGTTCTGTGAAATTAAGCCAACATCTTGTAATACAGCGGAAACAATTGCAGCTCCTGCTCGATCTGAAATACAATATCTGTCTAATGTTCTGGCCACAACAGGGAAGTCTTTCACCTCATGGTGAAAATTATTTGGTTGTGCTTCACTTTGCATTATTTCTTGAGGAATTGAAGACGAAGCACATTTTTTGAGAGTCTAAAGTTTAAACTACAAGAAGGAATAGCGTCAGTTAATTTGTTTTTGCACTCAAACTCATCATGATGACGGTTTCTTGTCAATAAATTCATGTTTTTTTTGTAGGATCTCGGTCCAGACCTCCTATCATCATTTTTCGATCCGTTCGCTGATCCAGTAGGAATTTTTGTTCTTTGATGGGAATTTTTCGCTTCTTTTCACACGAACATAAGTCAAAAGATGTGCATCTGCATGTCGCTATATCAAAAAGAAACGGGGTTTTTTCTTTGAAGTGTTAAAGTTTTTGAAGATTAGCCGTAAATTTTTTTCTGCTTTTGGACGACATATTTACTAAACTATAGTACTTATTATAAATACGTACGAATTCGTCTCGTAATGCTCCTGTGGTCAATAATTGGAATTGACGCTCTATTCCAGATATCCTCTAACTTCACGGAAATTTCTTCATATGTATCTTTAAATTGTTCTTTTTTAGAATGGTGCATCCACAAAACACATCGTAATACATCTTCACAAGTAGGCAAAACATTCAAAGGTAAATCACTTCCAGAACCGAATACAAGACAAGTTAGTTCACTTCTTAACATTGCCATAATGTTCAACTTTCAAAGAACAGTCGATATAAACACAAACTTCGAAAATTGCTGATTTATCCTACTGCAGCGCACAATTACAAGTACCCATAGTTTAACTGTTTAACTGTTCCTATAGTCCTACTTTATAATTATATTGTAAAATAATAATGTAATTATATCATAGGTAATAAATAAACACTCAATTTTTTTTACATAATTATAAGCATTTTTAAGAATCGGGAGAACATTATTGGTGTTTTCAGTGTTTTTATCAAAAATTCAAAGTGGTGGCGATGTCGTAATTATAAATAAATATTTTTTTATTTAAGATAAGTACATAACGGAGCACCAATCCCGCGTATGCCAAATTCTATATTACGAAAAAAAAAATTCTCCATACTAGACCGCTCCACCTTAATGTACAGCTGAGCAGTTGCCCTTTTGGCAAAATAATCATCTAAATGTATTTATACTAACTATATGCAAACATGTAAAAAATATTGTCAAATAAACGTTTTTATTATTATTATTATTATTTATTATATCTCATTGACGGATGAAATATAAGGAAAGCAAGATTTATTTTGAGATGAAAATATCACGTATATAAAAAGTGTAAATAGCACACTTAGGCTCATTACTAATAATTATATTTTTTTACATATCTCTGTATACTTCCTTCTTTTGTTTAAATATATTAATTTATCACTGTAAGTACATTTTTTTGTTATATTAACGAGCTCTCATTTCTTAAAACCAGCTAAAATTAGGAACGAATATATCATAATAATGCACAAAAATGTACACTGCAGAATAATTTTATATATGCTAGCAAAAATAAATTTATATAAATAAAGACAAATATTTTCAACAAGTCTACAATAAAACTTATTAAAATATATAAAAAAATGAGTCCAACTTAGACTAGAGAAGCGTCTATCTTTCGCTTTTCCGATCCCTAGCATATGGTATTGTGAGATGGGGTGGCTGTGCTGAATCTATTATCAATCCATTTATGAGAGGATTTATTGCAAAACTTACAAAATATTACAAAACTAATTTTTAGAATTATATTTCAATGCCAACCTACCCACCCCTCAAACGAACTACTTGCTAAAATTAGGGTCTTAAATATTCGCCAATTATTTACTAAGGCAAGATTGTGCTACACACGGAAAAATATCCTCCTGGTGTCTCCACAACATCAAGCATACACACGCTTTTCATCAAACCCGGGATGTGTGCTCCCTTAATCTAACCTGCTGGTGTCTCCACAACATCAAGCACACACACGCTTTTCATTAAACCCGGGATGCGTGCTGCCTAAATCTAACCTGTTGGTGTCTCCACAACATCAAGCATACACACGCTTTTCATCAAACCCGGGATGAGTGCTCCCTAAATCTAACCTGTTGGTGTCTCCACAACATCAAGCATACACACGCTTTTCATCATACCCGGGATGAGTGCTCCCTAAATCTAACCTGTTGGTGTCTCCACAACATCAAGCATACACACGCTTTTTATCAAACCCGGGATGCGTACTCCCTAAATCTAACCTGTTGGTGTCTTCACAACATCAAGCATACACACGCTTTTTATCAAACCCGGGATGCGTACTCCCTAAATCTAACCTGTTGGTGTCTCCACAACATCAAGCATACACACGCTTTTTATCAAACCCGGGATGCGTACTCCCTAAATCTAACCTGCTGATATCTTCACAACATCAAGCACACACACGCTTTTCATCAAACCTGGGATGCGTGCTGCCTAAATCTAACCTGTTGGTGTCTCCACAACATCAAGCATACACACGCTTTTTATCAAACCCGGGATGCGTACTCCCTAAATCTAACCTGTTGGTGTCTCCACAACATCAAGCATACACACGCTTTTTATCAAACCCGGGATGCGTACTCCCTAAATCTAACCTGTTGGTGTCTCCACAACATCAAGCATACACACGCTTTTTATCAAACCCGGGATGCGTACTTCCTAAATCTAACCTGCTGATATCTTCACAACATCAAGCACACACACGCTTTTCATCAAACCTGGGATGCGTGCTGCCTAAATCTAACCTGTTGGTGTTTCCACAACATCAAGCATACACACGCTTTTCATCAAACCCGGGATGAGTGCTCCCTAAATCTAACCTGTTGGTGTCTCCACAACATCAAGCATACACACGCTTTTTATCAAACCCGGGATGCGTACTCCCTAAATCTAACCTGTTGGTGTCTTCACAACATCAAGCATACACACGCTTTTTATCAAACCCGGGATGCGTGCTCCCTAAATATAACCTGTTGGTGTCTCCACAACATCAAGCATACACACGCTTTTCATCAAACCCGGGATGAGTGCTCCCTTAATCTAACCTGCCGGTGTCTCCACAACATCAAGCATACATACGCTTTTCATCAAACCTGGGATGCGTGCTCCCTAAAACTACAATCAACGACAATTCTAGTTCATCGCTCCTAAAATATAAAATGTCTTAATCACCGATATACAGTAAATGAATTCTATATTCCTTTGTAATCTTTCAAATTCGTAAAAAAATGAACAAATAGACAAACAATGCAACATAAATACAAAACTTACCTGTGTGCAGAGAAACTGCCGCAAAAACAAGGAACTTAAACATGTTTGTTTTAACGTTTTTCATTGCACTGAAATATTATTAATAATAAAGCGGGAGAGCAGCCAACCGCGGTAGTGGTTCTCCAACTGGTACTGCGAACAACGTCTAAATACCGCGCGGTAAGGTCGAAGAAAACCTGATATTGAATCTTGAATCTGAGTATGGTAATAAGTTATGTATGCAGTGTTGCTCAGATGCCAGGAATTCAAAATAAAGCTACATTCTCACAATGACTTAATATAACATTTGCAGTAAAATTACGTTTGCTTGTAATTTTCCAGTGTAATGAGTGATCAGGCTGCATCAGTGAAGATATTAAAAAGCTGAAGGTTTGTTGTGTACTTCTGCTGGAATTAATGAAGCCTTTTTCCGATATTGGTACTCTTTCTTAAGCTGATAATCAATTAAACAATTATTTTACAAGCAATAATTGTTCGCCTGAAACACTCATCCACATTGAAAAATCTCCTGATAAAAGATACATGACGCCAACGGGACTCGAACCCGTGTCCCTTCGATTTCCGGTCGACAGCTCTGACCACTGAGCTATGGCGGCTTATCTCTTACCCGCGAAATTATTCAATATATACTAGTGTTTCATTCAACAATTACTGCTTGATACATTTTTCACCTGAAAACAACCAGTGTTTCAGGCGAACAATTATTGCTTGTAAAATAATTGTTACCCTTTGTGCTATGCATAAAAAATCTTGTCTTAAAAACATTAGTTTACCAAAAAATTATAATTGATAATCAATTATTTATTTTGCCTCTGGCCTCCGTGGTCTAGGGGAAGGCTCTCGACTAGCGAGCTGGAGGTCGAGGGTTCACGGCCAGAGGACACTGTCTATGTACTAATGGTCGAGAAGAAACAAAAGATTTTTTTACGATACCTCTACATGAGAGAGTTTGGTTTTTACCCATGGCTGTTTCCAACAGCATTTATCTCGGGAATTCTGGGTGTATGTAGCCTTAGTTCCAGAAGGGATGTTGCATTACTCCTGATGGCGTATAAGCTTCTAAACGGTTTAGTCTCAACACCAGACATTCTGGCTAAAATAGAATTCTACGTTCCCGGAAAATTTTGCGCGAGGCCGCCAACAAACTTACCAATGGTGATGCCCTTGGGAAGAATCACTAGGTTAATTAACTGCCTCAATTAACAGGAAATGTGGATATTTTCCACATATCCGACATCGCATTTAAAAGTGAAATATTATTATTCAAGACTTAACATTGTAAACCTACATTTGAAACTTTTTTTTGTCCCACTTGTAAATGTATTTGTTATTCACCCGGGATCCTTGCCTTGCCGGGGCACCGCTCTAGGTTATAGGGTCTAGGGTCTAGGGTCCTGGGTTCGAGTCCTAGATGTGACCTATCTTTTTCTGTTTTAGATTTTCGTTTAGGAATCGCTAATATTGTCTTCAATAATTAAATATTACAATTTAAGGTTTTACTCACTAAAGTTATTCCAAATAAATAGATTATTTTAAGGTAAAATGAGACACAGACGTGAAATGCAAAGTGCGACGGTCCAGCACTCCCGCAAATAATGAGTTTAAACTTAAAATGACAAGTAAAAAATTAAGATAGATATTGTAAACTAAGACACAAAACTAAATAATTATAAACCCGACCAAATTATTGAAAAGTTTACTTAAATAATTTTGGGTGTTTTCTTGGGATGATCTGTACAGTGTACACGTACACATGAATTAATAATAGTCTTATAATTAATTGATAAAAAATATTGTATATACTAGTTTCAATACCAGTTCTGGGAGCCGCTCCGACGTGTTGTGTTTTTGTGCTGCATTGGCCGTTTTCTTGTTGGGTATTATTTCATTTTTATGACTATCGCTTATGCCGGGATCACATGAGGACAATACAAAACTGTTTTGTCCCAGCCCTGGACCCACGGTCCTAGTGTGAACAGTAGTTTGGAAGACAGGACAATGAACCAAGACACTGTCCCAGTGTAGTCTTCGTTTAAATGCGTTTTGACAAGACAGTAGGACAATAGCTAGTAGCTCCGCGCGCATCATATTTCGGTTTACAAATGTCGCGTGAATGGGACACTACAATACATTTTGTAAAAAAATACCCATAGAAAGATAATATTTTTCGTGAAATAGCTTTTGACAGCGTTCCGCGTTTGAACTACCGTAGAATTGTTGTACTGTCCCATTGTCTTGCCGTGTATTGAGGCTGTTCACGGAGTAGGAGACACTGTTGTACTTTCTTATGCATTGCCCTCGTGTGATCGTGTGATTGTACACTTAACAAACTGGTCTATTAATAATCGCTTGTTTTTGTACACTTTTTATTTATTTATTTATACTGGGTTTTACAGATGATCACACTTACGTGAGAACAATCCACTTATTAAAACTCAGTTATTGTACAATTACAAAAATCTACAATTAAATAAAGATACAAAAAATTAAATACAGATACATACAATTAAATACAGATACATACAATTAGAAAACAAAAACATCAAAAAATAAAAATAATATACACAATCATATATAAGCTCGCTCAAGTAACACATTACATTATACATTATTACAAGTGGTAAGAGGCATAAGAAATACGAGAGGTATGCATAGAGAGAAAATTGACACAATGAATTAGCTAATATTTTTTAATAGCGCCAGAACTTTTTTTCTGAATCCGTACAAATTATCGACGAAAATATCTATTTCAGCACACTCTATCTTGTTATATAGTCGACACATCTGGGTCAGAGGGCTAAAGTAGGCGATATTATTTATAAATGTATTCAGGTGAAAAAAATTATGGCGTCTTAAACAATGCGAATTGGGGACATTTATTTTAATATTGCTAAGACATAATGTAGTATCAAGTTGACCGTGAATAATTTTATGTAAACATATGAGATCAGTCAATTGCCTTCTAGTTTTAAGTGTATCAATCTTGAAGTAATCACGACGTACGTCATATGATCTTAGATGGTCATGTAATCCACATTTGAAGGATAACATTCTTAGCATTTTTTTTTAATGGATTCTACAATATTTTCATATTTGCAGTAATGTGGATTCCAAATAGAGCTTCCGTATTCAAGTTTACTTCTAATTAAGGCATTGTAAAGAGTTAGAATTGATTGAGGATCTTGGAAAGGTTTATATATTCTTTGAATAAATCCCATCATTTTTAATGATTTGCACTTAATGTCGTTAATGTGTACATCAAATATGAATTTAGAATCAAGAGTGATTCCTAGATCTCTTATTGAAGATACTTTTTTGAGAATAATATTATTAATTACATATGAAAAATCCTTTATAATTCTATTTCTAGTGAAGTTTAAAATGTAACATTTTTCAACATTTAAGTGCATATCATTGACAGTACACCAGTTATTAAGTGTGTCGAGGTCGTTTTGAAGCAGTTGATGATCGGAAACAGACTTGATTTTACGAAAAATTTTAAGATCATCGGCGAAAAAAGCATAATCACAATTTAATTTCGAGCCAAGGTCATTTATGAATATAAGAAAAAGCAGGGGGCCAAGATTTGAACCCTGTGGTACGCCGGAAGTTACAATTATGGGGATGATTTGTATCCATTAATAAGAACTAATTGAGTTCTGTTATACAAATATGATTTCACCCAGCGAAGTAGATCTCCATGTATTCCTATTTGTTCAAGTTTTTTAATAAGATGGAGTGATTAACTTTATCAAAAGCTTTTTGGAAATCAGTATAAATTGCATCTACTTGTAATCTTTCATTAAAAGAATTACATACATAATTACAAAATTCCAAAAGATTTGAGTTAATAGATCTTTGAGGAACAAACCCATGTTGCTTAGTGCAGAGAAGGGGCTTAAAATGCGAAAAAATATTTTTATATATCAGAGATTCAAAAACCTTAGCAAAACAGGATAATATACTGATTGGTCTATAATTTTTTACTAAAGATTGGTCTCCCGATTTTAATACTGGTACCACATGTGCTTTTTTCCACAGATCAGGAAAAGTTCCCGTGGTTAGGGATGCATTACAAATTATAAAAAGCGGTAAACAGTCTGCAAAGCAACTGACAAAGAAAGGAGGAATATTATCTGGGCCTGGACCCTTGTTGGAATCTATTTTACTCAAAAAAAATTTTATTTCATCTGCACCAATATGTATTTTACCCAAATTGCTTTGATTGTGTTCAGTTATGTTTGGCATTAAACCATTAGTGGATGATTCCGAATTGGTATAAACAGATGAAAAATATTTAGAAAATATGTTTGCTATCTGTTCACCGTCATTTGCGGAAATATCGACAAGATGCATTACTTTAGGAATACAATTGGTTTTTCGTAATGATTTTGAGTATGACCAGAACACCTTTATGTTACCTTGCAGACCACTTTCGACAGAGTTGATGTATGATTTATAACATTCGCTTTGTATTTTTTTGTAACTTTCCTTAAATAAGAAAACTCTCTATAATCTGACTCGTTACCATGTTTTTTTTACCTTAAGTCTAATGTTGTTTTTTTTCTTAAGAAGAGCAATCAATTGCTGATTAAACCAGACAGGATATTGATTTTTTGTTTTAGTAATATATTTTTTAAAGTGTTTGTCAATTATTTCCCATAATTTTTCATAGAACAAGATCACCATACTATTCACATTTTCATTTTTAAAAAGAGTTATCCAATTAACAGATAATAGATCCTGTCGACATTCATGAAAGTTTCCCTTCCTGAAGTTATATTTTGAGTCACTTCTATTGATTTCTAAAAATTGATCTTTATTTTGTTTCACCATTATTTCAAATGAAGGGTGATATTGATCCAATTTGGTTAAGCCAGGTGCTATATGTATATCTATGTTAACTTTATCAGAGAAAACAAGATCCAATAAATTTTCATTTGTATTTAGTACATTATTGAATTGATACAAGTTGCAAATTATTAAAGGTTGACAAGACTGTGTGCTTTCATGCTTTTATAATTAGAAGGTGAAAGTACATTATTTTTAAATGAATTGTCAGGTAACCATTTTATTTCGGGCAAATTGAAATCACCAATAATAATAAACTGTGAATTGGAAATTGAATACTTTAAATACAGATCTTGTAATTTTTCAATCTGATTACAATAATTGTCTACAGTTACACTAGGAGGAATATAGAGGATGCAAATAAAGATGAGCGAGTTGGAACGAGACTTAATTACAAGCCACAAATCTTCATTGTCACTCTCCCATTCCGTTTTTCTGGACACAAGAAGTTTTTTAGAGACGGCGGCTAGAACTCCGCCACCTTCTTTAGACGCAGATTTGGTTGACTCACGATCTCTCCTAAATACTATATATCTGTCATCAAACAGTTCTTCACTAAACACTGTTGAGTTCAGCCATGTTTCAGAAAAACAAATAATGTCATAATTATTGATTAAAATTTCATTGCGCACACTTACGGTCTTTGTTCGAATACCCCTCACGTTTTGATATAATATATTTAATGCATCAACAGCAACTGCCTCGCCATCTTTTTCCGTATGATTAAACGCCATAGTCGATGGTGGAGAGATCCTTCAATAAAGCCGCTTTGTACGCCGGGCAGTCCTTATCTCCAGTGGGGTGGGCCCGGGAAGCTGCAGGCTTTCCGAAACGTGCGCATGTAGCGCAACTGGGTGCTGCAGCAGCAGCGGGGCAGGCCTCGCGCGCGCGTCCTTCTACACCACAGTGAGAGCATCTCTTTGTATCTTTGCAGTACTTTTTTTTATTTTTTTTTTATTTATTTATTTTTATTTTTTTATTTATTTTTTTTTATTTAAGTACATAAAACAGGCATGGTGCCCAAGAATTTACATACATGGATGTTTAAATACATAATAACAACTTTAAATTTACATACATGGATGTTTAAATACATAATAACAACAAAAATAGTAACAAAATGAATAAGCTAAATATGCAGAAGTAAATAACAAATAAGAATGGGTAAAAGGTTTATATAAATATGTTCATAAACGATTTGTTATTGTCACACCTGTACTGGTGAGACAATGATTAGGTAGGTACAATGTTGCTTCTCATTAAATAAAGGGTTTCATCAAAATATCAGCTTAATATGATTAAAGGTAATACATTTTTTTTGAAGTGTTTAAATTGGTCATTAAAAATGTCTATTACATTATTAGAGCCATGTATAATGTTATAATTTCTTAATGTTCGCGGTACAGGGGAAAAATATCCTGTATTTGTGTGGTAGGCTTTAATATAGAAAATGTCGTTCATCCTCCTTGTTGATTTTCTTGATGGAATATTGATGTTAATTTGGGATAAAATGTTTGGTGTATCAACTGATGCATGTATAATTTTGTGTAGGAGCAGTACGTCAGAAAGTTTACGTCTGACCGTCAGTTTGTAGTGCAAAATTCGGTCATTATAAGTTCCAAATTGATCAGATAAACCTTCACGATAAGCAATTACACGGGTTAGTTTCCTTTGTATGGATTCAATCCTATAATTATGAATCTCATAATTGGGAGACCAAATTGTTGGTGCATATTCGAGAATACTTCGCACAATTGATTTATATAATGTCAAAGTTAATTCTGTACTTTTAAAACAATTTGTAATTCTTAGCGTTAATCCTAATACTTGTGATGCACTTTTTGAAATTGTATCTACATGTTTATTGAAGCTAAGTGACGAGTCAAATGTCACGCCTAAGTCTTTGATTGAAGTTGTGTTTAGTAAAGGGATATTGTTAATGTGATATGTGTTTGAGAATTTATTAATGTTCTTTGTGAATGAAATTACGGCACATTTGTTTTCATTAAAATATAAATCATTTAGTGTACACCATTCATGAAGTGATGATAAGTCTTTTTGCAAATCGGTGCAATCTTCTAATGAAGTAATTTTTTTGTACAACTTAAGGTCATCGGCAAACAGGAGATATTTTGATGTTTTTATTCTTAAAATTATGTCGTTTATAAAGATTAAAAATAGCAAAGGTCCAAGATGCGAGCCCTTTGGAATTCCCGACGTTGCAGTAAAAATATCCGCGGAGTACCCTTCTACAACCACTTGCAGTTTTCTTTCTGTAATGTAACTTTCGAACCATTTCAAAGTATTTCCATTTATGCCAAACTTTTCCAGCTTCTTGATGAGTAATGATTGATTTAACTGGTCAAATGCTTTGCAAAAATCCGTGTAGATGGCATCTACTTGTAAACGTTTTTCGATGTGAGAATGTCCAACCATTTGACAGTTCAGACACACTGTAAGTCCTACAAAGTCACGCACACCGCAAACGGTCCAGTCCACGAATACACGACCTTGTTGCACCAATGCATGACGAATGTTAGCGGGCACCGAGTACACTCTGTGGCAAGACGGTCCGGTTCGAGCTCCAGCCATATGACTAAGTTTGCACTTGGATGCACACTCTTTAAAGTTGTCACCTTCAGAGATTCCAGAGAGGGCATTCTCTAAAAATTTCTCATCCGATAGTTCACGGGGCACGTTAAAAAATATTAACCTTGGCTGCCTCCTAACTGGAAGACGGGCACTCAGCAAGTCAGAGCTGGATATAACAGGATCATTTAAAAGCCTTTCTTGTTCCTGGCTGCTGGCAGTGTGGATAATGACTCCTTTGTTTTTTATGTTTTTTACTCCCGTTATCCTCACTCCTAATTGCGATGGCTTAACGATGTCCTTAATAATTTTTTTAGTCCCATCGCTATCATCGACCCCCGGTAGTTTGGGAAAAAAACATACAGATGGTCTTGGTTTCCCTATTTTGATACTGGTACGAGTGAGTGGTGGAGGCACTGGGAGTTTTTTCTTTGTAACTTCAGCAAATGAAAGGCTAGCCTCTGTTGCATCAGCCACACGGCGCATTACTGGACCCAGATCTGACTCAAGCTGTTGAATTTTGTCCAGCAGCTGTTTTGTATAATTTTCGGCCATTGTTTTCTCGGCCTGCAAGACCTTAATTGTTTTACACTTGACCAACTGATATTAATGATAGCTTGTTTTTGTACACTTGACCAACTGATCTATTAATGATAGCTTGTTTTTGTACACTTGACCAACTGATATTAATGATAGCTTGTTTTTGTACACTTAACTAACTGTTCTATTAATGATAGCTTGTTTTTGTACTCTCGACCAACTGATCTATTAATGATAGCTTGTTTTTGTGCACTTGACCAACTGATTTATTAATGATAGCTTGTTTTTGTACACTTGACTAACTGGTCTATTAATCGAAGGTGTTTTTGTACACTTGACCAACTGATCTATTAATGATAGCTTGTTTTTGTACACTCGACCAACTGATCTATTAATGATAGCTTGTTTTTGTACACTTGACCAACTGATATTAATGATAGCTTGTTTTTGTACACTTAACTAACTGTTCTATTAATGATAGCTTGTTTTTGTTGTAAATCTCAACCACACCCTCTAAAATGCTCAATAAAATATAGGCTTTCAAAATATTCAATTTCAAAAATATTTCTTTTTGAATCAATTTCAAAATAAACTTAACTTGGATCCAAAACCTAATCGGACGCATAAAACCGAAGATATATTATTTTTAAAATATGGATTTGTTTTTGTTTTTTTTTCTAGGACAAACCACCAATGGACAACGACTATCTATGTAAGAAATCAAAATATCTAATTGGTGCTTTAGTTTGTAATTTTTATAAAAGATGATGATATAGTCCAGTTGCAGAAATTCCAAATCGAATAAGTTAATATATTAAATAAAATACGATTAACGTTTACTAGAACACCACTTTATTTATTTATTTAAATAGTCCTGTTTTCCACCTATTACGAATATGATTCATCATAATGAATATTTATGAAGTTAAATAAATTATTTATGATAAAATTAATATTAATAAATATAATTTACGGCCGTGATCGAGGAGTAAGGCTCTCGACTAGCAAGCCGGAGGTCACGGATTCAAATCCCAGAGTGCACAAGTAAATTTTATTTTATTTTTTTGTATTATTTTACAATTTACAATGATATACAGGGTATCCGGGGGTTAAGTGCGCTAACTTTTGGAGATTATTCTATGTGATGGTAGAAGTAAAAAAGATAATTAATTTCCCATTCCCATTATTTTCCCACGTTGGAATTTCTATAGTTATTTATCTTTTTTATTTGTACTATCATGTAGAATTACTCTAAAAGCTAGCGCACTCTACCCCCGTGGCTGTGTTTGGTGACCAGATCTGAGTAGCCAGGTCCCTCCCTTCAATCTCGATTTGCTCCTCTACATATCCCATTTGGGAATGCCATAGTCTCACTGGCGCCGGACGGTTGGGAGAGGTTGAGAGCAGTTTGGACAATAGAAAATGTTGTATTTTTATTCGCTTTTTTTAAGTGCTGTGGGCTAATTCGGTTTTAAGCATTATCTTCATTTTTTAACGCTTTTTTTTGGCTGCAATCTTTGTGTTTTATTTCAAGTTTATACTTGAATTAAATTAACTGTTGGAGAAATTCGTATAATATGTACATTATTCAAATTGAAAAAAATGTCAAAATTGTTGCTCTTTCTTGTCCCCCGAATACTGAGCGAAAGGGACAACTGCACATCAGGCTAATTACACTTAATAATAATAATAATAATGTTTATTTCAGCTGGACAGAGCGGTGTGTGCAATGCTCTGCCTGCCATAAAAGTTTACATTTAAGTTAATACATACATAAAAAGAAAATCATTAAAGAAATAAATAAAAATAATAAAAAATAAATAAAAAATCAATACATTGATGTGCACATTAGGTCTTTATGGTGGCTTTAGAGAAATTCTCCATCTCCGGTGTAGAGGCGCTCCCTGCCACTGGGCAACGGCCTGGACAAGAGTGTTGTCCGATCTCTGGTAGCGCTGCCTCGTCCCGGCTATTCTGTGGCGCATCAAAGCAGCGAACCCATGCACCCTTCCTTCGGTGAACATCTGTGAGGCGCTGCATCGCCAGGGGAGGCCAAATAGGGCTCTGTATGCGTGGTTGTACTGTACTCGGAGTGTGTTCATGACGCCTTGTGGGTATGTCGTCCATAGCTCGCTAGTGTAGAAGCTCATACAATATGTTTGGAAAAGTTGCTTCTTCACCGGAGGACTGCATTTGTTGAATCTCCTGGCAAGCATGTTAGCTCGCACACTCAGTACTCTTCTTTGACGTTCTATGTCTTTTTTATCATTTAGGTCATCGGTAATGACATGCCCCAAATATTTGATTTCGCTGCAAATTGTCAGGTTGGCCCCGTCGAGACGTATGGATGGAATGACAGTGGGACCAGTATTTGCTTTAAATATCAGCAGGGATGACTTTTTAGCATTGTACATCAGCCCGTGACTATCAACGTAAACTTCGCATATTGCCAGAAGTTTTCTCATCGCTCTTATCGATGGAGCTAGTATGACCATGTCGTCTGCATAGCTAATATTGTTCATACATACCCCGGCAATATGGCATCCGATTCTTGTTGTATTCAGTGTTTTACTAAGTTCATCCATATATACGTTGAAAAGCACTGGGGACATTGAGCCTCCTTGTCTAACGCCGCACTTTAATTTGGCTGCTTCTGATAGGCTTTCATTCCATCTGACAAAGTTTTCCTGTTGGTTGTACCATGTTCTCAATATATTGACAATTTGTGGTGGAACTTGTCGTTCGGTCAGTTTTTTCCACAACGCATTATGACAAACCCTGTCAAAGGCTTTGCTATAAAATCATAAAAATTGAGGTTTTCTCTTCTCCTATTCTTTCAACTAAAACTGGACTGATTTTTAAGAGGGTTTCACCAACTGCATTGGAAGAAATTTTTTTAGATATTTTTTCAAATTTGTATACTGAAGTCTGTTGATGGCGTTCAAACCAGGCAATTTTAAGAATTTTTGAAAGGTCCAACTCTTATAAGAAGAAATAATCAAAAAAGCAAACGTAGAATGACATTCCAGTGGTCGATGTTGACATAGTATTTAAAAAAATGTCCAAATCAAAATCCAGAGAAGTAATAAAGGAATACGTTTTAAATGGGTAAAAATCGCCCGCGTTTCCTCTAAAAATGCAATTAAAATTCAATCGAGAGTCATTTCAAAAAAATATATTCTTTAAAAAGTGCGTGTCCAAAGACAAAGACAAATTTGACCGTAATTTACAGGTCTTCAGTTGGGGCAGAGAGCAAATGGGAGAACCGTCAAAGAATCTGAAATCCATGACTTTTCCCATCGTTAATATCACCCAATGCCGGGATAAATACTCCGAACTAGGATTTGAGAGGTTCCTTACGTCAGAAAAGCTGTGCGGAGGATACATCAATGGTTGGTTAATCAATGTATTTAAACCAAGGTCCCTTAAAATAGAATTCAATAACTCCACAACATCCAGAACATTACTAAGTAAACGTCATCTTTTAAAAAACAACACAAGGATATACCCCGATGCTACAATTTTTCAACAAAAACGTCTAAAAAATCTAAGAGAAGAACTGGAAAAACGAAAGTCAAATGGCGAAAATGATATTACTATAAAATATGTAAACGGAAACCCTAAAATAGTGCAAACACCGCCAAAAAACGATGCAAACTCAAGATATACTACCAGAACGCGCGGGGACTACGCACCAAATTAAATGAACTACGTTCTACTATTGTAGAACGTAGCTACACCATTACGACGTATATGTGCTGACAGAAACTTGGCTCGACTCGGAAATAAAATCCACAGAACTCGGACTTAACAACTACAAAATTTTTCGCTGCGATAGAAACTCTAAATCCAGTTCCAAAACAAGGGGAGGCGGAGTACTAATTGCAATAAAGAAGAAATTGATGTCAAGAAAACTCAAAACAAAAAATAATACACTCGAACAACTATTTGTACAAATTGATACCACTGTAGAAAAGATAATAATTGCAACTTTATACACACCACCACTATCTGATGCTGGAAACTATCGAAGCCACAGCGAAGACGTTGAAAATCTACTCTACAAATACCCTAACTCTAAAATTATTATTCTCGGGGATTACAACCTCCCTAACCTTAAATGGAAAACAAGTGATAGTGGTTTCATTGTTAATGAAAGTCAAAATGATCGTGCACGTGAGATATTAGATATGACAAATTTTTTAAATCTTTTACAACATAACTTTATATACAACATAAATGATCGCTTGCTAGATCTAGCAATATCAAATTATCCTAAATTGTTCTTTGAGAAATGTAATGATCCTCTGTTACCTGTTGATAATCATCACCCCCCTCTTTATATTAAGTTAAATATATGTGGCGTCGAGCCGAAACCCGTTGAAAAAACTCTCAACTACAAAAAAGCAGATTTTGAATCTATAAATTCTCATCTTTCGCATGTTGACTGGTCTTTTTTGTCTGACGTTAATAATGACGATTCCTTAGAAAATCTATATTCAATATTCTCCACCACTATCAAATCATATGTACCACTATTTACTCCTAAAAAACATACATATCCAACTTACTTCTCATCAGAACTAATAGCCTCACTACAACAAAAAAAAATACTTCATAAAAAATTCAAAAAAACTCTGAGGAAAATCGACTATACAAATTTCAGTGAAAGTAGGAAAAAATGCAAAGATCTCTCTAAAATCTGTTATAAAACATATATAAATTCTATCGAGAACACAGCCTTAAACTCGAACAATCTCTGGAAATTTATTAAAAAAATAAACAACGACAGCACAGACTATCCTCCAGAAATGCACATGGACGACAAATACGCCAACAATACGCAAGACATTGTAAATCTTTTTTCTGATTTCTTTAAAAATGTTTATGATGATGAAACACTAGAAGAAAATATTCCTTCATACACATTCAAAAAAACCACACATTTAACAGACTGCTACATCACCGAAGAATCTTGCAAAAAAAATTAAGTTCCTTAGACATAAACAAGTCTGCAGGCCCGGACACCATCCCGCCAATTTTCCTAAAACAGTGCTCCTCCGTATTGTCTAAACCACTAACCATTTTATTTAACCACCTACTATCCTCTGGATATTTTCCCGTCTACTGGAAATCCAGCTATATTATTCCAATATTTAAAAAAGGTGACGAGACTGACATTTCAAACTATCGACCAATATGCATACAATCTGTATTACCCAAAATCTTTGAATCTTTAGTTTTGGAAGAAATATATCCCACACTAACAAAGTTAATAAATGACAAACAACATGGCTTCATTAGAGGTAGATCAACTACAACAAATTTACTACTGTTTCAAAACTATATATTGGAGTCTTTTTCTAAAAATAAACAAGTTGACTGTATATATACTGATTTTTCGAAAGCCTTTGATAAAGTGTCTCACAAAGTACTGATCCAAAAACTTCATGCTATAGGAATCAGAGCAAATATGTTAAGCTGGTTAAGTAGCTACATATCTGGTAGAACTTTACTTGTTAAAATAAAATCTTTTTTATCTAAACCATTTTTGTCCACTAGTGGCGTACCGCAAGGTAGTCATCTTGGCCCAATTTTATTTATTGTTTTTATAAATGACATAGTCAACTGCTTTAAAAATGTCAATATACTGCTATTCGCCGACGATATTAAATTATATAAAGAAATAACCTCCTTAAACGACTGTCAAGTTCTTCAATCTAATATAGACATGCTAAATAACTGGTGTTCACAAAACAATTTATATTTAAATGTAGAAAAATGCAAAATTTTGTCCTTTTCCAGAAAAAAAACATCACAATTTTTTGGCTATTCAATAAATAAAACAAATTTAGAAAGAGTAAAGGAAATGCGAGATCTTGGCATAATAATGGATGAGAAACTAGACTTTACGGCCCACATTCAACAAACTGTGAATAAGGGTATGAAAACATTAGGTTTTATATTAAGAACAATTAAAAACTTTGATTCTTTACAAATCATAAAACTATTGTACATATCCCTTGTTAGAAGCCTGATAGAACATAACTCCATAGTTTGGTCGCCCTTCTAAAATGTACATATTCATAATGTTGAAAGAATTCAAAGAAAATTTCTACGCTTCGTCAATTCTAAACTTAACATCCCTTTAGAACACATAAATTACCAGTCATTATTGAATCATTTAAATATTCCGACATTAGAAAACAGAAGAAAAATAAACGACCTAACCTTTTTATTAAAATTATTGAACTCTAAATTCGATTGTTGTGAACTCCTGCATTTAATAAATCTACACATACCTACACGAACAACTAGGCAAATATCAACATTTTACATACATACATCTCATTCCAACTATAGTTTTCACTTTCCAATACAACGTTTACACAGTCTTGGTAACAAATACTTAAATAATATAAATGTATTTGACAATAATTTGAACTTGGCCAACTTTAAACGGAGTATGTGCGAACTATTTTTACCTAATTTGTAAACTATTGTTATATTTTCTTATTATCATTATGGTTGATTTTGTGGGTTTTGGCAGATTTTATATTTTTCGTCTCACTTACTCTATCCATACCTATATTTTTAAAATTCTTATATTTTATGTAACATATTTTGTCAACTCTAACAAAAACAGAAAATTACAGCTATTTGTAGGTTTACATGATGTGTTTAGGAGTATTGTTGAAATAAATCTTTTAAATGATCCACAAAACTTGCCAAGTTGGTATTGAATATGTCAACATCACCCAAGTAATGATTTCCCATGGTGTGAAGTCGTTGTACCGGAGAGTGGGCAATGTAGTTACGCTTATGTGTGCTGCTGTAGAAAATTGTATTTTGTCGTGTTGTTACTGTGGGTGTGTTTATGTTTATAAGTTGCAGGAGTTCACAACAGTCGAATTTAGAGTTAAGTATTTTGAATAAGAACGTTAAATCGTTTATTTTACGTCTATCTTCTAATGTATGTATTTTTAGAGTATTTAATAAAAAATTGTATTTTAAGTCTTCGACAGGGATATTTAATTTAAAATTTATAAAACGTAGAAATTTTTTTTGTATTCGCTCAATGTTGTTAATGTGAATTTTGTAAGATGTAGACCAAACTACTGAGTTATATTCAATTAGACTTCTTACTAGAGATACGTATAATAGTTTAATGGCTTGTAAAGAATTAAAGTTTTTAGTTGTTCTTAATACGAAGCCTAGTGTTTTCATACCTTTGTTCACAATTTGATGGATATGATTGGTGAAACATAGTTTTTGGTCCAAAATAATTCAAAGATCTCTCATTTCCGTGACTCTTTCTAAAGCTATGTTATTGATGGAATATTCGAATAAAACAGGATTTTTGTTTCTGAAGAAAGTCAAGGTTTTGCACTTTAATACATTTAAAAATAAATTATTTTGAACGCACCAATCTCTAAGCTTACTAATATTTGATTGTAGTATATGGCAATGATTTATGTCAGTTATTTTCTTGTATAGTTTGATGTCATCTGCAAAGAGCAATACCTCGACATCGTTGAAGCAATTGGTTATATCATTGATGAAAATGAGGAACAAAACCGGGCCAAGGTGACCTTGCGGTAGGCCACTGGTAGCCCGGAAAGCTTTCGACATCCAAGATTTTATTTTAACGAACAGTTTACGATTTGACAAATAGCTACTAAACCATTTTAACATGTTATCCCTTATTCCTAGAGCAAATAGTTTTTGGATTAGTAGTTTATGGGAAAAATTAGTTTAATTGAACTGATGTTGTTACTATAGAACCCATATAGATGCAATAAACATATAGATGTTTTAAAATAATTGTAATTCGAGTAGTAAATATTGATATCTCACCTTATATTTAGTAATCAATGACGGCAGAAATTCGATGAAACTCACAATCGGCAGATGTCAAAATATTTATCGTGTTTGTGGCGGGAATAAGGATTTCAACCGAGCGGAAAAATTGACACCACAGAAAAGACTACAAGCTATAAGAAAACAGTAACATGGCTTTTCTATATCACTACCGTTACGGTAAAATTCACAAAATTCGTGTTAATTTGAATTAACTCTGGAGCTGAAAGGTTTAACCTGGTTGGTGTTGGATAGGTCAATATATTATATGGCAAACGATGTAAAAGTGATATATTCTTATATTATACATGCACCAATTAAGTGGCAAAAATTAAGCAAGCAAACTCAATTTTCCTTATTTATTTCTAATTAAATTTATCAAACATTTTCAAATGGAAATTTAATTAGTTGTTGCTTCATACGGATCGTATAATGCATGGGAGCCTCTCCCAACTAGCAAAAAAAGGGCTTGAACAATCAAAAGTATATGAATCAATTTTGAATTCAATAGTGTATAAAGTGTTTGAAATTAATTGTGCCTATAATAGTGTAAAAAGTGATGAAATCAATTGTGACTACAATAGTGTACGAAATCAATAACTAAAATAGTGCGAAGAGTGATGATATCAATTGTGACAATAACGGTGAATAAAGTGGTGAAATTAATTGTGAAAATAATTGTGCATAAAGTGTATGAAATCAATAATTGTGACTATAGTGATGTAAAAAGTGATGAAATCAATTGTGACTATAATAGTGTAGAAAGTGTACGAAATCAATAATTAAAATAGTGTGAAGAGTGATGAAATCAATTGTGACCACAACGGTGCATAACGTGGTGAAATCAATTGTAAAAATAATAGTGCATAAAGTTTATGAAATCAATAATTGTAACTATAATAGCGTTTAAAATTCACGAAATCAATTAAGTGACTATAATAGTGTAGTATCCTGTAGATTCACCTTAAAAGGGGCTTGGATTCAGGATTGATAAAATACGTAAGGCTGGTGTATATTTACAGAGATCGTTTATTGCTTGTTAACTGTGAGACTACAGAATACCGAATGACAATACAGACTACCGCCGAAGTGCTCCCCGCACCTCGCGGCCCGTAGGTAGGTACCGAGTACCACATTCTCCCCCACTTAAGAGGAGAACTCCTACCAGGTTTACATCTTACCTGAGCCTGTTTACAATATATTTATATAGTTATCATATATAGCAGAATAATAATAATAAAAATTGTCAATAGGTTGTTACACATTAGTTTTTTCTATGCCGCAGCCTTCCAGTCCAAGGAGACTGCCACGGTGGTTCCTGAAACAGAGGAGAAGACCCATTAGCCCCTTTCCGAAAATAATGGGAAAGGTCTAGGTCTGATACTCTCATATCAGAGCCTAGATCGTCACTATACACTTTTTCACGCTCTTTGGGATTCCACCCTACACTCATTGGTGTCAGTTGATCCTCATGTCTTTTCCAAATTTGCCCTGTGTCTTTTATGAAAATTAAGTAGGTATTAAATCCAATTCTTTTTTTAATGATACCTACCACCCAACCTTTTTTTCCTCTAACATCCTTAGTCATTACCTTTTTCCCACTACAAATATAGTCATATTTCTTTTCTTAGATTTATAACTCTTTTTCTGATTTTCTCTACTAACTAATATTTTACTCTTCACTTTATCTGACATACACCTCCCCCCCCTCCTTTCCGCAATCGCTGGAGAAATGAAATCAAACACGGACCTCAATCGTCGTCCTAACATAGCTACCGCTGGCTCTACACCAGTCGTGATATTTGGGGTATTCCTATAATCAATTAGGAATTTGGTTAACCTATCATCGACGTCTCTCGGTAACCCCCCATTATGTAAAATCTTTTTAAAAAAAATTTTACACGTTTTAACTCCGTTTTCAGCTAACCCATTACTCTGCGGATGATTCACAGGAGAAGTAATGTGCTGGATTTTTCTATCTTTACAAAAACGCTTAAATTCTTCTGAACAGAAAACAGACCCGTTATCCGATACAATAGTTTCTACAGTACCAAATTGAGCAAACATCCTCTTTAATTCCCTTAAAGTATTATCCGTATTAGCTTGTTTTAAATTAATGCATTCTATCCACTTGGTACTTGCATCTACTATAATTAAAAAAATTGGTATTAGCCATCGGACCAAAAAATCAATATGAATTCTTGTCCACGGCTTTTCCTCAATCGGCCAATGTTGTAAAGGAGTTTTTGGTGGATTCGCCTGATTTTCCAGACACTCTTTACATGATCTAACTAAATTTTCTATATCTTTGCCCATTTTTGGAAACCAAAAATATCCTCTTGCTAACTCTTTAGTTTTAGCTATACCTAAATGTGAAAGATGTAACATATTTAACAAATCCCCTCTCATAGCATTTGGAATGATGGCTTTATGGCCCCAAAAAATACAATCTTCTACTAAAGACAACTCATCTCTAATTTTCCAAAAAGCCCATAACTCACTATCTTTTGGAATTTTCCTTGGCCAACCCTGATGTAAATATTGTTTTACCAATGATAATACCTCATCTTTAATAGTGGTTTCCTTTAAATTATCAACATTTAATGGAACCTGAGAGTTATCACCAACATAAAATAACAACTCTTTTTCAATATCTTGAAAATTAATGGAACTCAGCTTCTCAATATATAAATCCTCCGATTTATTTGTCTCTTCTATTGGTAATCTTGATAAAAAATCTGAACAATTTTTTTCTGATGCTACGTATTCAATTTCATAGTTAAACCCCGCCAAAATTAAACTGTAAAGTTGCAATCTATTAGCACTCAACACAGGAATGCCCTTCTTTTCTGACAAAATTCGAACTAAAGCTTGATTGTCGCATTCTAATTTGAATTTCCTACCGTATAAATATACAAAGATTTTTTTTAATGCAAACACTATCGCTGTTGCTTCTAAATCTAAAATGCTATATTTACTCTCTGTGTCTGTCAATTTCCTTGATGCAAACGCTATAGGTCTACTACTACCATTTGAATAAGTATGTAAAATTGTCGCACCCAATCCCTCTAAGGATGCATCCGTTACTAATTTTACTGGTATACGTGGATCAAAATGTACTAACACGCAATCAGAAGAAATTTCTTTTTTAAGTTCTAAAACTGCATTTTCACAGTCCTTTGACCAAATCCACTCCGAATCTTTTTTTAATAATTTATATAGAGGTCCTAACAAACTAGATATATTCGGAATAAAATTTCTATAATAGTTAACTAAATCTAAGAAACTTCTTAACTGGTTAATATTACATGGACTACTAGACTCCATTATTGCTTTAACTTTACTTTCTAATGGTCTAAAACCTTCCTTCGAAATAAAGTACCCCAAGTATTCAATACTTGTTTTGAAAAATTCACATTTTTCTTCATTTACCGTGAGACCACAAAGTTTCAATCTATTCAAAACTGCTACTAAATTTTTATTATGTTCCGCAACTGATTTGCCCGTAATCAAAATATCATCGTAAAATATAATTGTTCCGTTTAAACCTTGCAATGAATTAAACATAACTCGCATAAATATACCTGGCGCTGCATTCAAACCATACACCAGTCGAGTATATCTATATAAACCTATATGTGTAGCTATTGTAGTTATATCTCTACTACCCTCACTTAACTGTAATTGTGAATATGCCATTTTCAAATCTAATTTAGAAAACATTACCGCTCCACTGTTTGTGTCAATAAATCCGTAATTACGGGTACTGGAAATTTATTTACAACCAAACCTGGATAAACTGTTAATTTATAATCTCCACATATCCTAACTGATCCATCTTTCTTAATTATTGGAACAATGGGAGATGCATATCTACTTGTTTCTACTGATTGTAATATTCCCTCTGAAACAAGTCTATTAATTTCATGTTCGACTTTATCTTTAATAGCTAAAGGTATTTGCCTTGCATTGCACATTTTTGCCTGAAATCCCTCTATTAATTCCAGTTCAACACTATATTTATTAAATTTCCCTAATTTATTCGTTAATACGTCTCCAAATTATGTTTTCAACTTATCGACATCTAAATTGATTTCTCCATTAGCACCAAAATTATTTACTACGGTGCAATTATTCAAAAAACTAATGCTAATCCCAAATAATTCTATAAAATCTCTACCTAAAATTAAATCCGATCCATTTTCAATAACCACAAATTCAAAATTTTGTTGCTTACCATTACATGTAACAAATAAATTTATTTTACCGCTCGCCTTTAGCGGCTTGTTATCGTAACTCGCTAAGTGTAAATTAAATTGCATTAAATTAACATGATTAAAATATAATTTATAGATACGTTCGGGTATGGCATTAATTCCCGCTCCTGAATCTATCATTGCCTCGAATGAAATATCATTTATTTTCAATTTAATTATATACGGTTCAATCCTCTTATTAATATTTGAGACAAAAGTCTTTTTTTTAATGCACGAAATATTTCTACAAAATTTAGCAATGTGACCTTTTTGTCCGCATTTAAAACACTTCGAAAATTTATTATTCACAACCTTGCACTCTGATTTAAAGTGCCCGAATTTATTACAATTAAAACACTTTTTCTGTTCCGAATCTAGATGCTTCAATTTCGGTTTAAAATTATTACTATCGCGTGATGAACTTCTACTATGCCTCGAATTTAAATAAACACTTCTATGATTCGATACTGATGGATTATTTTTCGGACTTTTTGATCTCGAACGTGAACTAGCTACTTGATAACACACTTTTTCATGTTTAAAATTTGCTTCAGAAGCCTCTAAACAAGCTGCGATTGAAATTAATTTCTCAAACGAATTTTTTTCGCCCTCTACAAATAACCGTTCTCTAATTTTAGGGTTTCTTACTTTACAAATGAATAAATCTTTTAAATTATCTTCAAATCTAGAACCGAATTTACAATTTATGGATAAACTTTTTAACCGTGCCGCAAATTCTTTTACACTTTCTCCCGATTCATTAATTACATTATAAAATTTTGATCTTTCTTCAAACAACGAAGTAACATTTTCACAATAATTACCCAAAAATTCACACAAAATTTCTACTGTGACATCATTTATTTTTTTAGGAGTAACCAACTCAATCAATAATTTAAAAGTTTCCTCCTCCAAAGCGTTCAAGAATATAGCACGTTTCTTTTTGTCAGTAATTTTCTCATCATATAATATGAAGTAATTCTCCAATCTTGCTTTGAAAACCCCGAAACAATCTGTCTTGTGACTGAAGGTCTCTAATGGTTCGATTTGAGCCATGATTTTACAACAAAATTACAACAATATTAAATAAAATATATCAACACAAAACTTAAACTACGGACTTAACTTAAGTCTAATGATGTTGAAGCTCTGGTTCTGGTCATCTACTCCCTCCTGTTGCAGATCTTCCTTCTTAACCTCGGCTGTACTCCAAGAATAGCTCTCGACCGATAGTTCCCAAGGATCCGCTCTCAGCTGCTCCTTGCTCCAATACAGCTCCCAGCTGTGCTGCTGTTGTTCAGCCCCCGGCTTCTTATGGTTTGAAATATATATATATACAGCTCCCCGCTGAATATTTATCGTCTTCACGATAACCACCCCGCTCCCGCGTGATTATCTTGCACAATTTTTTTTTGATTCTGGTTTCGCAATTCAGCTCCCCGCTGAATTCTTTTCAATCTTATCTTTCAAAGATTCTACGATCCTGTTCTATGAATGTTGCGAGACTCCCCGTCCGTAACATTTAAAAGAGCACCGTCGCCATTACGTGAATACTCTCCGAATTGAACTACTCTTGAACTTTAACAACACGTTTGCCGCGTAAATTCTTTTAAACTTCGCCACTGTTTTATTAATGACTAAGTTTCCTCGTCGCCACTGTAGTATCCTGTAGATTCACCTTAAAAGGGGCTTGTGTTCAGGATTGATAAAATACGTAAGGCTGGTGTATATTTACAGAGATCGTTTATTGCTTGTTAACTGTGAGACTACAGAATACCGAATGACAATACAGACTACCGCCGAAGTGCTCCCCGCACCTCGCGGCCCGTAGGTAGGTACCGAGTACCACAAATAGTGCAAGCGGACTCTTTTGACCCATCGTCTTGCACCCCAGTGGGAGGGATGAATTCAAACGTCCGTCATCCCTGGGCATCCTGGACTTCCAGATTCCTACCCACTCATAATACCTTTTTCTTTCCCAGAACTTCAAAAAAACCTTTCATAAATCATCCATAAAGATGACACAGAGGTCATGAGTGGAATGATTTTTCTCCGGGCCTCAGGGTGGAGTTTATGTGAACAAAAAACAGACAGTGCCAAGTGCAAAACAATTGTTGACTTAAGTTTATAATTTCTAGTTCCTTGCCTGTCTTTCCAGGGTCCACTGCCTTATGCCAGGGGGATAGCGGGGCTGGACTGGTTGCCCCGGAGAAGACTGTGATGGGGAAGATGCGATGGAACCTCCTCGGAGTTGTTAGCAGCGGCCCAATGAGCAACGGCAGTTCCGAGTGCTGGTCCACCTACACATCCTTCACCCAAGTGTACAAACTGCGGTACTGGATTTTAAGGCACTTAAATAGTTTGAAGTAGACTCTACTAAATAATGACATTTCAATACCATCTTCATTATAACTCTTGTGACTCTCGTTGTCTGATAGCTCTTTTAGGTTACAACAAAACACAGTAGACTTTTATTGTGAATTAAGAATTCCAGTTTTTTTTCATTATTTCAGTGAAATTACTTCTGACTAAAATACTAGTAAATTTGTTTTTTCTCTCTTTTTACCTTCAAGGGTGTTCTAGGCCATCATTTCAAATTGTGGAGAGAGGGGAGATGAATTTTTATAGTAATTTAGTTTAAAATGACAAATTTCAAAATTATATGGACAATTGGTGTCCAATTAAGACTTAGAAGAGAATTGGTGTTGAATTGAGGTGGTTTTTATTGTTATTATTAGATTTAGTATTAGTTAAAACAATTTACAAAGTTATATTTTGTGTGTCACCCCATATCGCACCAAATCTGTGTCTGTGTGACGTCACCGGTCACAAGGAACCTACATTTTATTTCAACAGGCACTGTGTTTTTTACAGCGGCGTTGAGGGTATAGACGTTTTTTATTCTTAAGTTTAACCACTTTTAATATTGAAGAACACTAGGAATAATGTCTACTGTTATTGTATTGTGCAAATGTGAAAAATACATCCATGGCCGCACCTGGTAAACAATTAATGATTGTTTCAAAACCTAAATTAATAGTAAAAAATGGTGTGGCGCCACTAAGTTAAGTAATAAGACAAATGCTCCTTTATCACTTAGGTCAATTGCATTTTGTTGCAGTGATCATTTGGATGTAAATGCAATAGTTTAATTTAGGTGATGTAATAAATGTTTACTACAAACTAATCCTATATTGTATTTAGGTGATCTAATAAATGTTTACTACAAACTAATCCTATATTGTATTTAGGTGATCTAATAAATGTTTACTACAAACTAATCCTATATTGTATTTAGGTGATCTAATAAATGTTTACTACAAACTAATCCTATATTGTATTTAGGTGATCTAATAAATGTTTACTACAAACTAATCCTATATTGTATTTAGGTGATCTAATAAATGTTTACTACAATATAATCCTATATTGTATTTAGGTGATCTAATAAATGTTTACTACAAACTAATCCTATATTGTATTTAGGTGATCTAATATGGGATGATAAAGACTACAGTTATTAGTCGGGCCTTATTCACGTACTCGATGACGTCAAATGTACCAATTTTTATCCAACTTTAAATCCGGCTGCCCGCGAATGCTCCAGGCTGCCAGTCGGCAGAACTTTTTTGTACTAACTTGACCCCTATCGTAAGAAACCATTCCCGTTCTGTACCATAAGATACATTATGATGTAATTTTTTGAAAAAAATCGTTCATTATTTCCTTGACTGTGCGGATTCCTCCAAGAGGCGCACCGTCAGACAATTTTTTAAAGGCTTACTAAATGTCTATGCTCACTACAAAGTAGTTTCATCTGTATACTCAATGACTTGTTTGTTGTGCCGGGATAGACTACTAGTAGATTTTAATTCTAGACCATTAAGCACGCGGTCTCTCTCTCTTGCAGTTGACTGAAATTGTATTTCGCCATCCCATTTGAATATCGTAATCATATTGAAACACAGTTATGCATGGAAATAAATTGGATATATTCGTTAGGGTTCAATTCTTGTCGGCGGCATGTATTTTCAAAATATATTGGTGTTTCAGGCTAGTAACTATTGCTTAAAAGCAATATGTTATCCTTTGTGCTATGCATAAAAGAACTTTGTATTGTAAACATTAGTTTATCATCTATATAAATAAAAATACGAATGTTCAACTTGTGCAGCTATTTAAAAATAGTAATAATGTTATCGCTTGGAGGAAGGTCAACACAAACGTTAGTTTACTTATTTTAAAATAAATTATCGAAGAAGAATGATGTACGATGACTTACTTAACTTTATTTAGAGATACTTGCGGGTTGTCTTAAAACAAAGAAAACTTTAAAATTTAAAAAGCTGTCAGTAAAACCGATACAGATAAATATATATTCAGATTAGTTTTAATATTCTCCTGACGAAGGAAGGGTGCTTCCGAAACCGGTAGAGTACAATTAAAATTAAAGTGGTCTAAAACAAATTTAAATCTCTTATTGTAAATATATATTCATTGATCGTATTGACTCATTCACAGGATATAATAAAGAATCCTTGGTTTTGTTCTATGAATTAGTCGCGTCCAGGAGTTCCCATTTGAAGATTTGGAACCCACAGTATAATCTATACATTTATAGCACATAATATATTCAAAACTTTATTCTGTATACTTTATACTTTGTACTTTTGAAGTTTATTTTTATATTTATGTTTATGGCACATGTCGAGCCGTTTGTATTTAAATAAATAAATACAACAAATTTAAATAAATCTTTCCTTCAAATTCAACAACTCCTTTCAATCTGTATTTCGATAGTTGCAATAAAGGCGAATGATAGCTGATTTATCAGTTCTAAATAGAATTTTAAACAACAACATTTAATTTTTATTTTTACTAGTTTCAATTGCAAAGTTTAACCATGATGTAGGTATAAAGTATAATGTAAGCATAAATTCATGTTTTTCCACAGTCCTCACTAGGATTATCTGTTCTGAGGCGACCTGTTATTTTTAAACTTTTTTTATTTAGTTTCAAGTTGTCTATACAAAGACTTCATAATGTTTGTAAGTTGATTATCACTTTGTTCTTTCAGATATGTTTTTACTTTTGTTATAAATATATTCATTTCAGTTATTTTTTTGTAGAACATTGTATAATTTTGTCCCTAAATAATTTTAACAAAGTATGTTTTTTTTCACCATACAGCACTATTCTACACAATTGATTTCGAAACAAACGCAACAGTAAATTTAATAACTAACCGTGTTCTTCAAACCTTCAATAATATTTTACTAACATCAGCATTAGAAACTATTCATAAAGATTATTCTAAAATTACCGATCACAAGAAATTCGGATGAAATCTTTAAGAGATTTAATTTGGGAGGCGGGATTGGGTACCGCCGCCCCGGTAACCATTAATTGGATAAACAACACCTCTGCCATAAGTCACCCCAAGTGTCAAGCTACGTCTCGGTGTGCTCAGGATGCGTCTTCCCACCAGCTGCGTGGCGTGCCAGATCGGGAGAGGCTGGTTTCAGGAGACCCTTGACCTCTCCAACTGGTCTCTTTTGAACCATCGTCTTGCGTCGCAGCGGGAGGAATAGATCATTCGTCCGTCACTCCTGGACACACTTATCTCAGAACTTAAACAAAAAACTTATCTTTTTAAGCTGTCATACCCTTAAATTAAATTTACCATTCCTGAGAGAACGTTTAGTTATATCCAAGTATGTCCTAAATCCTGAATCTAAATTTTGCTAATAAACAATAAGATAATTTTAATTCATTGTTAATCTCAAATGACCTACCAGGTAAGTATTGTACTGTATATTATCTCCATAAATAGTTAGTAATAACATATGTAGATCATTTTAGAAATGTATTATAAATTTTTACAGCGCCCTTGAGGTGATTTTGCACAAAAACGGCGCTATACAATTATACAAGTCATCCAATTATTATTATTATTAACTTCCTCTCCCACCTTTCCTTAAAAAGACTCTCCACACTGCATCCCACAAAGATGACATATGCTCTGAGAGAGATTGTTTTCCTCAAGGCCTCCTGTTTGGGTCTAATGTAAAAAAAATATATAATATGTGAAACTTTATGCCAAAAACATAATATCATACACCTTCAATCACAGATCAGACATTTTTTCAATGTCCAAATTGCTCGGAATACTAAAACGAAAGGACATAACCTTTTGAGGACTACATAGTCCAACGCCATTAAAACTATTCAAATTTACAGAAAAACAAAAAAAAACGACCTATGTGGTCTGAGGGTAAGACTCTCCGCTAGCAAGTAGAAGGTCGCGGGTTCAAATCCCGGTAAATTAGAGTTATTTCACAATGTATGCATTGATGGATGCATTTTACAAACCATACTGCACACAAATTCTAACAAAATTACAAAATTTTACAATTAATTATAATACGAAATACTCATTTCATATCTTTATACATAATTTTTACTACAGTTATTTTTCTATTTTTATATTACTCATTTTTTTACTACTATTTTTCTTATTATTTTTATTTTACTATTTTTTACTAAACATTTGGTTTATATATAAATTGTTAATTACCAGCCTCAGAACAGACTTTGTCTAGTGAGGAGGGTAATGAAAAAAAAAACATCTGTACAGAACCAACCTTAAATAAACGCCCGGGTTGCCGGCACTGAAACTGAATGTATTAATTAAAAACAATAAATAGTATACTTACGGCACGTTACAGATACTCTCTGGTGTAAGACCACCATTCAGAATTGAAACGTGACTTGAAATCTTTTTTGTCATTTGTTTTTGGGGTGTTATGCCGTGTTGCGCTAACTCCTTCTTTAGCCAACGTTTCGGACAGCATTGCAGTGTCCATCCATCATCAGGGCAGATGTGTTATTAAATGTAAGTGTTACAAATAACACATCTGCCCTGATGATGGACACTGCAATGCTGTCCGAAACGTTGGCTAAAGAAGGAGTTAGCGCAACACGGAATAACACCCCAAAAACAAATAACAAAAATACTTTTGGCCGTGAAAATCTTAAATCATATGTGGCTTGAAATCGCTTAAGCCGTGTTTGGCGACCAAATCTGAATAGCCAGGTACTTCCCCATATCCTTCCCCTCGCCACTACCTACGCCAATCGCTCCAGACAGTTAAGAGCAGTTGGGACGGTATTCACAGAAAAAAATTCATAAACGAAGGAGGTCGGAAGAAAAACCACTCCCATGTTCCAAACGCAACTACTGGTATTCTCAAAATTTGCACTCTTAAGCATTCAGGAAAAAAAGAATTCACATGCCCTGAACGAAAGTATGCATGATTTAGAAACATTATCTGTGTGAAAATTATTTATAATACTATTTGCCATGTGATAAAAACAAAGTTGGCCACAGCACAGATCCTTGTTGCACCCCGACTTGGTTAGGTGCGGAGAGGAAGAAGAGTCGCCAACTAAAGTTTGAATTGTTCTTCCCTTTAGAAAGTCTGTAATCCAACTATGTAGTCTTGGATAATCGTGATTACACCATTTTTTAGACCAAACGTTCATGTTGAAAAGGCGGAGAAACACACGAAGGCTAAAAACCTTTTGTCATATTTTTTTAAAGAAACTTTTCAGAAAGATCTCTTGTTCTTTTTATGCTCTTTTGTTTTTCAAGTCGAAAAATAGATTTCAGGATAAAAAAAAAACAATGAAAATTATATACACGAAAGAGAGAAAAAAAGAAAAATTGTACATTAAATACAATTGTTGAGAAACGTTTTATTATTTTTTACGAGAAATACAATTGAAAGTTTTTTTATTGAAATTTTGTGTAATTTATTTCCAATCTTATAGTAACCGGTAATTGGTTAAACCATTTTACTTCAATGTATTTGTAAGTTGATTTGTCTTTGGTGGTATTAAAACATGGAATAGCTTAAAGCCAAGGACATCTGGTCTATTGCTGATTGAAAAGTGACAAGTATTGTTAAAACAATCTCTGTGGATTTGTAAAAGAGTTTTTTTCTTGCAACCCAAACTAGCTTTACATCATTTTTCTTTTTCATATAATAGTAATGTATAGATTCTGTACAAACTGTAAAATTCACCTGCCATAACTCAGGGTCATCCCTAGCATGGAGGGATGTGGTGAATTTTATTACTAACCTTTGTTCAAAAATTGCATCCATTTTATGTACCCAATGTAAAAGCCCCATGGTTTGTATAAAAGAGTGACTAATTTAATCTCCCTACCAAATAAAAATTCGGGAATCCCTAAAGTCGGTATTTTTTCTTATTAAAACCCTTGAGGCCTAGGAAGGACACTAGACTACTAACTAGCCACAAACATCAGACTCTGAAGGACAGATATGATCTTATTAAAACCCTTGAGACCTAGAAAGGACACTAGACTACTAACTATCCACAAACATCAGACTCTGAAGGACAGATATGATCTTATTAAAACCCTTGAGACCTAGAAAGGACACTAGACTACTAACTATCCACAAACATCAGACTCTGAAGGACAGATATGATCTTATTAAAACCCTTGAGACCTAGAAAGGACACTAGACTACTAACTATCCACAAACATCAGACTCTGAAGGACAGATCGGATCTTAAAAAAGATTTTTTTTGTTTTTTTACAATGCGTAGATATGTGATTTGTTCGTCATTGGACTGATAAATAATTATTCTTCTCACTTTTTATGAAATAAATTTGGGAGATTTTTTCATTGATAGTTGAAAGTTTAAAAAGATATTTATATATTTTTATTGTATTAAAGGCATAAAAAGTGAAGTGACAGTTTTCTTACTAATCACATATACAAAAGAAATGAGTGTAGAATAGCGTTTTATAAATATAAAATTCTTTCAAAATTATGGACGTTCCGAGTCAAAATATCAAGTAAAAATGTTATTTGAAATACAAACATTTCAAAGATAATTTTATTTGGTTTTTTAAAATTGTATTTCTTTTTACGACAACTTTGGATAACACTAAATATTTAAAAATCCAGGTTTTCAAATATTTTTACCAAGAAGTCCCAACGACGTGGTGAATTTTCTTGGAATCTACATAAAATGTGCTACATATTACTTTGTTGTTGAAAGAAATACTATTTTGGAAACAAAATAAAATTATCTTTGAAATATATATACCTAAATATATTTGCATTTGAAAAAAAATAGATCTTTCTAAAAATATTTTTTTAATGTCAAACATGAAAATTTATCAGGACGTTTTGACTCGGAATTTTGAAATAATTATATATTTATAAAACATATTACTTTTGTGTAAGTAATAAGTAATTATACTGTCACTTCACTTTTTATACCGTTTTTACAATTTTTTTTTTTTTTTTTTACTTTCATACACTTTGAAAATTTTTGTGATGTGATGAATTACAAATATATTTGATACTAACGAAGAATAAATTATTTATCTCACTATAGAAAAAAAATAAAACTACTTTTATAATGTCTGGACGCCCCGGTCAGATCTGTCCTTCAGTGGCTATAATGGAATATGATGTTTGTGGCTAGTTATGTCCTTCCGAGGCCTGAAGGTTTAAAAGCACACTTTCGTGTCTCGTGACGTCACATGAGACACATTCGGCAGTTCTGCTGAGCAAGTCATTGTATGTAGCTTGATATCGTGCACCGATTATATTCAGTAATATTCGGAATTTTTCAAAAAATCTTACAGGTTTTGTCATCAGTAGGTATGCTCTAATTAAAGTGATATATATCGCTGTGGGAGACGATTTCCTGAGGATTTCATCATTTATATGAAAATTCCAAGAATTCCTCAGGAATATTCCCATCACTACCCATAACACATTTCCATTGGTTTATCTATTGTATGCAGTAACAATGAGTTAACCCTCTACAACGAATATTCAAAAACCTGGAATTTTCCCATCACTACCCATAACACATTTCCATTGGTTTATCTATATGCAATAACGAAGAGTTAACACCGTACAAAATAAAATGGGAGCTTCAAAATAATTTGTTTATTATGTATAAAAATTAGCATTCATTTTTCGATCGATCATTAGTCAAAATAAAATATTACGTTTAATTATTTTCCATGCACTGCAGTGTACAATTAGTACTAGCATTGCTTTTTATGTTTTCTTATATAATATACTATATATTATTTTTTCCAGTGAAAATAATTCACATTGTTTTTGTGACAATTCGGTTGAATTTGTCAATTAGTTTGCTGCCTGAACAACAAGTAGATAGAGAATTGATAACAAAGATAAGTCAAACAGATCGAAAAATGTAAAAGAAAGAAAGAAACAAGCCCAAAAAGAAACAATCAGGTCTTGTCTATGAGAGTGAACGCAGCTGTTTCCGGATCCAATCCCTGAGCTTGAAGATCTGGGTGTAGATAGTATAGGTGTCAGCCCTGCACGAGGTCCTTTCGTCGTTCACAGGACCGTTGCTCACGACTCCTCGAAGGAACCATCGCGTCTGCTGCATCAGGTCCTCAGCCGAAACCACGAACCCCCCGCCACTGTCTCCCGTACAGAGCCCCGTACCTGAAATGATACAAGATGGTTTATGATTCTTACAGCTAAAAAGTCTCCATCTACTGAAGAAATCTTCCCGAAATGCCTTCCATCGATGTGCTTTGTGTAACTCTAAGTCAACCAATTATTTATTCATACGAACTTAATGACTCAACCTTACCTCTGTCGAAGAAATTAATGAACTGGGCATCATTTTTGACTCTAAGTTAAAATTTATATCACACATAAACGCAATTTACAGTAAGGGAATAAACATGCTTGGAGTCATTCTTCAAAATTCACGAGGCATCTTTAGTTCGAAGTCAAGACGAATATAACTCCTCGATCTGGTCCCCACATTATAAAATACATTCAGATTCATTAGAAAAAAATCAACACAAATTCCTAAGACACATTAATTTTAAACACGGTTGAGTGTATAAACTATAATTACTTAATGAAAAAATTAAATTTACTAAAACATTCAAATCGAAGAATTATATAAATATATATTTTTTTATTATTTTTTTTTATTATACTCTTATAAGTACATTTTTGTTTATTTGTTACAATATATGATCAAATATTTCAAGACCCCTCTTCCATAGAAGCATTAGCTTGTGGCTGGAAATGGAGTGTACATTGTTTTATTACAGTATGTAGGTAATTAAAAATAAAATGATTTTAAACTTATTTGAAGAATGGAATATTACTTAAGGAAACTAATTGAGATGAGTTATTCTTAAGATTAATTCAATTGGAAACATTTTTATTTTTTGTAAGTTTGTCTTTAAAATATTTTTTCACAGTGTTTATTATTTGGATGTTATCATTAATGTTTCTAATTTCTTCAGGTAGTCGATTGAAAAAAATTCTTGCCCTGTAAGTGTAATAATTTTGTGCAAAGGAAGTGTTTAATTTTGGGCATGGAAAAATATATTTAAGTCGAGTACGGTTTTCAGTTAGAAATTGATACTTGTCTATTTCTTTTATGATTTGAATTAATGCATTTTAGTATAAAGATCTTTAAATGAATGCACTTGAAATTCTTCGAATAATCGATCCGTTGGGTAATCGGAAGGTTTTCTTAATATTATTTTAATTATTAACCTTTGTACCACTTCTATTGGATTAAGGTTAGTTTTGTATGTGGATCCCCAACTAATGATACCATATTGTAGAGTTGATTGGACTAAGGCACAATATATTAAATATAGGTTTTTTTAAGACAAAAAAATTCTGATTCTTAAAAATACATATATCAGTTTTCTGATTTTTTTTACAATTTGACATATTTGTTCCTTCCAATTCAAATTTTTATCGATAATTACTTCTAGATATTTGATTGTGTTTGTGTTTTTTAGTATTGTGCAGTTTTGGAGACAGTAATTTTTATTATGTATTTTGGAATTGTCATGAATGATAATGTCAAAATTTTTAGGGATGTCTTTTGTGTGTATTGCAAATGGAAGTACATATGTTTTATCGCTATTTAGTGATAGTAAATTAATGTCTAAGAAACTCTTAAGAGTATTTATGTCTTTAGTGGCTTTAAGTATTAGGTTTTCCCAAGTTTTGTCGCTTATTATTAGAACTGTATCGTCGGCATACGAAGTAATTTGGCCATGTAGTGGTTGAAAGAAAATGTCGTTAACATATATGGTGAAAAGAATTGGTCCAAGCACTGTACCTTGCGGGATTCCAAAGTCAGAATGTTCTTTATCGCTATTGACATTATTTATTTTTACGACTTGTGGTCGATTTTTTAGGTAGTTTGAAATCCGTTTAATCGCGTTGTCTTTTATACCTATATTATTCAATTTTTTCAGTAGAATCTTATGGGATATGCTATCAAAACCTTTTCTGAGATCAATAAATATACCTGCACATTTTTTGCCTTTATCTAAAGATTCGTAAATGTATGAAGTTACGTTAGCAATAGCATCTTGTGTGCTGAGAGATTTTATAAATCCAAACTGGTTTTTGTGTAGTATTTTATTATTATCTAGGAAATTGACCAATTGTTTTTTCACTATTTTTTCAAAGATTTTTCCTATATTTATTCTAGGTGTAAAGATTGATAAATTTTTAAGATGGAATGATCATATCGATATGTTAACAAAGAATATCAGGAGACTTACATTTATTTTTAAAGAACTTCGACACATATTGGACAAAGAGAAATTAAAAACTGTCTATTTTGCCTTAGTCCAATCACGACTTTCTTATAACATAGTATGCTGGGGATCATGTCTAAAGTCCAATGTTGAACCACTAAATATTACTCAAAAATTGATCCTTAAAGTGATGTACAAAAAAAAATTCTGTTATCCATCCAACCTACTTTATAAGGAATGTAATGTTATGTGCATAAAACAGCTATATATCACACAAATACTTTGTCGATTTTTTATCAATATTAAATTTGCTGAAAGAACACAACAAATGCGTACAACTAGAATTAGCTCTACATTGAACTTTGTGGCGGTACATACTAAAACTTCTTTTGGTCAAAGAAATTATTTATATCAGGCACCACTTATGTTTAATATTCTTCCAAATCATATTAAGTCTACCAATTCCTTAGTTAAATTTAAAAAGTTACTTAAGGTTTATGTATTGACAGACGATTGTCTTAATATTTTTTTCATCCTTGTCCTTTCTTAAATAATAAGATTTTATATAAGTCCCATTTACTAAAAACCGAATGTCACCCTATCTGTCTTTATTATCTACTTTGCTTCTTATTTTGAATAATGATTAGTTATGGTTCAAATATTGTTACAATATACTGTCAAATTACCCATCTGGTAACACATCTAATACTCATTTTTTCTTTAATTTTGAAATATTTTGTGTATTTATGTAAAATTACTTCATGTTTGTGATACTCTTATGTTTGCTTCACTAAAATGTAAATTGTTAGCCTCGATACAGGCTTAGTCCTAGTGAGGTTGATTTTTATGTGAAAAAAAAAGTGTTTTATGTATAGTGAGATGCAATAAATAAATAAATATTTGAAATTAAACAGATTGGTCGATAATTTGTTACTTGATGTGGGTCTCCAGATTTGTAAATAGGTGAGATTATTGTATTTTTGTAGTTCGTTGGAAATATTCCTTTTGTTAAACTTAAGTTTATTAAATGAGTGATTGGTTTTATTAAATAAGGTTTCATAGATTTTAACATATGTGCCGTAATAGAATCAAAACCGGGAGACGAACCTCCTTTCATATTATCTATTATTTTTATGATTTCACATTCTGTTGTTGTTTCAAACGTTGAGAGTACATTACGTTTCTGTAAGTTTTCATTATTATGATTTTCCGGGATAAAAGATTTTTGGATATTTTTCGCAAGATTTTTTCCAACATTTAGTTGTTAAATATGTTTGCAAATTGTTTAGGTTGCATATTAGCATCTATAATATTGTATCATGCTCAATATATTTTACGTTTTGTGTTTTTTTTTTGTATTGTCAATAGCCAAATTAACTGTTTTTCACATTTGTTTTTGGTTATTTTCTGAAGATGATATTTTATTTTAAAAAAAATCTTCTTTACTTTTTTTAATATAGGTTGTTAATTTATTTTTATATTTTTTATATAAAATATATGCATTTTCATCTTGGGGATTTTTCAAAGTTGTCTTGTAAAGTTTTTCTTTGTTTCTAATAGATATGATAAGTCCTTGGGTAACCCAAGGTTTTAAACATCTTAATTTTGATTTTATGTGTGTTGTTGTTTCAGTTGTTGAATTTTTAATGTGATGCGACAGGGTATTTTCAAAGTTAGTCGAACATGTTTCGGTGTCATCACTGTTTAAAACATTGTTCCAATCCTCTTTTTTTAGATTTTCAGTGAGAATGGTCATATTAATGGTGGATTTTTAGTTATTATATTAGGTTTTTTTGTTTAATATTGTTATTATATAGAAGTAAGCATGAATGATAATCAGTTTTGTTAGTTTTCCAAACAATTGATTTTAATTTGTGAAGATCTTTAATATTTACGTTTGTCCAGATATGATCTAAGCAGGATGGAGTATGTTCTTTTATTTCTCTTGTGTTTTTATTTATGCAAGATATGAAGTTTTGTTCAGTCATACAGTTAATGTATTAATTTTTACAACCATTTTCAATTTTTTCATTAATTTTTAAGTTAAAATCACCTACAATGAAGCAAAGCTTATTTTTAATTTTCGATAATAAGTTTTTAAGTCCTTATAGCCCAGTCAATGAAGGGAAAAAAAGACCCAATGTCGGAACTAATTCCCCGGAAGCTGAATTTTTCACAGATGTTAGAAGACCTTTAGACATGCATTTTTACAAAAGTCCCCGACTTTCCCCCTTGTGCTTCCTTCCCCACCCCCTCTTGAATATATTTTTCAAAGCCTTTCGGAATACGCTAATATCTCCTTTATGGTTTTATAAAATCATATTATTTATTTTTTGTTTAGTTTTTGATTAGTTATTCTAAAAAATTGTATTCTTTCATTTTTGCGAGAAAAGCTATACAATCTCTACAATTTATTAGTAAAGGAAAAATATCAGTTTTTAAAATAGTATTTCAGAATATATTTGCACATAACTTTTTTCTGAGCCTGTTAACGAAAAAAAATAAATCTACAAAACTTGTAGAAAATATTTTTAGCTATAAAATAATGTATATAATTATGGGTTTTAATTTATAATAAGGCACGTAGGCCGTTAATAAGGAGCACGCCGCGCGGCGGCTCGAACGCGCAGCGAGAAATTACAAAAACCTAAGGAAGTAATGGCTAATTCATGGGTTTGCTTTTTTTATAACAAATTCATTTTACGTTGAAGAGTTTTATTGTTATTTACCAGTTTTAGTTCGTAGGGGGGGGGGGGGGGGGGGGGGGGGGGGGTAATATAAATATTTTCCCCTGCCCAATGAAGCGCTTTCATTATCCACCAACCGCCGTGCCCCGGTCTGGCTAAACAGTCATATTATGTTGTATGATTGTTTGTTACTTATTATTTAAATAAAGGTATGTGGGAAATTTATGGGAATCAGTTTACGCGTCCTCAACAGTAACCCACATGCTCCAGGGACATGAATATTTTCGGGCAAACAGAGCCTACACTTCGACAGCAACAGCAGCGTCTCTTGTCCACGTAATGAGAGAAGAATACCAAGATATTGATGGGAAATTAAGACAAATAGAAAAAATGTATCAAGATTTAGTTACGTGGAAAAAAGATATGGAGGAGGTTAATAATGATGACAATCTAAAAGAGACGATTCCATGTACTGAAGCAAGTGAAGACAGGATTAAGGAATCATCGAGTAGGACTGCCATGTTGTGGCTTTACCTTCTACATTGCATCGACCTCATGCTTAGATTTATATTTGCAGAGAAGTCCGGGAATCGGAAAATGCACCTAAATACTATTGTTGATATGCTTCCATTTTTCCACCCGGCAGGACATTTACCATACGCAAAATCAGAACATATATACGTTCAAAGTATATTGCAACTCGAATCAAGAATAACTAAAGAAGAATATAAACTATTCACTGAAAATGGGTACTTTACAATAAGAAGAAGCGACAGATATTGGTCCGGTACGTGGACGGACATGATCATCGAGCAGGGTCTCATGCGACCAATGAAGTCAGTAGGAGGTTTGACACTTGGGCGCGGAATCACTGACAGAGCTTTGGCAAAGTGGAAACTTGGAACCACTTACTGCGTGGAAGTGCAAGAGAGCATTGAAGAATTCATCGGTATAGAATGTAATTTTACTGAACAGCATGTTGAGCTGCGCGAATTACGGAAGAAAAAGGATGAGCTAGATATAGGAAAATATACATCATGGCTAAGACAGCACAGCCCGTTCACCAATCTCTCGGGGGAGCTGGTGTCTTTATCTTCAGGGTTTATTTCAGATAATAGTGTCAATTGTGATAACGCTTATGAGGTGGGCCTGGCAGCTATGCAAAAATGAAAGGATGTAATTTTTGAGATATACGACTGAAAAGGAAAGACATGGTGACTACCCAACAAGATTCAAATCCGCAACTGTTAGGACGAGACAAGTTGCAGTAAACCCCCAGCAGCTATTTAACAGAATACTGTGAGTAGTGATAGTCCTAGCAAGCTTTGACTTTGAAAGGAGGGGGATACCTCCTACACTCTGTTGTTTGGCAAACTTAAACTACTTACGGAGACATCATTAAATCATACTCACGTTTCGTCCATACAAAATTTGCCAATATTCTATTGTCGTTTTCGATGGATACCCTGAAGAACCAATTGTAAAATATGAAGAGCAAAAACGAAGGTTGGCTAACAACTCATCGTGCGATATTGAATTAAACTTCACTACATGTTGTTTGAATAAGAAGGAAGCTTTCTTATCCAATAATAAAAACAACAAAAATAATGATTGAAGCACTGTGTCATGAATTTAGTGAATCTGGTTTGAAAACAGTCACGGCCGCAGGTGATGCCGATATTGACATTGTACTAACCGGCATCGAACAACTCAACATCTTCTCCAAAGTGATTGTTGTTGGCACGGATAGTGATCTTTTGGTAATTTTTTTTTAATTTTTTTTTTTTTTTTTATTGTACTACAGACAGGTAAGTCCAATTATGGTACAATTTTATTAAAACTAACAATACATGTACATATTTTTTTTAAAACATGGTATAGTGATATTAAACACATCTATATCCGCTGGTAGGGCATTTAGCAAGGTCATACCTCTTGTCATGCTATGTTTGGCAATGACATCTGTCCGACCCTGCGGTATACAGAATAGGTCGTGGCTACGATTTCGACAGTATTTATCAGGAACGAATAAGCCAAAGCATGACAGGAGATATGGGCAATCGATAAGGTTTTTAGTAACTTTAATTTAAATACCATGAGTCCGGCATTACGCCTAGTCTCCAGGCTTTGGTAATTTGTCTCCTTTAGCAGTTCCTCGTGATGCATGAATTTCGGATATATTCCGTATGATCGCATGTAAACATACCTTAGGAATTTTTTTTGAATTTGTTCAATCATATTTATGTATTTAAGTTGATACGGTATTCAGACAGTACTGGCGTACTCCAGCTTGCTTCTGACCACTGCGTTGAACATGGCGGTCATTGCTTCTATGTTATTGAATTGTTTGCAAGTTATAATTACAAAACCAAGAGTTTTGGAGCAAGCCGAGGTAAGCTGGACTATGTGGTTTGAAAATGTCAGCTTGGGATCAAAGATCACCCCAAGGTCCTTGATGATGTTTACCCGTGTAAGTACTTCACCATTCATTCTATACTGGCAGAATAGCGGATTTTGTGAACGACTATAAGTCATAACAACGCATTTTTTAATATTGAAGTTAAGTTTATTTTCTACCAACCATATCATGATTGAATCGAGGTCGGCCTGCAGTTTCGAATAATCATAATCTGATTCGATTTCCTTCATCAATTTCATGTCATCCGCGAATAGTAGACATGAGCTGTGACGTATGCAATCCTGAATGTCATCTATCAGAATAAGGAATAACATGGGACCGAGATTCGATCCTTGAAGAATTCCTGACAGAGCTGCGAACTTATGGGAGTCGTATCCATTTATATTTACATACTGACTTCTATCTTTTAAATATGACGCAAAAAATGTCAGTAAGGGTTGATTAAAACCTATTTTATGCATCTTTTTTATTAGAATATCGTGATCTACTCGGTCAAATGCCTTTGCGAAGTCCGTGTAGATTACGTCCGTCTGATGCCTACAGTCTAGGCCTTGTGCTACCCGTCGAGAAAAAGAGAGTAAGTTGGTTACCGTTGATTTCTTCGGTAAGAAGCCATGTTGATTACCTATTAAGAAAGGCGTGATTTGTGGACTATTTGTATTACTTGTAAATCTTGCTCCTGAAGGAAAATCTTTTTTTTTTCTGTAAAGATGTTGGTGGAAAGGCCCCGTCAAGAACTTTCTACATCATAGAGAAACCTATAATGTTACATAAAGATATTCGAAAACACGTGCTATTTACCCATGCCATTACGGGCTGTGATACGACCCCGTCTTTATATGGGTTAGGAAAGATAAAAGCTGTTGACATGACGAAAAACAATCCCGAAGCAAAACGCGCAGCTGAGGTATTTCTGGAAAAAGATGCAAATGAAGAGAACTTGTTGCAAAATGGAGAAAAATTCGCTCTCGCCATGTATGGTCTTGGTAGCTACTCTAATTGAAACGAAGCTCGATACTATAAGTTTACCAGACTAACGACAAAATCAGCTTTTAAATCTAAATTTGACTTAGCAAAACTACCACCGACTTCAGATCGTGTCATCAACATTTGTTGAGAGTTTATTTGCAAGTACAGTTTTGGTTAGGAAACAAACTAAACCCTATAAACTGGGGATGGAGGTATGAAAATGGTGGAAAGAAGAAATTTTTGAAACCATTTGCTCCTGATGACCTTACTGTGGCTGCAGAAAATCTGGATTTACCTGCTCTGCCATGTGCTACAACCGTAACGGATTATCATATCTGAACACACCCCAGTATGACGAATAAATGGAAGACTCTCTTGACTAGAAAATTATTTGACATAGATAATATTGATAAGTATATAATATAATTTACAAACCGTATTGTCATTATAATATTTTTTTAGGTATATTTTGAGAAGCTTGTTTGAAAGTAAACCATTTTAAATCTATGAACTATTTTAAGTGATTTGTTGTTTCGGTATTTTATTGTTGATGGGTGCACATAATAAAACAAGAGAGAATTTCCACAAAAGATTTTTTAGAACTTCGCCATAACATAAGGTCTGCAATATTTTAATGTTGTGAAAGGGTAGTCACACGCTGTTGTAGGTATTTTTGGCTTATTTCACATAACTTTATTTAAATAATAAGTAACAAATAATCATACAACATAATATGACTGTTTAGCCAGACCGGGGCACGGCGGTTGGTGGATAATGAAAGCGCTTCATTGGGCAGGGGAAATTATTTATATTACCCCCCCCCCCTCCGAACTAAAACTGGTAAATAACAATAAAACTCTTCAACGTTAAATGAATTTGTTATAAAAAAAAGCAAACCCATGAATTAGTCATTACTTTCCTTAGGTTTTTGTAATTTCTCGCTGCGCCGCGAACCGCTGCGTGTTCGAGCCGCCGCGCGGCGTGCTCCTTATTAACAGCCTACGTGCCTTATTATAAATTAAAACCCATAATTATATACATTATTTTATAGCTAAAAATATTTTCTACAAGTTTTGTAGATTTATTTTTTTTCGTTAACAGGCTCAGAAAAAAGTTATGTGCAAATATATTCTGAAATACTATTTTAAAAACTGATATTTTTCCTTTACTAATAAATTGTAGAGATTGTATAGCTTTTATCGCAAAAATGAAAGAATACAATTTTTTAGAACAACTAATCAAAAACTAAACAAAAAATAAATAATATGATTTTATAAAACCATAAAGGAGATATTAGCGTATTCCGAAAGGCTTTGAAAAATATATTCAAGAGGGGGTGGGGAAGGAAGCACAAGGGGGAAAGTCGGGGACTTTTGTAAAAATACATGTCTAAAGGTCTTCTAACATCTGTGAAAAATTCAGCTTCGGGGAATTAGTTCCGACACAAAACCTTCATTGACTGGGCTGTTAATAAACGTAATTATATTCGAGCCGTGCGTTCTATAGATAGCTATTAGATGGTACATTGATTTGCCGAGTTTGAAATGTATTTCTATGCAGTTTACTAAATGTATTGGGTGTTCAATTATTTTAATAATACTAAATTTATTACTTGCAAATATTATTATTCCACTATTTTTATTGATATCTATTTTGGTAGAAATATAATTGTATTCGGGTAAGCAATAAGAAGGTGACTCAGTATTTGTAAATGTTTCGGATAATACTATGAAGTCCGGTTTTTTTATTAAATTATTTATTTTTAGAATTAGCTCTTCCAGATTTTTTTGAACACTACGAATGTTTAGGTGCATAATAATTATATCATTGTTGTTTTTAGAAATAATTTTGTTACATGAATCAGTGGATATGCATTCATATTCTTGAATTTTAATATTTTTTTCTAATTCATTATTTATGAAATCATCTGAAATCATCATGAAGTATTGTGTTACAGATAAATGAGTTTGACATATTTTTGATATATCCAACTTAATATTTACTCGTATTTTAAAAATTGTAAATGTTAGTGTAGACAGCCTTGATTTAATTAACCTCATCCTGAATTTCATGTACCCATTAGAGCTACCCGTTCTAAACCCCTGTTTAATTGAAACAATTCCAAGACTGATCATTTCAAACACTCGCTTGTACCTAGATTACATGAAGTTAGTAATAGATACGCAGATGTAGCGGATCTGTTTAACTGCACAGAAGCTAGGTATATCCTTCTAGTATTAATTGTATACTTTCTGTCGTCATTTTATGATCAAATGCCACAGTTAATTGTTATTCTGTGACATGAATTATGGTGAATGGTTTATTTGTACCGTTGATATTCAATAAATAAGTGAGCTGCTAGGGCACGGTGGTTACATCGAAGGAAGCCAGAGTCAAGTTAGCCTCTCATAAGCTGGGCGTACAGTATACAGTGTGTAGGGCCCCTCAGATACTTTAATAGTACAAAACTGCTGACCCTGTACAAATCGCAAGTGACTTGAATTTGACAGATCTCTCAATACTTGAAAAAAATGAAAAAAAGAAGCCTCGATTCTCTAGAAACAGGCAGTCCGTTGATGGATTCCCCTAACCTAACAAACAGCGCAACTTAGAGCACAGTCAGCAGGTGTGAATGCTGTCTTTGTTCTACCGGGTTTCTTCCACACTACGAAATGGGTCTCTTTAAGACCCGTATTCACTCTTTCCTCTCTTCAAAATTACCCTTCCGACAGCATTCCCAAAGATGACATAGCTCCCAGTGAAATTATTTTCCTCACGGCCGATTGTGTGAAGTTAAACAAAAGTGTACTTTTTTTACTTACCATTCTTGTACCCAGCGCACATCTTATCCGTAGTCAGGTATTTGGTAAATTTGTACTTGGCCATTTCAATTCGGCACTGTTGTTTATTAATGACTGGGATAGTCAGGGTCTTTAGTTCAGTCGATGGAGCACCAGTTTCTGTTCTACCCCATCCTGTCACCTGAAAATAGAGAATTCAAAAATATTGTCATTGGAAATTCTTATTCGCTTCCAATATGTACATATATGAAAATATATGGTTTCATAGTAAGGATTTACAATGATTTAAAATTATTTTGACACATTTGTTCACATTTATTGTTAGAAGCATTCTAGATATTACCTTACAATAAGTCTCCTGTCTTTAGTAATTACGTAATTCAAAAGTCCTAGTTAATTTTAGGTTTGGAATTCTTTTTAAATAATTATTTTTGTTTTGTTTTTTTTACAGCATTATTTGAAATTGTTGATTTTTAAAAAAAAAATTTTTTGGAATAACTTTATTGAGTAATACCTCAAATTGTAATATTTAATTATTCATCCCAGAGTTGCAGAAAAGTCAATAGATGTCGCACATTAAAATAAAAATAAAAATAATATAGGTTTATGTAAAAATACTCTGTCTAGATTGCATTTAGTTCGGGTTGAATCTTGCGATCATACATAAAGATAGTTGCCAATAAAAAATGTGCGGTGAAGACAATGTTGGAAATTCTTATTCGAAGTATGATACAGTTAAATGTGACCGAAGGGGATAGGGTCCCATTAGCTCAGTTGGTAGAGCGGTGCCCCGGCAAGGCAAGGGTCCTGGGTTCGAGTCCTAGATGTGACCGTATCCTTTCCTGATTTTTCTGTTTCAGATTTTCGTTTGGAAAACGCTAATATTGTCTTCAATAGTGAAATTGTTGAAGTTAAGAGACAGGATAAATTTTTGTGATTTTAATTTTTATATAAAATTGTGAATTATAATGATAGCACTGATATATTAATCCTGATCCACTTTCACGTTTCTACCATTAGTTCAACGTTCCCTAGTTTGTATTATTGTAAAAATCGTACTACGGATTCAGGCTACAATTTTGTTACAAATAGATTACACACCATTGGTAACTCGTATGCCATGTTAGCTGATGTTTTTTATAATTAAGCCTCTATCAAAATATAAATCTGCACTGATAAAACACAACACAGCAGTGCATATATTAACAAGGCCACTTAATAACATTTCATTTATATTTTTTCTTTTCTTTCTATATCTTATACTACCTGACGTGAATCCGGCGTTGCTTACAATCTTTCAATTAAAATAATATAAATGTCGTTTAGAAGAATTAAGCGCACAAACAGACAGATACGGTTAAAGTTATAATATAATCTTGCTGACGTGTACCCTCGCTCTACGCGCCATCTTTTCTCTACTTTCTGTAAATATAATGTGCGTGTATTTTATATCTAAACCTTTCGGAATAATTTTTATAAATGATTGTGAAAACTTTATCAAAATCCGTTGCGTAGTTTAGAAAAACTAACTTAGTTTGTTTTATACTATTTAGAGATTTAAAAAAATGTTTATATTTATTTGTTATTAAAACCCCAAACTAGGCAAATGCCTGTATTATGGTCGTAACATAAAAACAATTATACAATGTTGTACATATATCGTAATTCAAAAACAAAAATAATTAATATATATATTAGGGTGTCCCAAAAAAATTAAAGTTGTTATTTTTGAACGCATACCCTCTAATTTTGTTTTAATAATGACAAAACACTTATAAAAAAAATTTCGTTTACTTTGGACAACTGCAACCCGTGCCGACTTGCATCGAAAGATGTCAGTACTTGTACATTAAGACGCCAGCGAGCAAAGGTGTTGATGAGCTTGTAGTAACTTGCTATTTTGTTAGTAAACGAAAATCACTCGTTCATGCAAGATGTTGTTAGATTTACGCACTTCTAAAAAGAGTAAGTATAGTACTAGTACTTTATTTATATGTATAGTACCTACTAGTACTTCCATGTTAAGAGTCAGAACAATAGAAGAGTATGTATGAGACGATGTATGAATGTGAATGAGGCAAGGAGTGTGGGCCAAGACCGAGTTGTTTGGCGGTCCGTCATCTCTGCCTACCCCTGCGGGGAAACGGCGTGATGGTTAGTTAGAGTTAGTTAGTTAGTTAAAAAGAGTATATTTTTAATAGTCGTAAAACACCAAATATCGGGTTCTAAACTGCCATCTAATGGACAAGTTCTTGAAGTTTTGTTCTACAATATCCGGAAAGTGAATTTAACTGTCAATATATACCAAATATAGCCATAGTTGGTTTTTTAAAGCTGTGTTTGAAGTAAAAATCAGTCAAGTGACTACAAGCCCTGACATACCACTCTTCAAAAAGTATAACACATAAGACATAACTGTAAAAATGTTGATCCCGATAAAATTCAGTGCTACAGAGAAAATCTCACATTGCACCTCACCGCTTCCGAAATCAATGATTTGCTTGAATTTTACCGTACTGCACTGACAACAAAAATACTTTTAGATGACTATTGAGAGTTTTTAGAGCTCTGTGTGATAGTTTTAGTAGGAGATACAGCAAGAAAATTTAAGATTCGGCCTCTAGGTGCTCGATGGATGGCAATGGCGCTTTATTCCTTGAAAATATCATTAATTTGTGCGCAATTTAAAATTACCGGTAAGGATAAGGCGGCACTTTTAGACGTTTGCCTGTTCATAGTAACATCCTATGTCAAGCCATGGTTACAATGTATTATAGCAGTTAAAGCACCTTACCAGGACTTGTGCTTTTTAAAATCGATGAAGGCTTAAGAACAAATTGATGAAAACATCTCAATGGCAGCTTTATTTCTGTTCAGTAAGCAGTTATGGTATTTGACCGATGAAGGATCTATTTTATCGCTGTTTGACGACGCTGTGGATCAAACAACTAAAATAAAAATGCTCGAAATATCAAAAAAAATAATTTATCAACCCATGACAAACGTTACATCCCATCGAAGGAAGATCTTGATGGTAAATTGTATGGTAAGTTTATTAAGTAGTTTAAATTATGTTTTGTATTGAGGTTTTTGTTCATATCATAATTTAGTGACTTTAGTTTCAGAGAAAAATATTTACGACTTCATTTCAGTTAAGAGCAAGTATTTGTTTGATCGTCTGAACACAGATGCCAGTTTTCTTAACGAATTCCCTACGATGTAGTCAAATAATGCTTCGTATCAAGAAGTCAGAAAGAAGGTGTCGCCGCTGAGGGTAGTGAATGATACAACTGCAAGAACTGTTAAGTTAATGCAAGATTTTCATGGCTTAATCTCACGGTCAAAGAGGAACAAAAATAATTTTTGTTACGATGCGTTCAGGAACACCGGAAGATTTATCCTGACTGTAAAAAACAATGTATGAAGAAAAAATTTAATCAATAAACCATTTTTAAATATAAAATACAACATAATTGAACATTTGTGCATTTTTAAATTTTATTTATCCGACAAAAATGAAAGTTGAAAATCCTTCCATATTAACTCTGTACCATATGTTTGGCATCAAGTCGGCACGGGTTGCCGGTGTTTAATCAAAATAATATTTATTAAATGAGTTATTGGGATCAAATGGAATAAAATAAGAGGGTATGCATATTTAAATTCATGAAAAAAAAATTCTTCGTTATGTCCTGGGACACCCTAATATATATACGATAATAGGGATATAGTCGGAATGATTTCAGTGAAGGGTCTTTCTTCAGTCAGACAATAATTTCATTCCGGAAGCTTTTCGATTTCGTTCTGCCACTTTCTATCAGCCATCAGGTAATTTGCTTTTGAAGAGGGTCTGTTTTAACCTTACTGCATTGCTGCTTGGACACATTATACCCCTTTGGAGCCAGGAATACATGGAAACGTTGTCCAAACGGTGTATCCATTATTGGTACTATCATCCTTTGTTCTGATTTTAATCTTGTTGTGTCACTGTGATCTACAAGACTATAAAGCTTAGGATTGTTCGTATAGTACATTATGAGTGCATGTATATACATCTGTCTTACGTCTGATAATTTTGTTTCCTTAAATAAGGGTGACGATGGATACATATAAGGTTTTTTATCCATCACTCTTATTACAGCTTTTTGTGCCTTGGCTAACGGATCTAGTATGGTCTTGGCTGCACCGCCCCAGTTTAGTATGCCATACCTGATAATTGAATGGCAAAAAGCATAGTAGGTACACAATTTTAACGGTTTTCTTATAGTAAATCTTTCAAGAAGAAAATTACATCGCGTATTCGTTTGGCCGTATTTTTAAAGTGCGCTCTCCATGATGTCAATAACTAACTTGTTTGTAAATGGCGTTTGTGCCGTTGATTATAGATAGATAATAAATATATAATGCAGTAAAGTAATTGTGAGTACCTACAAAAGAAAACAAGCAATTCAATGTTGTTTTACCTTGCCAAATACGCCATCAGCGGTTTGAATGGTGTTCAGCCGGTCATCAATCAGGTCGAAGCACACGGCGCTAACGGAGTCCGAGAAAGAAAATGGCTTGTCCAGCACTACAAGAGCCAAGTCGCTCTGTTCGTTTTGTTCATCACCTCCGTAGCGTTCGTGCAACAGTATTCTCTTCACCTGAAAACAACACTCGTTATTATTGTTTCTTTAGACCCGTGAAATCACGTCATATTATAGTTTTAGGATTACTGCGGAAAGTATTTATAAAACAAACGTTTGCCTTAGAATCATTGATTTTAAAAGGAATAAATTTAACAAATGTACACAAAAACTGTACTTATCTACTAAAGTACATATTTTAACTAAATTTTAACAAACACAAACTAACAATAATATACCAATTAGACGAGCGTACATACAAAACATAAAAACTCCGACGATATGCACAAGCTTTTGACGGACACAAAGACATCACAAATAACAGGCAGTAAAAGCGTTTAATAATTTGACACTCATAAAAAAATGAGGAAAATTAACAAAAAAATTCACGAACAAAATTAAGATATGGATAAAAGAACACAAAGGATGTATCATTAGACGAATACATGGGAACAAATGAAATAGCTTTATGAACCAAGCGCACTGTTACAGTGACACATCTTCACTTTAATAATTCATATGTAATTCATATGAAGGTAAATTGTGGTATGAGGAACATATTAAAACAAGTCAAAGTGGTGCTATTCGACACTTCGTCTGCTGTATAATATAAGAGATCATATATCAATGAAATTACGAAAGATTATTACTGATAGTCTTGTACTCTCAATTTTGGACTATGGAGACACAGTGTATGGTCCCTCTATACTGAAAAAATCCTAAAAACAAGTACAACGAGTCCAAAATGCATGTGTCCGACATTGTTATAATGTCCCGAGACGGGATCATATCTCGCCTTACCTCTATCGGCATCAGATCCTTAATATGTCGAACAGAAGGAAATAACACCAAATGTTCAATTTGATGAATTCAAAGGTATTTGTTTGACAGATTGCAGTGGTCCCGTGACTCTCATACACGTAGTACGTGTCAAAGAAACCACTTATTCGTTCTCTCCAACCATAAAACGACTGTGTTTTAGGGTAGTAATAGCTATTCTTCATTCATCTTCAAAGCTTTGGAACGAAGTACCACTGTCAATTCGAATATCGACATCATTGCATTGCTTCAAAAAGCTTTGCTGCAAATGGTTGCTATCGTTACAATGAAGGGGATACTTAGTTACATGTGGTTGCGATTTTGCAAATTGTTTATTTGACTTTATTATTAATTTGCACTGATTTGTATACCTACTATTTCTATTTTTATTTTTATTAGTTTGTGTTGTTTTGAGTTTTTATTGTTAATATTATTTCATTGTTCATTATTATACCTAAATATTTATATATTAATATATTGGAGGCACTGCTGAAAACCAGCTGCATTCCCGGGGAGATCCGAAATGCATAGCTGAGCAGTGACCTTTTTGTCAATAGAATTTATGTAAAAAAATATGTAAAATTTATCTTTTGGCAAATAATGTTTTATTATTTTTATTATTATTATATGGGCATCTGCGAATCATTTAAACAAAATGTATACACATTTTGAATATAGAATTAATAATACATTATTTTAACCCATTGATACGATAGGTAGTACCAATTTTGAAAATTAAAAGCTTAGAATAATGTTACACATTACGCTGGAAATATTACTTATGCACCAACAACCGAAATTAGTGTGCTTAACTTCCACTGAGTGGTTAAAGATAAAGTGTGAGACTTCAGGTGGTTAATGGCCCTCCAGACAAAGACGACGAATTACGTGTTACGAATTCTGAGATTCAATCCTTTCTATTAATGGCAAAAAATGGATTACATAAATGCATTTTCCAACGATTTCTATGTTGTATTTGTAATTTATTTTCCTTAACATTCTTAAAATAAATATCTTAACATTTTCCGGCTACCACAACTAACATGGTGATAAGAAATGACTTAAAATCAATTACTGAGTCAACTGCAGAAGTCGAACTGAACCAATCGAAACCACGGCGCACACCCTGAAAGCTTTGAATAATGTGTTTATAATTTAATTCCGTAATTGGACGTCCACACACAATGCAGTATAGTGTACAATATTGATTAGGGTTATCACAGTTACATCAATATTCGGAAGTTCCGTCTTAAAGATATGTATGGTAAGTCTTATTGATTCCTACCATCCGTTTGATATAACTTAACTTAAAGAGTTTAAATGAATCCTCCGAAAGGTTCAGCCCACTGCAGTCGACCCCGCATTTTATTTTGTAATCATTTCTCATTACAACTGTTCGGGCATCGCTGATTTATTAATACTTTCATATATACCTACATCCCCCACCACATCCTCTCCGATTACTTGCAGAAGAGATTGTGCCGATAATTTGTATAATTTCAACAGCTCATTGAGCAAGTTAAAAGATTCAACCTATCTATTCAATCCTATTTAAAAATGCTGGTGGCACCCTCCCAGCTGTATCCTTATTTGCTTTCCTTTCCTAAATATCCTTCTTCCATCGCTTGTTCACCGAAGTCAAATTAACTTCGCGATCTAGATTAAAGTTTCCAAGAGCTGTCGTTAACAAAATCTATATCATATAATAATTCACCGTTTCCTTCACAAACCTCAGATCTTTGGATAAATTTACTTCCTCTCTCTCTCTCGTCATCCCAGCCTCTGTAAAACTTTCCCGCTGCTACTTTGTAATTAATGGGAGGAATGGCCTCGTTGTTGATGGGGTCCCAGAAGCAATGGCCGGCTGCAAATCACAAGAAAGTTATTGTTAGGATGGGCTTTTTCACCGAATTTGAACAATTCATCAAATTTAAACGTTCATTTTCGGGTTCTGTGAAAACCCTATTCAACTTCTGTTATTATATCATTATGGGCTAGTTGCTTGACAGAACAGAAATAATAACAAAACTAGAAAAAAATCTTAAACAGAACTTGAAAATGAACTTTGAAATTAAAGAATTGTTTAAATTCTCTGAAACAACTTTTCAAATCATTTCAAATTCTTATTATCAATGAGGTGGTAGCATTCTTCTAATCCGCTTTAATCGAATTTAACAACTAAAGCCTCTGATATTTTGCAATGTCTCTTAGAAGAACTTTCAGAATATAGATTCAGCGAGAAATATTTTCGCAAAAAAATACCGTCCTTGAGAGCAGATAAAAGACTCTTTAAGATTTTAGTTTTACAAAACGACTTTTTTTTCAATGTGAAACCTTATAAGAGTCCCAACATATGCAATTAAAAATATTTAATTTTTGAACGCAAAAAACTTTTTAAAGTCGTTTACGGATGATTTTATCGAATCAACTGTAATTACCTCTTCATAAGAAACTATAAAAAATATTTAACTAAAAATTTGCAAGCATTAACAAATATTTTTCAACTGATTAACGTTTTGTTTCCCAAATGTTTCTGGTTTTCACCCTTCAAAGGTGGCCTAGAACAAGCCATCATTTCCAATTATGGAGAAAGGGAAGGTGAATTTAAAGAATTTTTATTGTTTATTTCAAAACTACATGGGAGGTTGGAGTTGAATTCAGACTGGAGATGAGCTGTTGAATGGAGGGGAGGCAATTTTAGATAAGGCTTTATAGAAGAGAGGTGATTTGTTTATAAAGGGACAACCAAAAAATATGTGATCTAAAGTTCCCACTTCTAGACCACAGAATGCACAATCTGAATAGTAAAACACGTGAATTTTTAAAAGGTGAGAAGTAACGGAACAATGTCCAATCCTCATTCGAATAAATGAGGAAATTTATATTTTGGAGAAATAGTGGTACGGCTACATGCTCCTTGTTTTGCCAAAGAATCCGAAAAATTGTTACCCATGATGAAAACATATCCAGGAATCCGAATCAGAGTTACGATTTTTCCAGAGCTTTGAATGGAAGCTATCAGCACTTCCATAAGGTATACATCAGGATTAAGAATAGTGCTGGATATAACTGAGAGAATCAGAGAGTACAAGGGAATGTTCAAAATTATTTAAATTTTTGGATGTAACTGAGAGAATCAGAGAGTACAAGGGAATGTTCAAAATTATTTAAATTTTTGGATGTAACTGAGAGAATCAGAGAGTACAAGGGAATGTTCAAAATTATTTTTGATTATATATTTGAGAGATTCAATTATTCAAATGCACTCGGCTAAAAATATTGAAAATTGGTTTTAAATCGAATGATATATTCTGTCATTAGATTTATTGTGGTAAACATTAATACCTGTAAAACAGTTGGGAGAGTTTGGAGATTTGGAGCCATCGTTGTTTTATAGAATTATTTAAATGTTTTTGGGGAGCGCTTACTGTTATTTTTAATTCAAACTGGAAGCGTGGTATTAATTCTTCCAAAAACTCTTTAAATCATAGTTCTCACCGTAATAAAAATTGAGATAACATAATTTTTATGAGGCCAACCGAGTCGGGCTTGGAAATACATTTCCCCAAAAGACTACGGTTGTTTGCTGTCTGTGACGATTATCTCCCGAAATTGTCCAGGGGGCAAATAGAAATTGAGTTAATTTAAAATTCGAAAATTAACTCTTTCTTTTCTCCAAGTGATAATTAAACCGAGCTTCTGTTGATTTATATAAACATCGATGAGATGTTGTGGAAGTTTGTTCCATACTTCCACAACTCTGTTTGCAAGGAAGTGTTTTCTCGTGTCCAAGGAGATTTACATAATTTGTATTGATGGTGAAGATATTGTGGATGCCAGTGCAACTATATCCAGACACAATTGTGAGAGTCTCAATTAAGTCACCACCTTCTCTTCTTTCTTTTAAAGTTGGTAATCTTAGTTTCTTGAGTCTATCTTCATATTGCCAGCCTTTTAAAGCCCTTGGTATTTTGTGCATAGTTTCTGCACCCTCTTTATTTATCCGTGAACCTCATGTATCATTTGTCAAACATTTTAATATTTTCAAGATTTCAAAAATAAAATTTTTTAATAGTTTTATTTTATTTTATTTTATTTTTATTTTTTATTTATTTATTCGAGACACAAACAGGATATTTATAAAAACATTAATTATGGATTACAAAATAAGGAAAATACAATTATAAATATCCCTAGACTAATGTGTCTGCAGCAATCACATTTGCACATTCACATAAGCAAACATGTAACACAATGACAGTATTTACATACAAAACTTAAAACTTAATTACAAATATTGAAGCACATAATAGGGAGAAAAATTTAAGGAGTACATATTAAAAAAAATTCTAAACCACAAATTTTTTTTTTATTTTTCTTTTTATTTTTTTTTATTTTGTTTTTTTTATTTTTTTTTTATCTAAGTACATAAATCGTGGAGATGTTTCTTGAAACAAGTTATATTATTTGCAAAAATATCTACGACAGTGTGTGTTTTAGCAAGATCATTGTATGAGAAGCGGAAACGGTATGAGAGCGAAACCAGAGTGGAAGATACTACCAGTATCGCCCTGGTGTAAGACCACCATTCAGAATTGAAACGTTGCTCCAAATGGCTTTAGCCGTGTTTAGTGACTAGATCTGAATAGCCAGGTACTTCCCCACCTTCCTCTTTTCCTTCCCCACTTACCTTCAGCCTCACAACATCCCCCAATTGGGGATGCCATAGTCTCACTGGCTCCAGACGGGAGCAGTTGGGACTCTTGTGAGGTATTCACTATAAAAAAAAAAAAAAATAAAAAAAAATGATCGAGACATTCTAGACATAGGATTAAAATATCCAGTGTTATTGGCAAAGATTTCGGTCCAAAATATGTTCATATTTCTAGTATATTTGGGCCTGGCGTAAAAATTGATTTGATTGACTAAGTTACTATTTACACGATTATTCACAATTTTTTAAAGCATTAGGAGGTCATTTATATTTCGTCTTTTAACTAAACTCTCTAGTTTGAAATATGTAAGTCTTTGTTCATACCCATTTAGAAGATGGTAGACACCTGATCGATAGGACAAAATCTGTGTAAATTTTCTTTGGACAGATTCAAGTCTGGCTACCTGTGTAATGTAATGTGGATTCCAGACTGTTGACCCGTACTCAAGAACACTACGGATTAACGAATTGAATTATTAGGCTATTAGAGTTCTTGAACAGTTCAGTTGATCTTACAATAAAACCTAGTACTTTATTTGATTTATTTACAATGTATTCTATGTGTTGGTTGAACGTTAGTTTGTTGTCGAATATAATTCCTAAATCTTTGATCGATTCAACTGTTTCCAGATTGTGACCACATATGCTATATGAGTATAGAGTTTTGTTGGTGTTTTGTGTTAAAGTCCAATACATACCGCTGACGACAATGTTTGAGCGGATGATACTTCCACCGCAGATCTGAGTGATGACTTCTCCATCCTTATGAAATATCCCCACGTGCCAGGGGAACGGTTCCTTCCTAGCCGTCTGTCCGTGGACTACGTAAGTACCACCCTGCTCCTTCTCTAAACCACAATCTGCAAATAGATAAAAAAATTAATAGCTTTACGAAAAAGTGCAATTACTCCGATTCAGCATTCGGAAAAATCCAAAAACAACAATTTTTTATTTATTTAATCATTGAAGATGTAGAGGTAAGCTACTAGAATGTTCGAGAAAATTCATACGTCTTATCCGCATCGCCTTAGAACCTACTAGCAAAACATCAAAAGGTACGGCGCGACAAATAGTCGGTCAGTCAATAATTAGCTAGGATATCATCCCTGGTCTACGATCCCCATGCACCTAAGCCTCTTTAAAAAAAAAAGATAAAATAAAATAATATAAATTTTTTTCTAAGATCTCTTTTAAATATAACCAATGCGACATAAATAAAAGTGGTGTCTCTTCTAAATATTCTTTATGTCCTTATTTACAGCACCAACATTATTGTTGTTTTGTGACAAAAAAAAAGTTCGACTTGGCAATCAACTTTGAATTTCAAGAAATGGTATGCCCATAGGCTCCTTGCGCAGCTAATGGGTGACCGTTAAAATACTTACAACATAAAAGTAATAAAGGTAGAAAAACTATTCGTCTATCGAATGGCAATTAAAAAATACATATTCAGTTACTGAATATAACATATATCCTATCTCTTTTACAGTTTTTCTATAATGGGATTGACGATTGATGAGCGAGGTCTGGTTCAAACGGCGGGTAAATAAAATACTTACAAAAAACGTGAATTTTACCTTTAGGTTCGAATAGGTGATTGTTTTCGAGAATCGGCGAAAGTGGGGACATTTGAAGGTGGTCATTATCAAAACCTGGACACCAGAAAGCTAATATATATATAATATATATATATTCTATAAGAAGACGAAAAAGAGAAAGAAAAAAAGAAGAAAAGTAGAAGAATGTAAGAGAATAAGAAGAAGTAATAAAATGTAAGTTGGGTGGCGAAAGCAATTGCATTCCGGTAAGTTTTTAGATTTTCACGGCCAAAAGCATTTTTGTTTTTTGTTTTTGGGGTGTTATGCCGTGTTGCGCTAACTCCTTCTTTAGCCGACGTTTCGGACAGCGTTGCAGTGTCCATCATCAGGGCAGATCCGGTAGATCCGAAGACGCCCGAAACGTCGGCTAAAGAAGGAGTTAGCGCAACACGGCATAACACCCCAAAAACAAACAAAAACAATTGCATTTATTTATTTATTTATTTATTTATTTATTTATCAAAAGAAAGTACATATTACATATTGGATGCTTTGCCTGTCCAACTAGGAAAGTTTCCCGTTCTAGGACAGACAAATTGACATGTTTAGTTCATATTATTACTGAAATGTACATAATTACATAACAAAAACCAAACAAAAAAAAAAGTTTCATTTTTCTCTGAAACTAAGTTGTGTAATAAAGAAAATGTATATAATAAATATAAGTACACATACATTGTTTTGTGAGAAGTAGAAAAAATTTATCTGGTAGCATATATTATAATCGGATTTACCGAATTAACCTGGTAACATAAAATATTAAAATTTACAGAGTATGAGGTAAGCGTTGTAACTAGAATGTGTAATAAATTATGTGCATGATTTTTTTCACTGAATTAAAACATGAATTCAGAACAAATTATATTATACGACAATACGAATATACACCGCGCTCATTTCTTGAACTACTGCTAAAATGTAAAAACAATAACTATATATATAGATAGAAATATAAACTATGAAACATAAACTATGAATATAAATACATAGTACCTGATTTAGTGCTATTTTGGTGAAATTGGTGCATTACTTCGTGCGCCATATTGTGTTATGTATTTATTATAAATCATTACCGTAGTAGGTACCAAGTTTCACACAGAGTTAGTGTGCGACGTACAAATGTGATACGCTTTACAGTAGTGATGTACATAATGAGCAGACAGGCTTCAGGGGCGCATAACCATAAATCTTAGGTTGAAAAACATCAGAAGGTATAAAAACATCAGAATGGATGTCGAAACATTGCGGAGCAATATCAGAACTCAATGAAGTGTGGTAGGAATTTTGGTCTAGTGATCAGGAAAGTTTGGTGATTTTGTTTAACAGTTATACAGCATACGTTCACTTTCGACTCTCCCTAAGTTTAGAATCCAATCATTGACTAATTTACGCAGGACGCTTCCACTTTTCAATTTCCAAGAACCGGGTATAAGGTTGAACATTTTTGGACCTAGGTAAGAATATTGTCTTTGAGCAAGGGATGTCATAGTAGCAAGTGGAACTATTGGATTCCTCCCTGCATGTCGGGTGTTGTGATAATGTTCTACGGAGGGGAAGAGGTGACGATATTTTTGTGTGTATAATATAACTTTTCTTATAAATAGTTGCCTCACATCCAGAACTCCTATCTCTTTGAATAAATCATTACTGGGGTATCTAAATGGTTTTTTAAGTATGACCCTTAGTAGTGATTTCTGTGCTTTGGCTAAGGGGTCCAGAATTGATTTGGTACATCCTCCCCATCCTAAAGATGCATATTCAAGTAAAGAGTTGCACATGGCATAGTACATTAGTTTTAGATCTTTTGCGCATAGAATATTTCTAATCGCCATGAAAAGATGCGTGAGTTTTCTGACCTTTGTGGAGATTGAATAGATATGTTCATTCCATCTCAGATTCTTGTCTACAATAATTCCTAGATATTTTATGCTATCCACATACTCTAAGGTATTGCAATTGCAAGTGTTTGGGTCATTGCAATGGTGTATAATAATTCTTTGAGTTTCTCTTGGTTGTCCCGCTTGAGTTGCACTGAAGCAAATGAATTTAGTTTTGTCAGTATTGAGAGTGAGAAGATTATTATCTAGCCATTGTTTTACCTTGTTAATACCAATTTCTGCATTACTATGAACTTCATTCCAATTTTTGCCTTCAAATAATAATACTGTGTCATCGGCAAAGGTGATAATATGATCGGCAAATGAACTGTTACATAATTCATTTATATAGATATTGAATAAAAGTGGTCCTAGAGTGCTTCCTTGAGGTACACCAAAGTTTATATCAGCCGGATCGCTTAGAGTATCGTTAATATTCACTCTTTGGCTCCTATTTTCTATATAACTACCTAACCACTTAAGTAGCTGACCCTGAATGCCGATGCGCTGTAGTTTTTTCAAGAGAATTTTGTGTGAGATAGTATCGAACGCTTTGGCTAGATCCAAGAAGAGCGCAATGCATTTTCTTCCTCTATCTATATTGTTGGAGATGATTTTCGTCAGGTTTGTAATGGCATTTTCAGTGCTCAATCCTGGTCTGAAGCCATACTGTCTATTGGAAAGGATATTGTTTTTTTCAAGGTAATGACTTAGACGATTCTTTACAATTTTCTCAATAATTTTCGAGATTGAATTGAGCAAAGAAATTGGCCGGTAATTGTGTATCTGCGATTTATCTCCATTTTTGCGAAGCAGTATAACAATAGAGTGTTTTAAATGATTTGGAAATTTTCCGGAATTGAAGCTAAGATTGGAAATATACGCGATTGGAGTTGCTATGAAGGATTTAGTAATTTTTAGCAGAATTGATGAAACGTTATCAGGACCACAAGCATTCGATGACTTAAGTTCGTCAATTATATTTATGACTTCGTTTGAAGTTGTTTGGATGTTATCTAATTTATGACCGAAATTAGAGATTTTTAACTTAGCGAGATCGGATTCTGTTGTATTAAGATTGTTGAGAATTTTTTTCGCAAGTGTGACTCCCACTGACGTGAAATAATTATTGGCAAAATTCGCAATGATTTTTGGGTCTGAGGTGTTCGCGTTATTGATGTTCAGTGATTTAATATCGGAAGATTTATTTATTTTTGTTTTAGTTATATTGCGAAATGCTTCCCATAAACGTTTTGGAGTACAGTTATTTTCGTAAATTATTTTTTTATAATAATTTTCTTTGGCCGATTTTATTAGTTTTTTGCAAAAGTTCCTATAATTTTTGTAATGAGCTTGTACTATAATATTTTCAGGGCACCTATTCGCCTTTTTATGAAGTTGGTTCCTAATGTTAATCGATTTGATAAGGCCAGGGGTGATCCATGGCGTAAGTTTTATTTGTTTATGTGGTATAAGTTTATTGCTTGTATGTTTAGAAATATATGAATGTAATTTAGTGATAAATTCATTCATCGATGAGTCGGCATCAGTTTGGTCTAGAACATTTTGCCAGTTTTCTGAGCTCAAGTCTTCAATTAAGTTATTATAGTTTATTCTTGCAACATATTTAATTTTAGCAGGATTAGGAGGTTTGTTTTTAAGGCAGAGTGCTGTTGTATAGTGATCTGAGATTGTAGAGTGAATGACAAATGAGTCAACATGGTTAATTTTTTTGACGTTGATGTGGTCAAGACAAGATTTACTTATGCCCTGCTCACGAGTAGGGCTAATAATTGTCTGAATGAACCCATTTTCAGTTAGCAAACATAGGTAATCGTTGGATTGGCGGTGGTATTCGGTAATTGTATTGATGTTGAGGTCGCCTATAATTATTTGCCGTTCTATATTTTTTGAGCTGTTGATAATTGATTGGAGTGAATTCAGAAAAGTGTCAATATTTTGAAAAGAGGGTGATCTGTATATTGCAAAAATACATAGATTATTATTCAATACAATTTTCAGGCAGTTGGCTTGTGATAAAAAAATTTCATCAACTTGAGATTGAAGTCCGTCTCTGATGTATACAACGATCCCGCTAGACTTATTAAGATATATGTTTGTGTGGTGTTCAGAGTAATTGTGAATAACTTTTGAGGTGTAATCTTTACTAAGCCAGCATTCCGATAAAATAATAACGTCGAATTGGTAATTGAATTGATCCAGAAAAATTAAAAAATCGTCAATATTAGAAATGCTTCTTATATTTTGGTGTATAATTTTAACGCCGTAAGCACACCATTTATAGTTATTTAGATTGTTCATATCATCAATGACATTCATGTTAAGATCTATGCCGGAATCATTTCCGGTATCATAATTTAATTGAATCATAAGTATGTGTTGGTTGTGTGTTGTATAGAAGTTGGTTCCCGAGTAATATATAATTAAATGCGATTCCAAATGTAGTTAAAATGGTAAATGTGCTTAATATAAATAATATAGTACAAATGTTGTAGTTAGATGTAGTACTATTAATGAGATAGCAAGAAGTAAAAACAAAATGGTAGCAAGAATTGCTTGATATCAAATGAATTAGAAAACGGTAGTAAATTATACAAATATGAGTAATATATAATAATTTGGTATAAATAATGTAATTAGATATAGTACTATGAAAGAGATAGCAAGAAGACAAAACAATAATAATAATAAAAATAAGGTAGCAGGAACTGCATAACATACATAACAAATGAATTCCAGAAGGGTAGGAAATGAAACAAATATGGAGAAATATAGAGCGAGACATAAATGCACGGGTCAAGACATACCTCGAAAGAATAGCCATTAATTCAAATTTATCAAAGCGCAGCCAATATGCTTTCGTCTGAGATAACAATGGCATTAGTTCCCTCGTTTTTACGAAGGTAAATTTGCCCCCGTTTAATCCAAAAAAAGCGATATTGTTTCTCCTTCGCCGCTGTTCGTGTCTTGTACCACAGCTGTTTACCGCGAAATGTTAGTTGTTCTGAAATGAAGATCGGCGAGCAGGAACCAGCTATACCGATGTTTGAGGTGTTCAATTTGTCTTCTGGATTCTGTTTGTTTTTGTTGAAAGTTTTTACGTCTGTTAACAGGTTTTCTCTTGCTATGTTCGTTTTGAATTTAACAATGATTTCTCTCGGATGACTCTTGTTGTTTTTTTTCGCTGCGCGATGAATGGCATCAATGTCCTTTGTATCAGTGGAGGACTTTGTTTTTTTGCAGATATTGAAAAAAACGTCTTGCAGATTTTCTCCTTTGATTTCTGGGATGCCTCTTATTTCTATGTTGTTCGCTTTGAGTTCCCTTTCCTGCATGTCCACACATTTTTCCAAGACATAAATCCTAGCTTCCAGGGTTGAGTTCTTTTTAGTGAGTTCATCATTTTTTAGTTCGAAAAAAAAAAAAACGTTTTTTTCAAACTGATGTCAATCATCAGGGCATTCCGTTCATGTTTTTGCTACGAAAACAAATGAAGCGTAAGAAGGGTCCTCTGCCGGGAAGTTTGATGGTACTTTCACGTCTATGCGTTATTTTGAAGAGCAACAGTCAAAAACACCGGGAGACAGACTCCTCTTCAGCCAGCTTAGGTTACCCATCACTTCCCCAATGAAGGAAAACCCCCTTCGTCTTCCCCATATACTTACCCTTCGCACTACTTTCAGCCTCTCCATTGGGATGTATTGATATACTGCCCATTATATCTCAATTGGGGAAGCTATAATCTCACTGGCTCCAGACCGTTGGGACTTGGTATTGTGCGGTATTCACATAAAAAACCTCCTGTGCTTCATTTTTTGAAGTAGAAAAAATAATATATCTTATTCTACCGACGTAATTTTGAATATGATATTATAACACAAATAGGTTACCAAAAATCCCAGATACTTACAAAACATTTATGCATCCGGTGGTACTTAGAATATAATAGAAATAGTTTGATGCAACCGACATCCTTTCTAAACAAGTCTAGTGGAGAATCAGAAGAGAGACTACTTACCATTCCATACCTTTGTAGGAATATCTAAGGAAAGTCCCCTTGGATAAGGTAATTCGGTAATTAACCAACGATATTCAATTAAATTGTATATGTAAAGATTTTTAACGTCATTTTAATCATATCAATACATTTCGAATGTTCGCCTTCATATCCTCACTTCCGATTTTATTGTTAAAGTTTTCTCGTAAATCATATACCGAGGTACTCATTTTATCATTTCTACTACGCCTTTTCTCTTTTTTAAGTTCTGCTAAAAAATGATCTAATAAGTGTCCATAGTTGTGATGTTATTAATTTGTAATATTGATTCCGATGTTCGCATCGGTATCAATATCTATTGTAATCCTGATGTCTTTGACGTTCTGACCTGGTTTGCACTTTGGAGTGGGATTGTCCCAACTGCCTCCACCGCCGCACTTCAAGACGTCCAGGAGTTCCGTTGAGATGTGTCCACTTTTGCACTTGGAAATGATGGTGGTGCCCCATGACATCTTGCCTTTGCACGAGATAACATTGTTCATTGGATCCCTGCACGTGAAGTCTACTGTGAAGGAAGTCACTATTCTGCACTTCTCTGAAAAAGGCAATGAAAACAACTTTAATTAGTTTATTTTTACAGATATCTGTTAGAAAAAATGCTCACATGAGATGAATTGACGACCCAAAACGAAAGTCTTTAAAATCGGCAAAACTACATTTGAGGAAAGCCAATTTTAAATTCCAAGGCATTTAACTATAATCACTAGGTCAGCAGATACTTTTCAAATGGTAAGGTTAGGTATGAAACTGGTTCTTTGCAGAGCCGTATAGCTCTGATCAAATTCTTAATATGACCATATGCTTTCTGTTTAGGTGGATAGAATTCTCAACTTCACGACTAAATCTTGTCATCCATATGATTTTTTTATGAATGTTGACAATAAAATAATGAGATGGGATGAGTTGAGATGAGATGAGATGATAAAGATGAGATGTGAGGAGGTATAAGAAGAGATGATATGTGATGAGCTGAGATGAAATGAGTTGAGAGTGGATGAGATGAGGTTATATGAGATGAGTTGAGATGAGATGAGATGAGATGAGATGAGATGAGTTGAGATGAGATGAGATGAGTTGAGATGAGATGAGATGAAATGAGAAGAGTTGATTTGATTTGAGTTGATTAGATGAGATGAGATGTAATGAGGGGAGATGTGATGAGATGAAGTGAGATAATGTGAAATAAATTTTAAATAACTGGGGAAACACGTCAAACGTGTGTATACGGTAGGCATATGTCATAACGGGTCGTTGTTGAGTTCAACAGTTCGGCATTGGAACGCTTTGCTCGCCTCTGTGTTTTCTCCCTCCTAAAACGTGGGTCTCCTCAAGACCCGCGTTCACTCCTTCCTCTCCTAAAAATACCTTTTATTAATTATTCTAAATAGCTTTCCGAAATCAATAAGAACATTAGCGACTTCTTGACACCCGAACTAACTGAGACTGAACCACCCACCCTAATAACTCAAATATATATTTAGAGAAACTCAAAGAAGTGTACTCACTGTTGCAGGTGATAGTTTTTGGTTCTGGTGACCACACACTTTGTTCGCACAAGGGGGCGGCGGTCGTAGACAGGTCGTAACCAACGTTGCAGGAATACTGGAGGTAGCTGAATTCCGGGATAATTTGGCCTGGCTCAAGCGTATGTGGATGTGCGATGTATTTTCCGGCTTCTGGATATTCGGGCAAAATGCAACCTCCTTCAGTGTCGCTGAAATTATTTGTCGATTGATTGAATAAAACACAAAAGAAGGAAAATTAACATAATTAAGGAATTAATTCATATTTACACCATTTTAGAACCATTCGTTGGATAACCATCACCTCTGCCACAGGTCACCGCAAGTGATTTAGCAGGGGTGACCGGGTTCGTCGGGTGAGGTGTGTTCAGGATGCACCTGCCCAACACCTGCTTGACGTGCCAGATCGGGAGAGGCTGGTTTGGGGAGACCTTTCAACCTCTCCATCGATATATTTATACGTCACTTCTGAACACACTGATCTCTAGATTCCTAACCATCTATTATACATCGGGTGAGGTGTGTTCAGGATGCACCTGCCCAACACCTGCTTGACGTGCCAGATCGGGAGAGGCTGGTTTGGGGAGACCTTTCAACCTCTCCATCGATATATTTATACGTCACTCCTGAACACACTGATCTCTAGATTCCTAACCATCTATTATACATCGGGTGAGGTGTGTTCAGGATGCACCTGCCCAACACCTGCTTGACGTGCCAGATCGGGAGAGGCTCGTTTTCAATGATCATCTTTCAACCTCTCCATCGATATATTCCTAACCATCTATTATACCTGATGCTGTGAACATTGAAAAAATATTATTTTTACGAATTGTGCGTAAACATCTGGTTGGTGAAATGTCATTAATGAGATGATGATTTATTTATTTAATATTCATTAACGCCCTATCGGGCTTTTACAGAATAAATTGACAGTGTGTGTATGTAAGTGAAACATAAAACAAGGATAATAGCATAACTAAATACAAAAAAAGATAAAAATCAAATGCTAATACTAAGATTAACATAAAGTCCAAATAAAATAATATTGTAAATAAAGAAAAGATTCAAGTATAAAGTAAGTATGTACATTGTACATTCATATATAATTATTGCTTGGGGAGGAGCAACAAACTCGGCAATCAATTACATAGAAACCGCACAGAAAACGATCTTAAAGGTATTACTAAAAAAACATAGACTGACTGATACAGACCAAATATTCAACAGCTGTGACGTACTAGATATACGCCAATTATACGTTAAAACACTACTAAACTACATTTTTGACAAAAAAAATAAATTTCAACATACACAAAATAACACTAACAGACCAGTTAGACAAGCGTACAAAGAAAACATAAAAACTCTGACAGTAAATTCAAGCTTTGGACAAAGAAACTACCAATACCACGCAATAAAAGCTTTCAACAGTTTAAAACTTGATATTAAAATTGAGGAAAATAAAAATAAATTCACACACAAAATCACAAAATGGATTAAAGAACAAAAAAGACAATATTACCAAAATTTCATAGCATAAAATAAAAATAAAACCTACACATAACACACAAAACCAATATAAACACACATCACTCACAAACACACAAGATTATTTTCAATTTACTATTTTTTTTTTAAATTTTAAATATATTATTATGTATTTAAAATTTTAAATGTATAATTTTTCTCATTAAATGTATTATGTAGTTTTTTTATATTATAAAATGAAGGCCTCAGCACGGGCAAGCCACCCAGTGAGGCCTACATTACTGAAAACCTTGAATTGTAAAAAATATTGTACCTATTATAATAATAATAATATATGCATTTAATTATTCATGTTTGATGCAAAACCAGTAAGACTGAAAACAGTAAAATAATTTACTCGTCAGGTAAATAGAAAATAAATATTGTCACGTCTGATGTCACGTCTGATGAGCATGGACCCTTGTCAATCACCAGGGCTATGATGGAGCTAAAGCAAGAAGGCATAATATGTAAAAGCATTGAAGAACCTTGATCATGTTGTCACGTCTGAAGGTGTTTTGAGAGTCCGCCAGCGGTGAGCAGATTGCGCCGGGTAGAGATTCGTGGGATGGAGTGCGAAAGAGTGCGTGAGGCCATCCTCAATCAATCAGCATCCATTAAACATTTAATGGGACAATGATGCTTCATCTTTGCGTCACCTCGACAGCATGCTTGGCAATCCAGTGCAGTCTCCAAGGAATTACCCCTCAAAACCACTCACAAATAAAACCATTTTATTTTCAAACAACCGATTGTATATTTTCATCTCTTCAAGCCACAACACTCGAACAAACACAGGCCGATCTCACACAGGAGTCGAAACGTTGGTTTTATGTTTTGTAAATTTAAACGGAAAGTCTCCGAAGGATAAGTTCAAGGTATCCGCGCGATCTTTTTCATTATTTTCAATATCACTTCTTTTTCGCCAAAAACCACGCGCACCGCGGAATCGTCGTCCCTCGTATTGTTCCCCAATCTACCTACCCGCGTTATTTTTGCCCGCTCGTCCAACCGATCGCAGGGCAGCCACCCGAAAAAAAACTCAAAAACAATAATCAGGCACTACCCTGGCAATCCAAACTTGCACAATTCTTTGACGTTACAATATATATATAATATACTGATATGTATTATAAAACAAATGTTTAAAAAAGAAGAAAAATAATGTCTGTTGTATCTATAGAAAAAAAAACTAATAAGTAATGGCAAAATACCAACTCCGTAATTAATATCGAATTTAAATAATAGTACTTGAAATGGTAAAGTAAATCAAAGTATAATATACATATCAAGTATGACCGTACATGCACACAGTCATTAAATAAACTAAGGAGTATGTGAGTTAAACGTTGGAAGGTATAGAGACAAGACTTAAAAAAAAAAAATAATAAATAATACAAGTTAATAACTAGCAATTACATGGTTTTACCACACATTCGCCTCAGCGGTTCCATTTCTACGACATTCAGTCTACTTTCATCCTTCCTCTGTCAGTTCCAAGCCTCACTGCCATACATCGGGGTAAGTATCAGCACTCCATTGTGGACTGCTAGCTGCGCTTCTTTGGACAATGTTTGGTTAGCGCCAACCGCGTTCAGTCCTCCATCAAAATGTTAATGTTTGTTTGTAAAAAATCTTAAGTCTCCGAAAGATCTTCACCGATTGCTTTGAAATTTTGACACAACGTTGCATTCGAATATGCTTGTGTTTTTATATAATTATAATGACTTAGGTACGTACCGAAACCAGACTTCTCAAACTATCAGATAGAAGAATTCTGATATAACTGATATATTATTTGTATTAAAAACTTTTAAATCTCTATTTGACAGCCCTGAAATATTGGCATTAATTTATATGAATGTACCTACCTGCCAGACAAACTCGAAGCAAAGACACTTTTAAATGTAACAATAACCTCAATACTAACTGTTAAAAATTGGGGATGATCCTTTTTGAATAAAAACTGGTTTTCTTGACACAACTTTACATTTATTTCAAACTATTGAAACAGGTATAATATTTATAAAGAACTGTGCGAATAACACTGCTACGATCGCTCTGACTTATGAGCTTGTTTATTATCGAGCTATTGTTGAGAAAGGGACGAAAAAACACATAATGCGAGCCTTTTTAAAGACTTCAAAAACCACCACATGTAAATAAAACACTTGTCATCGTGATGTCTAGCAGTAAAAATGAAACCTGCTATACCGACCAAATTGACAATATTTTCTAAGCAAGGACTCACACCATTTTGGTTAAACGTAGTAACTTCAAATTTCTAGACTACAGATGTCGGTAGCCTGCAAAATTGAACATATTGCCAGGGGGCGGGATTCAAAAATTGCACTAAATTTTTGAATGATAATCTATTTAAAAATAAACTATAAAACAAACAGAATAAACTAAAAATTCTTAATCTAAATATACCACAAAAATACTAACAAAATAATTCAAAATAGCAGAAATTAACAAAATAAAACCCCCTTTTTTTTATGCCCTACTGGTAAACTTATAAATTTAACTGTATAAATGCTGTTGAATTACTCTATTAATTAACTAAAAATAACTAGAAAATTATTAATCCTATTAAATAACCAAAAAAAATTAAAAAATGACTAAATTACACACGTCTGCATACTAATTTTTACATATTTAAATAGTTCAATAACACAAATAATATAGTTCACACTGAACACAACACAATTATTGTTCTTTTTTTTTCTTTCTTCTCAGGTCTTCTGCTTGATCCATCCAAGGTGGAGTCGAGAAGATAAGCATCATAGTGTAATGTACATAATCAATCCTTGGTAAGGTCCGGGACGTCAATTACAGGTTTAGTGTCTGAATCCAGGGGCATCAGACATATCTTTGTGATGGGCCTCACAAAGACTCCTTGAGGTGTTTTTAGGGTAACAACTCGTATTACTCCATCCGCTCCAGGGTGTGTATGCAGAATTCGGGCCATTTTCCATAAAGGTGGAGGTAAATGATCTTCCTTTAAAATCACCAGATCGTCTTTTTGCAGTGCCCGTTGAGTGCTGGTCTGCCATTTAGTCCTCTTTTGTAGTTCCATCAGGTAATCTTGCTTCCATCTAGACCAAAACGATTGAATTAGCGAACTGATCCTCTGATATTGAGTTAGTCTGTTGTCCGGTATCGCCCGGACGTCTCTCTCAGGAATGATACAGGATTCAGTGCCTATAAGGAAATGGTTTGGGGTAAGAGGTTGGTAATCATGGATGTCGTCGGATAAGGAAGTTAATGGACGGGAGTTCAAACAGGCCTCAATCTGACAAATTAAGGTATACAAGAGTTCAAATGTTAATGAAGAATTGTTAATGATTCTATACAAATGGAACTTTGCTGATTTTACTGCTGCTTCCCACAAACCTCCCTGATTAGGGGCTCGAGGGGTTATGAACTTCCACTCAATACCTCTGTTCACTAAATAATTTTGAATATTGTCGTTGTTTTCCCTCAAGCTGGTGTACAGCTCTTTGAGCCTGCTGCTAGCTCCTTTAAAATTACTAGCATTGTCGGAAAAGATCTTTTCAGGTTGTCCCCTACGGGATATAAACCTTTTTAAACTGTTCAAAAAAGCATTGCTAGATAAATCCGAAACTAATTCCAAGTGAACAGCCTTGGTTGAGAAGCAAATAAAGATACATAAATACGATTTTACGAGGGAAGCCTTCCTCAGCGTCCCACTTTTAATTAGAATTGGTCCGGCGTAATCTATTCCGGTGATAGCGAAAGGACGACTCGGCGTAATTCTTTCGGGTGGCAAATTTCCCATGATTTGATGACCGGTTCGGGGACGACATCGCCTACATATATTAGACCATCATGTAAGAAGGGATTAAGAGATTTTAAATTACTTTTCTTGTTGACGATGCCATGGTTTTTTAATTCTTTCAATTCCTTTTGAAAGGCGTGTATTTGAGCTGATCTCAATAGACATTTCAAGCCTGATTCCAATTCAGTCACACTTAAATTGTCTGAAATTTTACCCTTAACACTTCTGCAGTTATTGACAAATCGCAATACATACGCAGTAACTCTTTTCAATTTAATAAATGATGAGAATTTTTCAAATACCTCCCATTCTTGAATATCTGTGGATAATAGAATATTTTTGCCTTTGAGTTCCGGAGGGTTTGAACACGAAATATTTGATATAGGCCAAGCGTTGACTCCCTCGGTCAACCAACTTGGTCCATTCCACCATATTGCAGAATTTATCAATTTATCTGTAGTGGTTCCTCTTGAAAGTATATCCGCTGCATTGTCGGCTGATGATACATGTCTCCATAGATCTGGATCACTAAGTTCTTGTATTTCAGCTACTCGGTTTGCAACGAAAGTAGCCCATCTCGTAGGTTGACCTTTCAGCCAGCACAACGTTATCATGGAGTCACACCAATAATGTGTGTCGATCTCCACTATATTTAGCGCTTGTTTTACATTTTTAATTAATTTCGCCAGTAGCACAGCACTACAAAGCTCCAGCTTGGGCAGGGAAATACACTTCAATGGCGCCACTCTTGATTTGGATGTTATTAAATGTGAATGCCGCTTACCGACATGGTCCACTGACACCATGTAAACGCAGGCTCCGTAAGCTTTCTCAGATGAGTCGCAAAAACCGTGTAGTTGTAGATATGTAGATTGCCTGCAAATAATTTTTCTTGGTATTTTCAACACATTTAGTTGAATTAATTCTTGAAGGTAAGACCTCCAGGGTGCTAATATTTCATTAGGCAATGGATCATCCCACGCTGCTTTAGACTGCCATAACTTCTGCATTATCAATTTGGCTACAACTATAATCGGTCCTAGAAGACCTAATGGATCGAAGGTTGATGCGAAGCAAGATAATATCTGTCTTTTATTCTCGGTTCGACTTGATGGTTTCATTATTACATAAGAAAAATAATCAGATTCATTATTCCATATTAATCCTAATATTTTCTCAGTCTTTGGATTGTCAGTAATAATTTTTTCAGAATTGCCTGATTTGGCAATCTTAGCTTGGCCCGACTCGGCTGACAACTCCAAGACATTGGACCTCCATTTCCTCAAGGTCATCCCCGCAGACAAAAAGATGTTGATTAATTGCTCTTTTAACTCTCTACAGGATTCCATGTCATCTCCTCCGGTTAACAAGTCATCCATATAGAAGTCATTTTCTATGACCTGACTAGCTCTAGGAAAATTTATATTGTTATCCATACCAATTTGCCGTAGACTTCTAGTGGCTAAGAAAGAGGAAGGCCCCAGACCATATGTGACTGTCTTCAGACGGTAATGCTTGAGCACCTCCTGCGGCGACTCGCGCCACACTATCTTCTGCAGGTCACGGTCCGCTTCACACACGTTAATCTGGCGGTACATCTTCTCGATGTCAGCCGTCAGTACTACTTGATGTTTTCTGAAATTCAATAGTTGGGTGTATAAGTCCTTTTGTATAACAGGTCCTGTCATCAAGGCGTCATTGAGAGAAATTCCATTTGAAGTTTTGGCGGAGCCGTCAAAAACGACCCTCACTTTAGTAGTAGTGCTTGATTCTTTTATCACAGCGTGATGAGGTAAAAAATAGGATTCACGATCCCCCTTTGACTGGTCACACACCTCCATATGACCTAATTCCTCATATTCACGCATGAATTGTATATATTGTGTCTTCAATTCGGGATTTGACACAAATTTTCTCTCTAAATTTTTAAATCTTTTTTCAGCAGTGAGCAATGAACTTCCCAGCTGATCAATGCATGCTCGACGCGGTAAACTTACTACGTATCTACCGTCGTCTTGTCTAGTATGAGTACTAGCAAAACTGGCTTCACAAGCCTTTTCTTCATGATTTAGAATCTTAGTGGGATTAATCTCCTCCAATTTCCAAAATTTTTCTATTTGATGACTTATTTTATTTATAGATAAATTACAACAATCTGATACAGGCCTTTGCTTTGGGTACATGTGGATTGGTCCTGATATGATCCATCCTAGTTGCGTACGTTGAAGTGTTGGCCCCGATTCGAGTTTCAATCTATCGTTGGTTAGGATTTCCCAAAAGCTCTCCGCGCCCAACAGGATGTCGATGGGTGCAGCTATATTGAAGTTCGGGTCAGCTAGCTCCAATCCTCGTGGTAACTTGAAGTCTTTTTTCGCCATTGTCACTTGTGGTAAATTTGTTGTAATCTCCTGTAAAATCAGACATGATATTTTACTTTTATAATCAGTATGAAGCGAATTCATCTCCACTGAAATTCTCTTTTTTATGTGAGTGATGTTATTATGGATCCCAGAAACGGGTTTGTTTATCAATTCACATGGTAAATTTAATTTATTAGCAAATTCTGCTCTCATAAAATTTGACTGGGCCCCTGAATCAATCAGAATGCGGGCTTTAAAAATTTTATTGTTACTACCCACAACTCCTATGTTGGCAGTTGACAATAATATTATTTTTTCTGCTTTATCCGATGCAGAAAAATTCGATACTGAAACCTCGTTATCAGCATCCATATTGGAGGCCTCCCGCAGAGGTACCTCATTGTGTAGCAAGGTGTTGTGATTATCTTTGCCACAACGCCTGCAAGAAAAGGTTGCCTTGCAACTCTGTGCCTGGTGACCCACCTTTAAACATTTAAAACAAGCTTGGATTGATTTCGTAGCATCAATCCTCTCATGTAATTTTAATTTTAGAAATTTTTTACAATAATAAATATGGTGACCTTTCTCGTTACAATAAATGCAGTTGTTAGCCTTTACCGCTAAAAATACTGATGAATCTTTTTTGTAATTATTGTTGCCTAGTTGTGTTTTATGTAAGCTAGAAAATTTTTTCTCAGAAGCGTTCATCAGTTCCAATACTTGGGCTCTAGCAGATAAACATTTTAAGAATTCCTTTAACGTAGGTAATTCGTCTTGTAATGTATATTGTTCCCAATTTTTTCGGGTAGCTGCGTCTAATTTATTTGATAATATATAAATAACCAATGGATCCCATTGATCTACCTTGACCCCGATATTTTGTAATGCCTTTAAACTAACGTTTGTTTCATCAATTAGATACCTCAATGCTACAGGCTCTTCTTGTTTCATGTGTGGCGTCGAATTATCCAGATTAAATAATTAATAATAAACTGCTACTTGCTACTTAGTATCTACTCCCGAATTATGTACTTGCATCGTTAAATCGTAAACAAAGTAATCTACGTACTTCAAGTACCTACCTGCATATTGATGACAATAACACTGCAGTCCGTCTCGAATACTACGAGAACTCGCCAGAAGGTTCGAGCCTACGGCCTAGGCATAATTGCCAAGCCGTCGAAAGTTCGCGAATGATCCAGATCGAGCGAGTGTCTTCGATTTAGTTGCCATCCACCTACCTACTGCCGCCGTCGGCCGAGTAGTATAAATAAGCCCGACGCAGCGAGCCAGTCAGTCATAATTTTGCCGCCAGTCTACGAGGCTCAACGAGTGATCACCCGCGCTAATCTTACTAGCGCGAGGGACAACGTACCCGGCTTCGCCCCTATCATCATGGACTCTATCGGGACATCATCATAGCGCCTCGGCCACGTCCGCGGCCAGCGCTACTCGGATTACAAGCGCCCTGGTTCCAGCGTCTCTGACCAGCGCTTCTTCCACGCTACCATGACCACCACGAGGACACGCAGCATCCTCACTGGTCTACATCGTTCCCGTTCAACTGCCCACAAGGTCCGTCGCACCTTCGGCCGTCTCGTCAGCACTGGAGTGCCTGAGGACCTACGTTCTTCACCAGTGCCTGACCTACATCGAGTCCCGGTCACCAGCGCCCGGCGTCGACTCACTGACCCGCGCTTGACCAACACATCACAGCAGCAACCGGAGTATTCTACATTTGTCCTACATCATCTCCTCGTCACGGCAACTGACTCACCAATAAACACATGTGACCTTCACAACTTTCTTTCATTTCGTGCCTCACCATTGATCCCCAAAGTGGTGACCCCGACGTGATCGTGTTACCCCGACTCACCGGTAACCCCGTCTCAAAATGGGTGATCAGTAAAGGCACCACGGAGCAGCAGCACCAGACCATCTCCGCACAAGCGCGGATAGTAGTGCCACCATGGTTATCTGAGTGAATCTTCAACCTGTGTTGTGAACATGTGTTTTGCAAAATTTTTTTTTTTTTTTTATGAAGTGTCACAGTTTAAAAGACATTCGTCTCCGAGCTATTTCTTCTATCGCAGCCCTCAGCAAAGCTGCTGGGAAGGGGGTGTCTGTGGCGTCGAATTATCCAGATTAAATAATTAATAATAAACTGCTACTTGCTACTTAGTATCTACTCCCGAATTATGTACTTGCATCGTTAAATCGTAAACAAAGTAATCTACGTACTTCAAGTACCTACCTGCATATTGATGACAATAACACTGCAGTCCGTCTCGAATACTACGAGAACTCGCCAGAAGGTTCGAGCCTACGGCCTAGGCATAATTGCCAAGCCGTCGAAAGTTCGCGAATGATCCAGATCGAGCGAGTGTCTTCGATTTAGTTGCCATCCACCTACCTACTGCCGCCGTCGGCCGAGTAGTATAAATAAGCCCGACGCAGCGAGCCAGTCAGTCATAATTTTGCCGCCAGTCTACGAGGCTCAACGAGTGATCACCCGCGCTAATCTTACTAGCGCGAGGGACAACGTACCCGGCTTCGCCCCTATCATCATGGACTCTATCGGGACATCATCATAGCGCCTCGGCCACGTCCGCGGCCAGCGCTACTCGGATTACAAGCGCCCTGGTTCCAGCGTCTCTGACCAGCGCTTCTTCCACGCTACCATGACCACCACGAGGACACGCAGCATCCTCACTGGTCTACATCGTTCCCGTTCAACTGCCCACAAGGTCCGTCGCACCTTCGGCCGTCTCGTCAGCACTGGAGTGCCTGAGGACCTACGTTCTTCACCAGTGCCTGACCTACATCGAGTCCCGGTCACAAGCGCCCGGCGTCGACTCACTGACCCGCGATTGACCTGCCAACACATCACAGCAGCAACCGGAGTATTCTACATTTGTCCTACATCATCTCCTCGTCACGGCAACTGACTCACCAATAAACACATGTGACCTTCACAACTTTCTTTCATTTCGTGCCTCACCATTGATCCCCAAACATGTCTTTTAATGAAAATAGAGCTTGGATGTGTTTATGAACGGTAGTTCTTAAATTTGCATAACGTTCATTTAATAATTCCCAAGCGGAAATGTAATTTAATTCAGAAATTTCTAGATTAGCAATTATCTTTAATGCGTTTCCCTTTAAAGTTGATTGCAAATAAAAGAATTTTTGTACGTTGCTTAAAGTGCTATTGCTATGGACTAAAGTCTTGAAGGTTTCAACGAAATTAACCCAATTTTTCTGATCGCCGTGAAATTCCCGTAATTGGAGGTTGGGTAGTTTAATTTCCACCTTACTTTGATCGACGGATTCGATCGCACCTTTGGCCGTTGCCAAAACTGAGAAATATTGGTTTTCGAAAGATTCTCGTTGACTATAATTTTCAATTTCGTCTGAATCCGGTAACATTTCAATTTTTTGTTGAACTGCTTCGAATTCATCTAACAATGATTTCACCCGCTCATATCTTAATTTAATTTCATTTACCGACAATGCATTTAAGGAATCCGCGAATCGGGTTAGTTTTCCTTTGATTACGCCGCGTTTGTTTATTAATGACTTCATATTTTCCATTTTTAATTATATTTTGTTAATATCGGTTGACAATTATTTTATTTTAGCAAACACCCGTTTGAAAGAATACTACGACAACCTTGACAATACTATTTGAGAACACTATTCAATAATATTATATTCTTATTTTCAAGTGGGTAGTGATTTTATTTATAATATTGACTCTATTTAAGATTAATCTCGTTTAAATTACATGAGACCTGAATAAACATAAAATGGATGATAGGAAGGAAAGCACTGAATACTTATCTCAGATTTGCGATGTGGTCCACTTTCTTTAATGATTTCCAGTTTCAATCAATTTTGTATCCTTTTGGCTGCTGGTTCTTTGTTTTTTTTACATACAATCTCCTGATCGTAATCCGGTTGAAGGATCAAATGTTAAAAATTGGGGATGATCCTTTTTGAATAAAAACTGGTTTTCTTGACACAACTTTACATTTATTTCAAACTATTGAAACAGGTATAATATTTATAAAGAACTGTGCGAATAACACTGCTACGATCGCTCTGACTTATGAGCTTGTTTATTATCGAGCTATTGTTGAGAAAGGGACGAAAAAACACATAATGCGAGCCTTTTTAAAGACTTCAAAAACCACCACATGTAAATAAAACACTTGTCATCGTGATGTCTAGCAGTAAAAATGAAACCTGCTATACCGACCAAATTGACAATATTTTCTAAGCAAGGACTCACACCATTTTGGTTAAACGTAGTAACTTCAAATTTCTAGACTACAGATGTCGGTAGCCTGCAAAATTGAACACTAACTACTCTATGTATTCACCAATTCCAAGAATTCATCACCTTACAAACAAATACTGTGAAATTATTGATATATTTGGTGTTAATAATTTTGTGGGTTTCAAAAGGCAACTAATTTCAGACATATTTTCTCGTTATTAACTTTTATCATTTCTTGTCTTTTTTTAAAATCTTGTCTTTACACTTTCATACGAGTACATCACATACTCCTTTTAAGTTTTTAGCACACATATTAATGAATGTATACATGTTTGAACGTACTTGATTTATATAATATTATTTTTTGTTGCTGTTTTAAAAATAAAAACCTTCTGTTGGCATTGTATTATACAGTAAAATATGTTTCATGTAAAGTCCATCAGGGCGTTTAAATTAATAAACAAATACCTATATTGGATAGATGTCACCTGTGACAGGAATGAATATGATTTTTTTTTAAAACAGCACCAATATATATTTTAAACGGCGCCATCTGTTGGACGTAAAAGCAACACGCGCTATTGTTTCTCTAACTGCAGAGACAGACTGATGTGAGATTACAGCTATTACGTAATAAAATTTAAGTTTAATGAAATAAAAACAATATTTTTTGTTTAAAACCACGAATTTTTATTAATTTTAAGACCGACCGGTTTTGCTACACTCTGGAGAGTAAAATACTTGCCGGTAACTCACCACTTATAAAAAACGTCTTTCTGTGGAAAAGATATGTCGATGACATATTTTGTATATGGACAGGCACGGAACGGCAACTAAATTCCTTCCTCAACCTTATAAATTCTTATCATAAAAATATTAAATTTACATTAGAGATAGGCATTAATTCATCCTTAAACTTCCTAGACCTATCCTTATCTCTCATAAATAATAAAATCGATTTTAACATCTTTCGGAAACCTACCTACACCGATATTGTCATACATAATACATCCAATCATCCTTTTTCACACAAACACTCAGCATTTCACTCAATGGTCCATCGCTTGGTCACGATTCCATTAACTAATATTAATTTCTCTAACGAATTATCAATAATTAAAAAAAATAGCGTCTAATAATGGATACGATCCAGATTTTATTGATAGAATTTTAAGTAAAAAACTAAAACAATTAGCAGTTAAAAACTTCTTATTCGCGAGTCCACATAATATTAATAATAATAATCTTCCTTTCCAATGGCGCCGTATTCTATTCATCAATAATTTTTCTTCCTGCAGTATAGTTAACCTTCCTTCTGAAGTCAAACCGGCGTTTTATACCAACAACAATTTAGGTAAATTTTTAGTCAATTCTAAAGATAAAGATGACACACTTAGTCATGCAGGAATTTATAAATTAAATTGTAACAATTGTCCAGCGTTTTATATCGGGAAGACAACGCGCAATGTCAACATTAGGATTAAAGAACATCTTAGATGCCTAAATAGCAATGGCTTTTCAGAGTTTGCCAATCATCTTATTGAAAAAGATCATACATTCAATAAAAGCACCGGTGCTAAGATTCTCCACAGAAAAGACCATAGTAACAAATTGAATAACCTAGAAGCACTAGAAATTAAGAAAGCAATTAAAACCAAAAGTTTAATTCTGAATAATCAATTAGATTTGTCAAAAAGCCCAATACTGGGAATATTCCCTGTAAACTGTAAAATTCCCAGTATCCCTTAATCACCTTACAATTATTAATGCCTATTCTCTATTATTATAATATTTATATACACTAATTGTTTTCTTTTAATATATTGTTGTTTCATTTTGGTTTTACTTTCTATCTCCCTCTGTATGTAAATATAATGACACATTTTGTATTATTGATTAGTTTAATTTTGTACCCTGACGATGCTCGAGTGTAGCGAAACCGGTCGGTCTTAAAATTGATAAAAATTCGTGGTTTTAAACAAAAAATATTTTTTTTTATTTCATTAAAATGTTAAACCACAAAGTGATTGCTTTCTACGAAAATTTAAGTTTCTTATCGAAGGAGTTATTGATAAATTATGAAACAAATAAGTTTCCATGGCAACAAAAACATATTGACTTATTGCATTTTGATGATGAAACTTATCGTATTGTAACAGATTACTATTCAATTTCAGAGTAGTAGAAGATATTTATTATTATTTTTAAGCAAAAACTATTAGTCTGAAACACCTATGTAAATTGAAAAAACCTTTCCGAGAAAAAATACATGCCGCCGACGGGAATTGAATCCGCAGCCTTCTGACTGCCGGTCGTGTGTTCTACCAATTGCGCTACGTCGGCTTATTCGAAACCCGCCAAATTCATCAATATGTACTTGTAGAGTCCTGAAGCTTTTTAAAATGTGTATAGGTGTATCAGGCTAACAATTACTGCTTATAAATAATACATTATCCTTTGTACTCTGCATAAAAAAAATCTATCCCTTGAACATTAGTTTATCATTAAAAATAATAAAGATTTTTTGGTTTTTATTTAATTGGTAAATTCAATGCAGGGTATGTCTCATCACTACTGTAGGTAGTGCGTAATAATATAATCTGTAATCTGTAATCTGTCTCTAAAACAAGACAACTATGTAAGGCGTGGTCTTGAGTGGACTTGGGAATTAGGGAATACGAATCTAGGGATAATCTACCCCTTCGGTCGGTTTTTTAATGCCACAAATACAAATTTCCATATTTTGCAATTCAAATTTCCGTCACGGAATCCTGAATAATGCTGCTAATTCGAGAACTAATCATTTTTAGAAATGCTGGCCTAATACGCCTCAAAGGTCGAATTAAGGGAGAGTATATTACCTTCCTTTGTGTTCCGGGTGTCTCGGCAGGCGGCCACTGGAGACTGCTTGCGCTGCAACAACAAATACAAATAAACAATAAATAATTACGTAAAATTTTTTTATTCATTTATTTATATATATAAATTACAAACAATACAAAACAAAATGAACCTTTGTCTGTCCAACTGGGAAGGATTCCCGTTTTAGGACAGCCAAATTGTGTATTTAATAATAAAATAATAATAATAATACTCGGATGACTTGTATAGCGCCGTTTTTGTGCAAAAACACCTCAAGGGCGCTGTACAAACTTATAATACATTTGTACAGTGGTCTATGTTATTACTTAACTATTTATGGAGAAAATATACAGTTCAATACTTACCTGATAGGTCACTTGAGATTAACACTTAATTAACATTATCTAATTGTTTATTGGCGAAATTTAGATACAGGATTTAGGACTTAATTGAATATAACTGGACTTTCCCTTAGGATTGGTATATTTAATTTAAGGATACGACAGCTTAAAAAGGTAAGTTTTTAATTTAGACCTGAATTCTGTTGGACTTGTTATGGATCTTAGTTCCGGAGGGAGTTTATTCCAAGCCTTCGGCCCAGATACTCCGAAAGCGCGATCACCAAACTTAGTATTTGGCTTGCGCATAGGTTCTATCAGTCTGCCTACAGCTGCTGATGTTGCTGATCTAAGCGTTGACTGCCTCAGACCAGTGTTTTCCGGGAAGCATAGTTCAGAGATGTAGGGTGGGGCCATTTCATTGATGGATTTAAACACCATCCAGCACAGTTTGTACTGGATTCTTTCAGGGCACTTGAGCCAGTGAAGGTTACGAAGGTGTTCTGAAATGTGCGAATATTTTGAAACCCCGGTTATGAGCCGTGCTGCTGCATTAAACACTGATTGAAGTTTGTCAATTTGATATTTTGGAAGGCTGGCATAAATGCCGTTGCAGTAATCGAGACGTGAGACTACGTAAGAGTTGATAAGTAGTTTTGTTGCTTCTGAAGGAAGGTTTCTTCGGACAGACTTGAGTTGTCTTAGGTGAAAAAAACCGGTGCTCACAGTCCTATTTATTTGACTTTTAAACGAAAAGTCTGAATCTAAATTGACACCGAGAAGTTTGACTGTTGTTTTTGGGATTATATCGCTGCCGGAAATAGTAATAGGTGAATTGTCTATGAGATGTTGACGTTTGTTTGTGGCTACCCAGAGAAACTCAGTCTTAGATGGATTGAGCTTCAGCTTGTTTGAAGACATCCAACGAGTTATTGCTTCTAGACATTCAGTTATACGGATTTTGAGACTATTGATATCATTTGGAGCGCAGTAAAAATAAACTTGCTGATCGTCAGCGTAGCAGTGAGACAAGAGATCAAATGACTCGATTATTTTGGCGACATCATTTGTAAAAAGGATGAAGAGAAGTGGACCCAAAACGGATCCCTGGGGTACCCCTGAAGATAGTGTTGCGAAGTTGGACAATTTATTTCCAACCCTCACGGCTTGTAAGCGATTGGATAAATAGGATACCAGCCAATTTTTTATGTCGGAATTCAAACCAAATGTTTCCTCTAATCTCCTAATGAGGAATTCATGATCAATCGTGTCAAACGCTGCACTCATGTCTAGGAGTGAGATAAGTGATAACTTACCTGACTCTACGGCCAGAGTTATGTCTGATAGCATAGCCATTTAATAATTAGTACATAATATTCTTACAATGGAATGGCGATGCTGTCAAAAAAATTTTGAGAACATTATTGATTGCATTCGAAGTGACAGGATGGTTTCTTTATCCTTGAAAGAATCGCAAAGATGTTATTTATTACCAGGGTCAATTTGGATAACATTAGTAATTGCATTCAGAACAGATGAATGGTTTCTTTCGGGACATCACAAGTCTGAGATTCTTTCCAGGGCATTTTGGAGAACATTTACAATTGCATAGTTAGAATTTCCACATTTATAAATCAGTATAAGACATATTAATCCAATAGTACTATATTTTTAGAATTTCTTAGGTGATAGAAATTACACATTACTAGACCAGAATATATGCTGAATGACAAATGAATTTCCAATTTTTAAATTTCGAATCTTTGTTTATTAAATGGCTAGTCAATATTATACAGTAATAAAAATAAAACCGCGAAAAATTTCGTAAATTAAAATTTAAATAATAACAACAATGAAGATCAAGTTATTAGGAACAAAAATAACAATTTTTAAAATGATTTGATTTGATTTATGGTTTATCAATTAGTCAAACCAAAAATATATAAATCCTCATAAAAAAGTTTGTCAATTGTCATAAAATGGCTAAACAGAAATACTCTTACCGTTACACAGTCAAAACAAAACACATCACACATAGTATTACACAAAGAGGTCAACCTCCTTCTAACTTTAACTTGTTTTTGCATGACTGTAAACAAACATCATCCTATTGCCAATGCGAACACATCGAAAGGGTAAAACAAATAAAATACCTAGGAGTTATTATTGATACACACTTACAATGGACTGAACACATTAATTTTATCACTAATAAACTAAAACGAGTCTGGCACCTAATAAAATCCATCAAAAACATTTTTCCACTAACAATACTCAGATCAATATATTTTGCACTGTGCCAATCCATTGCCACTTATGGAATATTAGCTTGGGGAAGCGCTACAAACACAACAATTGACCCAATTCAAAAAATTCAAAAGGCAATAATAAAACTCATACTGCAAGTACCATTCTACACAGACTCAAACAAAATCTTCATAACTCTAGACGTCATGTCAATAAGACAACTTTACGCCAAAACTGCTCTCCTACATTTCATCCATAATAATCTTCATATTACAAATCAACCAAAAGCCACAATAAAAACCAAGTCATCAACAAATAAAACACTGAACATTACAATAACACACACCACACACGGACAAAGACACTTTCAATACTACGCAACCAAACTTTTTAACAGTATGCCCATTACTTTGAAACAACTAATGACTACAAATACATCTATAAACTTTCTCAAAAAACATATCGTAGCCTGAAAAATATGATTTAAGATTTTCACGGCCAAAAGTATTTTTGTTATTTGTTTTTGGGGTGTTATGCCGTGTTGCGCTAACTCCTTCTTTAGCCAACGTTTCGGACAACATTGCAGTGTCCATCATCAGGGCAGATGTGTTATTAACATCATCATCAGGGCAGATGTGTTATCAAAATAACACATCTGCCCTGATGATGGACACTGCAATGTTGTCCGAAACGTTGGCTAAAGAAGGAGTTAGCGCAACACGGCATAACACCCCAAAAACAAATAACAAAAAATATCGTAGCCTGGATAAAAAATCAAGATATTCACTTTATTCAAAAGATTATAATTCCAAACCAAACATAACCAAAATATGATAAGTAAAATTAAATATTATACACGTTCTTCAAGAATTATCCAAAAATACATACACGCACATATAAATGTGTGTTTTCATGTTTCAATATATGTCTGTAAAATAAAAAAAATCTACTACAACACATAAATACCTGTCACACTTAATCACAAACAGGTTAACACCTCAGCACAGGTTCTCCTAGTGAGGTGATCACGTAACATACAATATCAACCACACACAGTTTTACCTATATCAACCTATGTTCTTTATTTTTTATACCTTTTTCTGTACTCTTTTCTCTGTACTACAATATAAACCACTGTAATCATTTGTAAAATGTGTATTCAAGAATAGACACATATATAAATAAAAATAAATATCTAGAAAGCTAAAAATATTTTTTTTTTATTATATGAACTAGATGAAAGTGAAGTTACAGTTTTCTTAAAAATTTCCCAAACGAAACAAATGCGGTTTCATAAATATTGAGTTCTCTCAATTTATCTACGACTGTGGTAAAAAATTAAATCAAAATTTGGTTTGCGTTTTAAATAAAAATTTTCAGCTTTGATATTTAAATTTTATTATGTAGAAATATTAATTTTTATTTTAAATGCGTACACCGGAAAGATAATTTTATCTAGTTTATGAAACCGTATTTGTTTTTGGTTTTGGTATTTTGATTTTCACTGCGAAAACTGTAATAGTGATTTGTTTTTGGGGTATTGTGGAAAAAAAAAAAAAAATTTAAGGTTGATTTTTTATATTGTTTCCTTATAATAAAATTTGTCTGCATTAACTAACTAACCATCCAGCCGTTTCGCTATATGAGTAGTCAGAGATCATGGACCGCCAAATAACTTGGTCTAAGCACACACTCCTTGCTTCATTCACATTCATACATTTATGTTATTGAACTGTATTGCTTTTTTTGTCTGTACTGTTTTAAACTCCCATAAAGGAACCTCCTAATGGAAACCCGTGGAATAGACTCTTCCCCCATTCTGTTGAACAGCATTAATTCAGATATCGACATTTTTAGCATCAATAAAACTGCATTTAAAAAGCTCTGTTACTACTTGTGTCGTTGATGCAGATTGTAATTTATGTAATTTACTCTTATAAATTATTTGAAAACGCATAAAAATGAACAATAAATTGAGATGAAATTATAGAATCATTTGATTCTCTGTAGTAAGAGTTCAAAAGAAGAGGAAGATGGTTTGAAAGAGAGATATGTAAACACGAATGTCAGAGGGTATTACATCACAACTTGTTGAAAATAGAGCAACCAATGCATTTTTTGTATTTAAAGATGCACTATGAATTTTTCATACCTTGTAATATGTTAAATAACAGAACAAAATAAGTTTTTAATAATTTTCGGAGCATGCTTCATGATGCTTTTCTATCGAGGGTATTTCATAAAAAAAAATTTCGTTTCGTCTCTGCAAATGTATGGATAATATCTTCCAAAACAACATTTATTTTAAGATAAGAAATAGTTATAAATCTGTAGAAATTCGGAATGCGATGTTTAAAATCGCGAGAAATTCCTGATATGTTTTCTCATAAATATTGTCATATACAGTTATTAATTTATTTAGTTGGCCGTAATAAAAATCAGCTGAAGATGACAATAAAATGGATGTTTATCATTTACTCACAGCGTAACGTACGCCACTGAAACCCAGCGGCGGTTTTCTCTGTGCGTTTCTAAGTGCGTTTGTGCTGTAAAACCCCATTAAAAAGATGTGATTTTTTTTATTAATAATATCAGGTCAAAGATCAACCCGATATTCCTATTTCGTGCGTTAAAAAATCAGCACAAAAAGTTGAAACAACATAATTGCCAAAATAAGACAACCTATGCCAAATTAAGACTATTGTTGTGCACCGCGAATCTTATTGTTGGATGCCACGTGACGATTGGAGATTGACGGATGGCGCCGCCGACCAAACTTCGCACACAATAAGGATGTTTTGGGATTTTATTTTCTATAGAAGTTGAATTAAATCACTGTACATTTATATTTTAGTTTTCCTGCATTTCTCCAACCATTTGCTTAGTGACATCTTTTTTAGATATTCATTACTATATATATTACTTATAAGAAAGTTTCGGCAAATGCCACTTTGTCTATATCACTTAGTTATGCGATATTATATTGAACTTTCTCCAATAAACTGTACAACAACAGTAAGTAAACTTTCAGTAAATATATCTTCTCTTCAATTTCAAAACCCCAAAATAACCTCGATAAACTTTGACTCTTGTTGCTAATGAGATAATTTTTACAAGAATAATAATATTTAAGGATAAATTTATAATAATTACCATTAATTATTCGCTGTGGAAAAACCATATTAATTATGACGTCAAAACACGATAATCAAATATAAACACTTCTTCGGAAAGATTCCAACAAAGTACAATAATGTAAAGCCAACAAAATATATTTTAATTACTATTCTAACACATTACGTATTTAATAATTATACAGTAAAGCTACTATATTTTACAACAAGGGTTGTAAAATATAGTAGCTTAAACCTCATAATGCATATTCATATCAATTCCCGTCGGCGGCATTTTTTTGTACTCTGGAGATATTTTCAATTTGTATGAATATTTCAAGCGAATAATTATTGCTTATAACAATATATTATTTAGACTCGGAAATTATTATTTAGAATTGGAAATAAATAATAATGTATTAATATAATTATATAATAATGATTTTTTTTATTTAGTCTTTATTTCCAAGTCTAAATAAAGACTTGTTACCGAAGTCTATATTTAGACTTGGAAATAAAGATTTCGGTAACAATATTATATGCTCAAAAATAAATATTAGTGTTAGAAATAACACCATCGGAGGAATAACGTTACCACGGTTATATATAATAGCAATAAATTACAAATAAAATTATTCAATACGAGCAGAATACATTCCAAAATTTTCAAGATAAAAGTTAAAACACTTTAAAAATACAATATTTTCATGTTTTTATGTTTAAATTATACATTAAATGTACACTATGCATTGTTGAAATATGAGATGCACTATTTTCTGCTGATTTTATATTAGTAACGATCGAGAGCAAAATAAATTTCAAATTCTCCAAAATAGGGCAATGAGAACAATACTCAGACGAAATAGATATTCAAAAATAAATAAAATGTTAAACGAACTAAATTGGCTAACGGTGAAACAGATGTTGAACATGAACAAGATGATATTTTTACACAAAATAGTAAACAACCTGCTACCAAAATATTTTTCAAATAAAATTGTATACAACAAGGACATACTCAAACATAAAACTAGGACGTGCAATGAAATCAGGCTCCCAAAAAAGGACAAGGCGAATACACAGAATAGTATATTATATAAAGGGATGAAATACTATAACGCGCTACCGGAAAACCTAAAGTCTGCCCCAATTGGAAAGTTCAAGATGTTGTGTAGGAGCCACATCAAGCAAGAAAAAACATAATATATTTATACGTAATAAATTAATTAGTCATTTGTAAACTTAAATGTACAAATTACTAAAATAAAAAATTAATTAAAAAAATAAATTATTAACTATGATTAATTATATCTCATTGACCGATGAAATATAAGGAAACCAAGATTTATTTTGAGATGAAAATATCACGTATATAAATAGTGTAAATAGCACACTTAGGTTCATTTCCAATAATTACATTTTTTATACACATCTCTGTATACTTCCTTCTTTTGTTTAAATATTTTAATTTATCACTGTAAGTACATTTTTTGTTATATTAACGAGCTCTCATTTCTTAAAACCAGCTAAAATTAAGAACGAATATATTATAATAATGCACAAAAATGTACACTGCAGAATCATGTTATATATGCAAACCAAAATAAATTTACATAAAGAAAGAAAAATATTTTCAACAAGTCTACAATAAAACTTATTAACATATATCAAAAAATGAGGTCCAACTTAGACTTGGAGAAGCGTCTATCTTTCCCTTTTCCAATCCCTAGCAAATGGTATTGTGAGATGGGGTGGCTGTGCTGAATCTATTATCAATCCAGTTATTACAGGGCAAAAACTAATTTTTAGAATTATATTTAAATGCCAACCTACCCACCCCTCAAACGAACTGCTTGCTAAAATTAGGGCCTTAGATATTCGCCAATTAATAACTAAGGCAAGATTGTGCTACAAACGGAAAAATATCCTCCTGGTGTCTCCACAACATCAAGCATACACACGCTTTTCATCAAACCTGGGATGCGTGCTCCCTTAATCTAACCTGCTGGTGTCTCCACAACATCAAGCACATACACGCTTTTCATTAAACCTGGGATGCGTGCTCCCTAAATCTAACCTGCTGGTGTCTCCACAACATCAAGCATACACACGCTTTTCATCAAACCTGGGATGCGTGCTCCCTTAATCTAACCTGCTGGTGTCTCCACAACATCAAGCACACACACGCTTTTCAGTAAACCCGGGATGCGTGCTCCCTAAATCTAACCTGCTGGTGTCTCCACAACATCAAGCACACACACGCTTTTCATCAAACCCGGAATTCGTGCTCCCTAAAACTACACTTAACGACAATTCTGGTTCATCGCTCCTAAAATATTAAATGCCTGAAACACCGATATACAGTCAAAGAATTTTATATTCCTTTGTAATCTTTCAAATTCGTAAAAAATGAACAAATAGACAAAAAATGCAACATAAATACAAAACCCACCTGTGTGCAGAGAAACTGCCGCAAAAACAAGGAACTTAAACATGTTTGTTTTAACGTTTTTCATTGCACTGAAATGATTTAATTTCAACCGTTAAATTTTTTAGTTTGTATTAACGGCACTATTGACATTATTTTTAATCACAGTTTTGAATGTGTTATGGTGTAATATAAATATTATTAATAATAAAACGGGAGAGCAGCCAACCGCGGTGGTGGTTCTCCAACTTGTACTGCAAACAGCGTCTAAGTGCGCGGGGTATATGTAACTGATAATGAATCATGAATCTGAGTATGGTAATTAATTATGTATACAGTGTTGCTCAGATGCCAAGAATTCAAAATAATCTTTTTACGATACCTCTACATGAGAGAGTTTGGTTTTTACCCATGGCTGTATCCAACAGCATTTATCTCGGGAATTCTGGGTGTATGCAGCCTTAGTTCCAGAAGGGATGTTGCATTACTCCTGATGGTGTATAAGCTTCTAAACGGTTTTGTCTCAATACCAGAAATTCTGTCTAAAATAGGATTCTATGTCCCGGATAATTTTGCACGAGGCCGCCAACACAGGCTTTTGATTCTTCCTTGGTGCAGAACTAACTTACCAATGCCCATTGGTGATGGGAAGAATCACTAGGTTAATTAACTCCCTTAATTAACAGGACATGTGGATATTGTCTACATTTCCTACAATGCATTGAAACGTGATGTATTATTATTCAAGACTTAACATTGTAAACCTAGCTTTGAAATTTTTTTTTGTCCTACTTGTAAATGTATTTGTTATTCACCCAGAATCCTTGCCTTGCCGGGGCACCTCTCTAGGGTCTAGGGTCTAGGGTCCTGGGTTCGAGTCCTAGATGTGACCTATCTTTTTCTGTTTCAGATTTTCTTTTAGGAATCGCTAATATTGTCTAAAATAATTAAATATTACAATTTAAGGTTTTACTCACTAAAGTTATTCCAAAAAAATAGATAATTTTAAGGTAAAATGAGACACAGAAGTGAAATGTATAGTGCGACGGTCCAGCACTCCAGCAAAAAGTGAGTTTAAACATAAAATGACAAGTAAGAAATTAAGATAAATATTGTAAACAAAGACACAACACCAAATAATTATAACCCCGACCAAATTATTGAGAAGTTTACTAAAATAATTTTGGGTGTTTTCTTGGGATGATCTGTACAGTGTACACGAACACATGACTTAATAATAGTCTTATAATAAATTGATAAAAAATATTGTTTATACTAGTTTCAATACCAGTTCTGGTAGCTGCTCCAACATGTTGTGTTTTTGTGCTGCATTGGCCGTTTTCTTGTTGGGTATTATTTCATTTTTATGACTATCGCTTATGACGGGATCACATGAGGAGAATACAAAACTGTTTTGTCCCAGCCCTGTACCCACGGTCCTAGTGAGAACAATAGTTTGGAAGACAGGACAATGAACCAAGACACTGACCCAGTGTAGTCCGCGTTTAAACGCGTTTTGACAAGACAGTAGGACAATAGCTAGTAGCTCTGCGCGCATCATATTTTGGCTCACAAATGTCGCGTAAATGGGACACTACAATATATTTTGTAATAAAATACCGACAGAAAGATAATATTTTTCGTGAAATAGCTTTTGACAGCGTTCCGCGTTTGAACTACCGTAGAATTGTTGTACTGTACCATTGTCTTGCCGTGCACTGAGGCTGTTCACAGAGTAGGGGACACTGTTGTACTATCTTATGTATTGCCCTCGTGTGATTCTGGCATTAACAATTTATTTATTTGATTTATTGACTCAGCGGAAAGAAGTCCTGTTTTAACTCAACCGTTTTGAAAATAATGATAACTTGTTTTTGTACACTGGACTAACTGGTCTATTAATTATAGCTTGTTTTGTACACTTGACTAACTGGTCTATTAATGATAGCTTGTTTTTGTACACTGGACTAACTGGTCTATTAATGATAGCTTGTTTTGTACACTTGACTAACTGGTCTATTAATGATAGCTTGTTTTTGTACACTTGACCAACTGATCTATTAATGATAGCTTGTTTTTGTTGTAAATCTCGACCACAACCTCTAAAATGCTTAATAAAATATTCAATTTCAAAAATATTTCTTTTTGAATCACATTCAAAATAAAATTAACATGGATCCGAAAACTTAATTCGAATCGGACGAATAAAACCGAAGATATATTATTTTTTAAATATAGATATGTTTTTTTTTTTAGGACAAGCCACCAATGGACAACGAGTATCTATGTAAGAAATCAAAATATCTAATTGGTGCTTTAGTTTGTAATTTTTTTAAATGTTGATGATATAGTCCAGTTGCAGAGATTCCAAATAGAAAAAAATAACATATTAAAAGAACACCACTTTATTTATTTAAATAGTCCTGTTTTCCACCTATTGCGAGTATGATTCATTATAATGGATTTTTATGAAGTGTTATAAATTATTTATGATAAAATTAATATTAATAAATATAATTTACGGCCGTGATCGAGGGGTAAGGCTCTCGACTAGCAAGCCGGAGGTCACGGATTCAAATCCCGGAGTGCACAAGTAAATTTTATTTGATTATTTTGTATTATTTTAAAATTTACAATGATATACAGTATACAGGGTGTCCGGGGGTTAAGTGCGCTAACTTTTGGAGATGATTCTACATGATGGTAGAAGTAAAAAAAATAATTAACTTTTTTCGAAATTCCATTGTTTGTTTTCCTATACAAAAAAAAATAAATGTTTAACGTAAAAACCACCTTAAAACGTTGGAATTTCTAAATAAGTTATTTGTCTTTTTTATTTGTACTATCATGTAGAATTACCCAACTAAGCTATCGCATTTTACCCCCGGACACCCTGTATAATATTTGCAGCATATTCTAGAGTGGAAGTATCGCCCTAGTGTTACCACCATTCAGAATGAATGAAACGTTGCTTAAAATGGCTTTGGCCGTATTTGGTGACCACATCTGAGTAGCCAGGTACTTTCCTTCAATCTCGATTCGCTCCTCTACATACCCCAATTGGGAATGCCATAGTCTCACTGGCGCCGGACGGTTGGGAGAGGTTGAGAGCAGTTTGGACAATATAAAATGTTGTATTTTTAGTCACTTGTTGAATACCTGAGGTCTAGTTTTCTAATATATATAAAATAAAGTTTAACGAACCTCAAAAATAATAGTGCTGATTGTTGTTTTGTGACGACGCTAAATATGAAGGGCAGTCAAAAAACTGGCCCTAAATCGTCAATCGAATAACTCCTGATAATTCTCCACAGATTTAAAGGTTTGAAACCACCAGATCTCATCATGATCCTCAAATCAGGGTGTATTTTGCCACCCTTCCCCAAACACGGATACTATAGAGTACATTACGAAATTGGAGCAGTTGTACCAGGACGTTTAGTAGGACCTTACACCAAACTAACGAACTTCTGTCAGAAAGGATATTCTATTGATGTACCTAATTCATATTGTGCAGAAGACAATTGGTGGAGCGCACTACACACCTGTACCAGTAAGTCATTTTTTAGACCTGGTTGTATTACACAGAGTCATTAACAAGTTAATCGATATCCCTGCCATTGTTACCACTGTAAAATTCCATATACCGACTTCTTATTCCTGTTCCTACAAAAAAAAAATAACATTCTTCTGTAATACATACACAATCCACTATCAGACACACTCACTAACCAACAGGATGCATGGTCTAGGCAACAAGTTTGGGGGTACTAATAATATATTTATTGACTCCATTTATATAATTAAGCGTAATCTATACAAGCAACTAACGTCAAAAAATCCTAAAATTCAATTTTTTTTTCCGCTGAAATAGAGAATAAAACCAAACCCAACTAGGATCATAAATATTTAAAAAAATCATTCAGCCTTCCGAAAAGGTGAATTTTAGCATACAACGGTGACATATCATATTGCTGCAACCCAGGCATATGGGCTTCTTACATGACCAACAGGCAAAACGCTTGCGTCTTTTGAGTTGATATGGACACAGCGAACAATTCTTCTTGTCAGTTACAGCAGGTTCGTTATGCTTCTGGTTGAGGTGGTGGAGGTTTGTCTTGACCAACATTGTTTTAATTTAGGTAAATTGTGTTCCGTTGCCAGCTGTTTCATAAAAAGTGACATTTTCATAGATTCAGTATTTTCGTACGACGATATTGTACATATGTGTCTATTCTACATAAAATGACATATTATTGTTGACTAAGTTTCGTCAGTTGTTTTGTGAGTTTCTAGGGGGAGAATCACAATAATATTGCCAACCTGCCTCAGAGACGCCAAGAAAATAATTATTTTATTGCTGACCACACGCCAGGGTTTTCAAAATTCCTGTAAATAAAAATCCCTTAATATTTCGCATGGCAAAAGTGGAAACGAAACATTTCCAACATTAGAAATATAAAGGAGAAATTTAAGTTTCAGAAAAATGTATACTGTATTCGTCCGATTCGGTGAATTTTTCGTGCATATCTCCCGATGCACGAGACATGGCGTGCCACACCATGATGCCTAGTGGTTCCAATGTCTACTCGACATGCAAGGCGGGATACATGCAAGCTCAGACAGCGGGTCCGAACGAGCTACGATTGGGCGTGATGAGATGTCTTGGTAATGGATCGTGGTCCATACCAACGCCCGAATGCATACCAGGTTTGAAATACTCTTTTCTTTAATCTACCCGAATGCATACCAGGTTTGAATTACTTTCTTCTTTCTTCTTTCTTCTTTCTTCTTTCTTCTTTCTTCTTTCTTCTTTCTTCTTTCTTCTTTCTTCTTTCTTCTTTCTTCTTTCTTCTTTCTTCTTTCTTCTTTCTTCTTTCTTCTTTCTTCTTTCTTCTTTCTTCTTTCTTCTTTCTTCTTTCTTCTTTCTTCTTTCTTCTTTCTTCTTTCTTCTTTCTTCTTTCTTCTTTCTTCTTTCTTCTTTCTTCTTTCTTCTTTCTTCTTTCTTCTTTCTTCTTTCTTCTTTCTTCTTTCTTCTTTCTTCTTTCTTCTTTCTTCTTTCTTCTTTCTTCTTTCTCCTTTTTACTTTCTCTTTTTTTCTTTATAATTGATTTTTTTAGATTGCGGCAAGATGGCTGAGGGCTATAATAGAACAGGTGAGAAATATTACAAACTGATTATATTAAATATTCATTGAACATTTATTTTTTATTGCCCAGAAGCTTATTACAAAAATAAATAATAATTGATAAATAAAATTATAATAGGAAATAATTAATAAATAAATATTAAACATACACACTCACTGGCCTGACCTATCTAAATGATCCTAGATTTTAAAAATTAATTCAGTATTGCAAAGTTTCCTTAGCTGTGACTATTCAGGTGACCTAGTTTAAGTAATTGCATTTCCGAAGTATTTTAAAAATCATGTGTTTTTCCATAACATAACATTCCGAATGTTCCACTCCACGGTGCATCCCTTAAAAAGCTAAATAATAATTTAATAATTTAATTGTAATATTATGTTACTTGTAATTTATATACTTTCAATATTTATTCAGTATTTTTTCTATTTTATTTGAATATATAGTGTATAAAGGTGACCAGAGAATTTAGATCCAGACTATTATCGGGGAATAAGTAATCTATGAAGTTGTGCTTAGTAAATGTAATATTGTCATTTGGTTAAGTTATTATTATGCAGTTAATATAGTTTTAAGAGTTTGATCTGGCAGAGATAGCATGCCGGTGGTACGCGAATGGTTCCGACTGACGATTCTTAGGTTGAGAGCTCATTTATTGAAAACTCCCAATCACAAGTATATTTGATACCAGTACACCAGTACACTATCGTAAAATATTGTAAATTACTAGCGTGTTCTTATGTGTATTAAATAATTAATTAATCTTGTTAGTGTAAAATTATTTCAATATGAAGTAATTATTCTTATTAATTAAATGTATTTTGTGATTCGCCTATTTTTCCAGATTCTGCTAGTATGGTTAATGGAAATCTAGCTAATATAAGAGATTACCCCTGGATCGTCAGTATATACAAATACGCTTCGGATGGTAATCACACCGTGCAATGTGAAGGAAGCATTTTAAACTCGCGCACAGTCCTAACGGGTAAAATGTACACTATTGTCATAATGAATAAATCCCAAAAAACCCTTTCTTTAAATTTTATATATTCATCGATTCAAAAATTACGTTACGCGTATTTCACAAATACAAACAAGTTTTATTTTAATAACTATTAATTAATAATATTATATTTCAACTATTTTTCCCATATTTTTGGCAGCCATATTTTTGAATGATTACAAGGTTCTGAAGAATTGGTTAGTAACCTAGATAGTGTCTCGGATAAACATATCTGATTTCAATTAATTAATTCTTAATTTGAAATATGAGATCGACAAAAATTACGAATAATTATTAGGTGCCAATAGTTGATTGGTTAAAAACGTTGTCCTGGTAAGACAAAGATCGTAAGTTCGATTCCTAGTTGAGACCAATATCTTATTTATTTATTTTTCTGTGTCTTGTTCTGTTTAATGCTTCGTTTAGATTTATTAGTATTTCTTTTTCTTTATAATGTATAATATACATGTTAATTTAAAATTAATATTTCTCATTTGTTTTCAGTGGCACACTGCGTTTTTATGAAAAGTATTCGTAAATCCTTTGATGAAGCTCTTCTTTACGTAGCTGCACAAAAGAGCCATAGAGATTGGAATGTACTAAAAGGAGGCGAACAGATCTCAGAGGTTTTGAAAAAACTTTTTTTTTTCACAGTAAGCAATCACTATATGGTTTCTTAACATTCTTGGTTAATCTTCCGTCGGTGGCAATACATTGACATTCTTGGTTGAACTTCCATCGATGGTAATACGAGTACATTGACCTTCTTGGTTATCCTTCCATCGGTGGCAATACGTTGACCTTCTTGGTTATCCTTCCATCGCACATAGATAGATTTTAATGATTTAGGCGGCCAAAATTATTTTTGGGGTTATTTTAGTTCTAAGTTCAATTAAAATAAAGAAAAGGTATATATATATTCAATAATATTATTATTGGGTTTATAAAAACAGTTTATTTTTAAACAAGTTCTGCTGTGTAATTATTATTACGCGTGACAGCTGTTTCGCCCTCTGAAGGCATTATCAAACTGTGGGTAGCCCACTTACAGACGATACATTTATATTATTTCTAGGTAGGTATTTTAATTTCAATTACTGATTTCTTAATTGATTTTTGAGTAAGATATTAGAAATTATTAATGGTTATTACCCCAGCAAAGTTTCCCCAATTAGTGTAATGTTAAAAATTTGACTGAATGTCTTAATGTTAGTTATTCCCAAACGATGACTCATAGGGTTATTTTAATAGCATAATTAAGTACTTCATAGTGCACTCATATTTGAACTAGGTTTGAAGATATCTAGTAGGGGTGAACGAATTATATTTGTTTGTTCATTAATTAGAATAGCTTTCGGATTATTAGAGTTTTTGTTAATTTCTAACTGTTCTAAAAGGTTCAGTTTACGGCCTTTATTTTGTACGTGTAACGGAGTTGGTTTATTATTATCATTAAGTGAGTGATTTTCATCTAGGAGATGTTTGGCAAATTGAGATTGCATTTTATTATTATTTTTAAAAGATCTTATGTGTTCTTTGAACCTAGTGTTAAAGGACCGGCCCGTTTGTCCAACATAAACAGCGTTGCATTCGTCACACTGGAGTTTATAAATGCCACTATTTTGTAATTTGAGTACCTTACTTTTTGAGTTTTTAAGAGATGATCCTAAGTTGTTATTTGTGCGGAAGGCAATATCTAAGCCACACTTTTTGAGGACTTTTGCAATTTTATTAGATGTCTGCCCGATGAATTCTAAACACCCAAATTTATTATTCGTCTTATTATTAGTCACTGGGTAAATTAATTTAAGGTTATTTTTGTGTTTGTTATTATTAATTATTTTTTCAATGTCTCTACCCTTGAAGCCATTATTTTTAGCAATAGTTAGGATTGTATTTTTTTCCTTCTCGTATGCTTTCTTGTCGAGTGGGATGTTATTAAGCCTATGTACCATTGAGTGGTAGGCAGATAATTTATGTGACCATGGGTGTAAGGATTTATAATTAATGGTCGTATCTGTAAACGTAGGCTTACGGAAAATTTCAAACGTATGTTTATTATTTTCTCTACCGATTGTTAGGTCTAAAAAATTGATTTTATTATTACACTCTCTTTCAACCGTAAAGCAGATTTTACGGTTGATGGAGTTAGCAAATGTGACAAAAAGATCTAATTGTCTGTTGGTACCTTTCCAACAGACCAAAATGTCGTCAACATAACGAACATAGTAAATGATGTGTTTGTTAAAGATTGAATTTAAAATTTGTTTTTCAATGTAATCCATAAATATTTCTGCAAGAAGTGGACTGAGGGGCGATCCCATTGGTAATCCGTCGTTTTGTTTATAGAATTTATTGTTAAACTCAAAGTAGTTAGTTTCCACGCAAATTTTAAATAGATCGAATAAGTCTTTTTTAGTAACTGGGTTTATATTAGATTCGTCTAAAATATCTTCAATGATTTTAAGGCATTCTTGAATAGGGATATTGCTAAAGAGACTGACCACGTCTAAAGATATGAACTGGCAATTGTGCGGTAAATTTATGTTTTTTATTTTATTTACAAGTTCGAGAGAATTTTTAACGCTATGTATTGGGTAGAATTTAGTATGTTGTTTGAAAAGAAAGTTAAGTTTTTTGGCGAGTATTGTCGTTGGGGCGTTTATAAAAGAAACAACGGGACGTATGGGGATATTATCCTTGTGAATTTTTGGTTGTCCGTATAATGCAGGAGCCCTTGGATTCATCACCATTGCACTTTTTCTAGCGTATTTATTTGGGAATATTGATTGGCAATTATTTATTAGGTTGCGCACGTTTATTGAAATTTTGTCCGTTGGGTCCTTTTTTAAGATTTCAAAGTCTTCTGGCTTTAGGAATGCTTCTACTTTATTTAAGTAATCAATTTTGTTTAATATAACGACGGAATTCCCCTTATCCGCCTTAGTAATTGTGAGGTCGCTATTTTTAATTTTGGCTTTAATATGATTTAAAATTTCCGTTTCTTTTATATTGAATTTATTTTTATTTTTACTGGTTGATTTCAGAGTTTTTCTCAAGATATCCGCTGTTATTTGTTTAGGTAAGCCGTTATTTTTTATTTTAGACAGAGAAATTTCTGTGTCGATTGCCAAACATTCAATTTGTTTTTTAGTGATATCTGAATTTATTTTATATTTGAAGCCTTTATCTAGTAAATTTATTTCATCTTCTTCAAAAGTTTCACCTGATAGGTTAATAGTTTTTATATAAAACTCCGTATTTGTATTACTTTGATATTCATTGACTTTAACATTTTTATTTTTAGATTCGACAAGTTTTTTAAGTTTATTTTCCTGAGTTTTGAATTTATCAGATATAATTCCGCTGATGTGTTCACGAGTATCGTAATCTAGGGTATCAAATTCCCATGGATGCAGTTTAAAAGTTAATTCCGAATGCAATACCTTGATGTAGTGAAGTATTGTGTCCCTTTTCCGACAACATTCCTTAGTTTCCTCCTTTAGCCATATCCTCTGCGCTCGATGCACAGTTTTTATGGCTGCCGAAGATTTGCTTTTGGTAGAAATATGCACGTACTTGGGGATCACGTTTAACTTCAAACACTCTTGGTTAAACCAAAGGTTTTGCACTATTTTCCGATGTTTTAATTTTAATCGTCTGTAAAAAATCACTTGGGTAGCTATATCAGCAACCTTCAATTTATTTATTGTTATTAAGTTTAATTTGTAGAACTCCATTTTATTTTTTATTTTTTTATATATTCAATAATATTATTATTGGGTTTATAAAAACAGTTTATTTTTAAACAAGTTCTGCTGTGTAATTATTATTACGCGTGACAGCTGTTTCGCCCTCTGAAGGCATTATCAAACTGTGGGTAGCCCACTTACAGACGATACATTTATATTATTTCTAGGTAGGTATTTTAATTCCAATTACTGATTTCTTAATTGATTTTTGAGTAAGATATTAGAAATTATTAATGGTTATTACCCCAGCAAAGTTTCCCCAATTAGTGTAATGTTAAAAATTTGACTGAATGTCTTAATGTTAGTTATTCCCAAACGATGACTCATAGGGTTATTTTAATAGCATAATTAAGTACTTCATAGTGCACTCATATTTGAACTAGGTTTGAAGATATCTAGTAGGGGTGAACGAATTATATTTGTTTGTTCATTAATTAGAATAGCTTTCGGATTATTAGAGTTTTTGTTAATTTCTAACTGTTCTAAAAGGTTCAGTTTACGGCCTTTATTTTGTACGTGTAACGGAGTTGGTTTATTATTATCATTAAGTGAGTGATTTTCATCTAGGAGATGTTTGGCAAATTGAGATTGCATTTTATTATTATTTTTAAAAGATCTTATGTGTTCTTTGTCATCCCACTCGACAAGAAAGCATACGAGAAGGAAAAAAATACAATCCTAACTATTGCTAAAAATAATGGCTTCAAGGGTAGAGACATTGAAAAAATAATTAATAATAACAAACACAAAAATAACCTTAAATTAATTTACCCAGTGACTAATAATAAGACGAATAATAAATTTGGGTGTTTAGAATTCATCGGGCAGACATCTAATAAAATTGCAAAAGTCCTCAAAAAGTGTGGCTTAGATATTGCCTTCCGCACAAATAACAACTTAGGATCATCTCTTAAAAACTCAAAAAGTAAGGTACTCAAATTACAAAATAGTGGCATTTATAAACTCCAGTGTGACGAATGCAACGCTGTTTATGTTGGACAAACGGGCCGGTCCTTTAACACTAGGTTCAAAGAACACATAAGATCTTTTAAAAATAATAATAAAATGCAATCTCAATTTGCCAAACATCTCCTAGATGAAAATCACTCACTTAATGATAATAATAAACCAACTCCGTTACACGTACAAAATAAAGGCCGTAAACTGAACCTTTTAGAACAGTTAGAAATTAACAAAAACTCTAATAATCCGAAAGCTATTCTAATTAATGAACAAACAAATATAATTCGTTCACCCCTACTAGATATCTTCAAACCTAGTTCAAATATGAGTGCACTATGAAGTACTTAATTATGCTATTAAAATAACCCTATGAGTCATCGTTTGGGAATAACTAACATTAAGACATTCAGTCAAATTTTTAACATTACACTAATTGGGGAAACTTTGCTGGGGTAATAACCATTAATAATTTCTAATATCTTACTCAAAAATCAATTAAGAAATCAGTAATTGAAATTAAAATACCTACCTAGAAATAATATAAATGTATCGTCTGTAAGTGGGCTACCCACAGTTTGATAATGCCTTCAGAGGGCGAAACAGCTGTCACGCGTAATAATAATTACACAGCAGAACTTGTTTAAAAATAAACTGTTTTTATAAACCCAATAATAATATTATTGAATATATAAAAAAATAAAAAATAAAATGGAGTTCTACAAATTAAACTTAATAACAATAAATAAATTGAAGGTTGCTGATATAGCTACCCAAGTGATTTTTTACAGACGATTAAAATTAAAACATCGGAAAATAGTGCAAAACCTTTGGTTTAACCAAGAGTGTTTGAAGTTAAACGTGATCCCCAAGTACGTGCATATTTCTACCAAAAGCAAATCTTCGGCAGCCATAAAAACTGTGCATCGAGCGCAGAGGATATGGCTAAAGGAGGAAACTAAGGAATGTTGTCGGAAAAGGGACACAATACTTCACTACATCAAGGTATTGCATTCGGAATTAACTTTTAAACTGCATCCATGGGAATTTGATACCCTAGATTACGATACTCGTGAACACATCAGCGGAATTATATCTGATAAATTCAAAACTCAGGAAAATAAACTTAAAAAACTTGTCGAATCTAAAAATAAAAATGTTAAAGTCAATGAATATCAAAGTAATACAAATACGGAGTTTTATATAAAAACTATTAACCTATCAGGTGAAACTTTTGAAGAAGATGAAATAAATTTACTAGATAAAGGCTTCAAATATAAAATAAATTCAGATATCACTAAAAAAAAACAAATTGAATGTTTGGCAATCGACACAGAAATTTCTCTGTCTAAAATAAAAAATAACGGCTTACCTAAACAAATAACAGCGGATATCTTGAGAAAAACTCTGAAATCAACCAGTAAAAATAAAAATAAATTCAATATAAAAGAAACGGAAATTTTAAATCATATTAAAGCCAAAATTAAAAATAGCGACCTCACAATTACTAAGGCGGATAAGGGGAATTCCGTCGTTATATTAAACAAAATTGATTACTTAAATAAAGTAGAAGCATTCCTAAAGCCAGAAGACTTTGAAATCTTAAAAAAGGACCCAACGGACAAAATTTCAATAAACGTGCGCAACCTAATAAATAATTGCCAATCAATATTCCCAAATAAATACGCTAGAAAAAGTGCAATGGTGATGAATCCAAGGGCTCCTGCATTATACGGACAACCAAAAATTCACAAGGATAATATCCCCATACGTCCCGTTGTTTCTTTTATAAACGCCCCAACGACAATACTCGCCAAAAAACTTAACTTTCTTTTCAAACAACATACTAAATTCTACCCAATACATAGCGTTAAAAATTCTCTCGAACTTGTAAATAAAATAAAAAACATAAATTTACCGCACAATTGCCAGTTCATATCTTTAGACGTGGTCAGTCTCTTTAGCAATATCCCTATTCAAGAATGCCTTAAAATCATTGAAGATATTTTAGACGAATCTAATATAAACCCAGTTACTAAAAAAGACTTATTCGATCTATTTAAAATTTGCGTGGAAACTAACTACTTTGAGTTTAACAATAAATTCTATAAACAAAACGACGGATTACCAATGGGATCGCCCCTCAGTCCACTTCTTGCAGAAATATTTATGGATTACATTGAAAAACAAATTTTAAATTCAATCTTTAACAAACACATCATTTACTATGTTCGTTATGTTGACGACATTTTGGTCTGTTGGAAAGGTACCAACAGACAATTAGATCTTTTTGTCACATTTGCTAACTCCATCAACCGTAAAATCTGCTTTACGGTTGAAAGAGAGTGTAATAATAAAATCAATTTTTTAGACCTAACAATCGGTAGAGAAAATAATAAACATACGTTTGAAATTTTCCGTAAGCCTACGTTTACAGATACGACCATTAATTATAAATCCTTACACCCATGGTCACATAAATTATCTGCCTACCACTCAATGGTACATAGGCTTAATAACATCCCACTCGACAAGAAAGCATACGAGAAGGAAAAAAATACAATCCTAACTATTGCTAAAAATAATGGCTTCAAGGGTAGAGACATTGAAAAAATAATTAATAATAACAAACACAAAAATAACCTTAAATTAATTTACCCAGTGACTAATAATAAGACGAATAATAAATTTGGGTGTTTAGAATTCATCGGGCAGACATCTAATAAAATTGCAAAAGTCCTCAAAAAGTGTGGCTTAGATATTGCCTTCCGCACAAATAACAACTTAGGATCATCTCTTAAAAACTCAAAAAGTAAGGTACTCAAATTACAAAATAGTGGCATTTATAAACTCCAGTGTGACGAATGCAACGCTGTTTATGTTGGACAAACGGGCCGGTCCTTTAACACTAGGTTCAAAGAACACATAAGATCTTTTAAAAATAATAATAAAATGCAATCTCAATTTGCCAAACATCTCCTAGATGAAAATCACTCACTTAATGATAATAATAAACCAACTCCGTTACACGTACAAAATAAAGGCCGTAAACTGAACCTTTTAGAACAGTTAGAAATTAACAAAAACTCTAATAATCCGAAAGCTATTCTAATTAATGAACAAACAAATATAATTCGTTCACCCCTACTAGATATCTTCAAACCTAGTTCAAATATGAGTGCACTATGAAGTACTTAATTATGCTATTAAAATAACCCTATGAGTCATCGTTTGGGAATAACTAACATTAAGACATTCAGTCAAATTTTTAACATTACACTAATTGGGGAAACTTTGCTGGGGTAATAACCATTAATAATTTCTAATATCTTACTCAAAAATCAATTAAGAAATCAGTAATTGAAATTAAAATACCTACCTAGAAATAATATAAATGTATCGTCTGTAAGTGGGCTACCCACAGTTTGATAATGCCTTCAGAGGGCGAAACAGCTGTCACGCGTAATAATAATTACACAGCAGAACTTGTTTAAAAATAAACTGTTTTTATAAACCCAATAATAATATTATTGAATATATAAAAAAATAAAAAATAAAATGGAGTTCTACAAATTAAACTTAATAACAATAAATAAAAGGTATATATTTATAAAAACATACATATATTTGTCAGGTTATAAAGAACAGTAATATATAACAGAGCTAAATTCACTAAAAAATACAAATGAATGGAAACAGAATTTAACAAGTTTTCTTTAAATATAAAATTACATTAAAAATCGGTATCTTCAGGTCCAGATGTCTCTACTGACTCTGTGTTTGGGTCACCAGGTAATAAAAGTTTAACCGTTTCAGGTAGAAATGCGTTACGTGAAGGTTTTCTTATTTGTCTCAAGCAACTAATGAAGGGATCTGAACTTAACAAAAGCCTATAATATACATCTAAGTTACATTCTTCCCTAGAAAACTTTCTAGCAAAGTTTAGCCGGTACGATCGGAAATGCTTGTTCCGGGCTTCTGCAGCTTCTTCCGATAGCTGTTCAATTGGAAGGAGCCCAGAACTTTTTATGATTTGGCTTCCATGTATCAATATCTTGTGCATAGTTGGCGTCATTGGGTGCGAACCATACTGTTCTACGTACAATTTTGCTGTGTCGTACGCATACTTATCATATTTTTCAGCATCAATTTTATGGCCACTAGAAATAGTTTCTAAAATATCCTTGAATCTGTAAATCAGTTCAAAGTTAATACCTGTGATGGCTGAAGCCAATTCGGGGTTTTCAAAAAACCTCCGGCTTGTGTTGCCATCATTGGTGTTGCCAAAGTTGGCCTTTGGCATGTCAATAAGCAAACCGGTTTCATTTCGAAACCTCTCCTGAATTTCCAACTTCTTTTGGGCTTCTAATGCCTTGTCTTCTTCGGTTTTTCTTTCCCTGTATTTTTTTACTGGCAGTTTATACGAATGGTGTATAATGCTTTCGAAAATGCGGATCCGGCCGTGTAATACTGACTAGCCGAATTCCAAAGCTTGAGGGTTTACACTATTTTTCTTCGATAGATCATTAAAGGTTTTCGAAGTAGCTCCACAGATGTAGCACTGGGATGTTGACTTTGTGTCTGTGGCTGCGTTACACACCTTTCCGTCAATCATAGTCATTTTGAGTTGGTGCCCGAACGAAAACTCCTCTTCATTCAACGTAACAACTGTTTTGTTTAGTTGCTTAATGGACTCCTGCACATATTTTATCTCTTCTTTAGTTATGTCCGTTGTTTCTTTTACAAATCGGAATCGAATCGGACGGCAAAACCTTGACGAAGAAGGAGTTGGATTCTGCCAAACAATTTTACTGCCTTCTTTTCCACAAACAATGCGCAAAGGCACAAAGGAACTCATAAAAATGTTGGCATCGGAATCAGTCTCATTATCGTAAATTTGTTTAAATTTGGATTGCTGAGAACCGTCACAACCCCATTTGCAGATTATCATTAACGACTTCCTTTCTTGCTCGTTAAGCCGGATTATCACATCTTCTAGGTATTTTGATAATCGTGTTACGGTTAGATCGATTAGGCACTGTAGATTACTTTCCGCGCAAGTAGCCGTAATTCTTAGGGATTCTTTAGGCGGATAGCACTCTTGTTTTGCTTTCAAAACAAGATCATAGCAAGGAAAATGTTGTGGATTTGTTGCCCTTACTATCTCATACTGTCGTCTCGTAAAATCAGCTTCAACGAACATCTTGAGTGCTTTCAGAGGCGTCAATTGAGGTACCTCATCGTTGTTGGTAACTCTACTGTAGGCTTTTCTATATTTACTAGCCCGTGTTGGGGAGTTCGTAATATCTTTAAGCACTTTCGAGGCGGTCCTATGTCCCGTTGTCTGCAACACAGATGTAGCAGCGTGAACAATAACTTCATCACCTGCGGAGGCCCTTATTTCTTCCGTTTTTCTTCTTTTACTACGCTCACTTAGTTCTCCAAAAGACTTGGGTGGTCGACCTTGCGAGGAGGCTGATTCAATGGGAATCTTGAATGTTCCCTCTAACCATGATTGGTTTATTTTCAGGAAAACATCTTGGTGTTTATTTGCCTTTACCCATCGTTGCTTAATTTGTGATTTTACATAAGAAAATCTTTTTTTAAAGTCTTCTTTAGCCTCTTTGTTGTGCCCATAGCGCATAAGGAGAAAATTCTCATAATAGTCAAGTTTTTCATTTAAAGTTGGTAAATTTTGACTCTGTAGTTGGTCAAATATGTATTGACGAGTCACTACTTTAGTACCAGAGGTAGTAGGTAGACCTGAAACAAATAAAAAAAACAATTTTAATACAAAATATCGCACACTCAATATTTCCTATATTTGACAAAGAGCCTTTCAAAAGGGCTTAGCTCAAAAAAGCGCGATTTTGCGCGGCTATTTTTTATAGAATTAGTTAGTTACATATATGCACTATATAGTATAATGAAAATTAATACAGGGACGGACTCATAAGTACATTAAAAAGGCACTCGAATTTAAATATATTAAAAAAAAAAAAATTTTGACAGAGTGATGTTTGTCGTTTTAAAAATGAATGACAGAGAATGTTAATTAAATTTTTCTGTAACGAAAACAAATTGTTCTTACCTGTATTATCGCAATCCATCACAGTAAAAACGGAAATATTAGCTTGAAATGAATAATGCACTTTGGAAAGTTTATAAGTTTAGGAGAGCGCCGAGACCCGACACGTACACACTTGTTCACTATCGAATTCCGACTGATCAAAGTCGACTCCCGCGCTTCCAAGGAGGGGGGAGGGGATGTTATATTGTACATATAACTGTTGACTCGCCAATTAAATAGATACCTTACCATTATATTGATTTAAAAAAAAATACTTTTGGCCGTCTAAATCATTAAAATCTACGTATGTGCATCGGTGGCAATACGTTGACCTTCTTGGTTATCCTTCTATCGGTTGCAATACGTTAACCTTCTTGGTTATCCTTTCGTCGGTGGAAATACATTGACCTTCTTGGTTATCCTTCCATCGGTGGCAATACGTTAACCTTTTTGGTTAACCTTCTGTCGGTGGCAATACGTTGATCTTCTTGGTTAACCTTCCGTCGGTGGCAATACATTGACATTCTTGGTTGAACTTCCGTCGATGGCAATACATTGACCTTCTTGGTTATCCTTCCGTCGGTGGCAATACATTTTCATTAAATGGTGTCAGTAAACATATCCATATTACTTCAGACTTTTTGGCCAGATCATGCATCCTATTCGTTAGAATTTAACATTTTGTCTTGTGTTCCTAATCGTTCCTAGTTGTTCCTGTATTATTGTTGATATCATTCCGTCAAGTGTTTTTCTCAGCAGTAATTTCACTGCCGGCTGTGTGCTTCCACCGTTCCCCAAGGGTGGGATTTACACTATTCCCGACTATTGGAAGAAGCAGGTAGTTCCAGGGGAAATGGTGTCGCAGTTCACAGAGCTACACTACTCCTGCGAACCTGGCTACGATAATAATGTTGTGACATCAACGTGTAAGAGCACGACAAGTGGCGACGGTTTTGAATGGACCCCTCGGGCAGGGTGCTGGAGTAAGTGAACCAAAACATTTTTATATTAAAACTTGATTATTAAGTAATTAAGTGGTTCGGAACATTTGGTGATATAGAAGGCGGTCTGTGATCGAGCCCACTAGTAACACACACAATAAAAACACACGTGTATTCGAATTAAATGTAGTGTCAAAATCAACTATTTTGAATAAATGAACATTTTTATTTATGTAGATAGATAGATAGCAGATATTTATGTATTTATTTATTGGACATTTATTTGCCGCTTTTGTGAGATATCACCTCAGGGGCGCTTTACAGTTGATGCAGGTATTACATTGGTATTACATTTAATTATATCAATTAATTTTATAATTAAATTTTTATCAATTGATAAAATTCTTAATAAAAAACAAAAACATATTTCCACAAACAAATTTCTATATAGCAGTATTCCGTCAATTAATATCAACACCCCTATTTACCATTGGCGTAGGATTTTATTTATAAATAATTTTTCAAATCAAAGCGTTAGGAACCTTCCTTTAGATATTAAACCTGCCTTTTATACTAACAATACCCTAGGAAATTTTTTGATTAATACTAAGGACAATGATGACATACTAAGCCATTCGGGTATTTATAAACTCAACTGTAGTGATTGTCCCCCCTTTTACATAGATAAAACATCGCGCAATGTAAACACCAGAGTGAAGGAACATGTACGGTGTTTAAATGGTAAAGGTTTTTCGGAACTCGCCAAGCATTTAATATCAGCAGACCATAGATTTAATAAAATAACAGGTACTAGCCTCTTACGTAAAAATAGTATAGGCATTAGATTAGATAATTTAGAATCACTAGAAATCAGGAAATCTATAAACAGTAACTTGTCAGACCATTTATTAAATACACAAATTAACTTATCTAATCAAAAAAACACATTCTATAGTCCTATATTTAACTTGTTTCCCACAATCCATTCCACTCCTTAATAATATTTTTATGTTTTTTCTTATGTCTTTAAAATGTATTATTATATGTATAATTCATGTAAAATTGCTTTTTTGTACTTTGTTATTATATATCTTTAATTCACTATGCGTATGTAATATTTGACTCCTCCCACTTTTATAATGTGTTATATTCTGTCTCCCTCTGCTTTCTTATAAATATGCATGACCTCTGTTTTAGTTTTTAGTTATATTTCACATCCTGATGAAGCTCGAACGTAGCGAAACCGGTAGATGTAATAATTAAAAAAGTCGTGGTTAATAAACAAAGTGTTTTATTTGATTTAATATATAATGTCTAACCACAAAGTGATTGCTTCCTACGAAAAAAAAAATATATATAAAACAATTGTTACCTTTTGTGCTATGCATGAAAAATCTTGTCTTAAACATTAGTTTACCAAAAAAAATAATAATTTAAACATCAAGTATGCAAAATTAAATTTTAAAGAATTAAAACTATGCGATAGTGGTTTAATTAAAAGAATTCACAAACTGCTCTTTTATAGATGGCGTTCATTGAATTATTTTAAGAAAAAACCCCCTTTGCAAGTTATAATATTAATAATAATATTTGGACGATTTGTATAGCGCCGTTTATGTGCAACATTACCTCAAATGCGCGGTACAAATATATAATACATTTCCACAAATTTACAAATGTTATTATACTTTGTATTTATTTATATGTTGTACATGCAGATAATATACAGTATCATACTTAGCTGGGAGTTCACTTGAGATTAACACTGTTTATTGTTTATTAGAGAAATGGAGATACGGTTCGGACGCAGAGGACATAATTGGACTTTCCGTTATTTATTTTAATAATATATATTTATTTTCTTTAATGAGCGTGTTTAAAAAAGGAAAAGCAAATTTTATGATGGGCTGTTCTACAGTACAAGGTTTTAATCAGAATTTGTTACCGGCCATATTTTATATTAAATGCCATCCAGAACTTTGCAGATTTTCTGCGCGCCAATACTCGGTCCTCGAGTAATGTTCGGGATGGGCAGAGCATGAAACTGTCGCCAAGGCATGGGCACACAAAGGATTACAGGTTCTACTGATTGTAGTGAAATGAAAGCTGTAGTTTTGTTTTTGCACATTATAAAACATGGAGAATATATTTAAGTTAACATGTTACATATTATGACTCGGCACTTACCCCCAGGGATCAATAATTGGTTTTTTAATTCTATCTAAAACTGATTAACCACTTAATTACGGGAAGTGAGCGGGGAGCTTCTATACGGCCGGCGGTGGTCTGTCCCCGACAGATCGAGCTGGCACCATCAGGGCTTTGGTCCAGGAGACGGGTCCAGCGTCTCCGACAAGGTGGCTGATAAGCGGTTCTGGAGCGTATCGGGTCTATCGTTTATGTAACATTAATGGAGCGAATCCATCCATTAAGCTGATCGGCAGATTACTTGAGCGGGTGCCGTCCGGGCTTGTGATTTTATTATCCGTTTCTTATTAAGAAAAATACGGCTTGTATCGCGCCACTTGAGGTGAATGCTTCATTTCCCGGAGTCCGCGGTATAACGATTTGCAAGGGATCGCGTATATAAACTTCAGTAGAACATTATTTGTGATCTTCACGAACACACACACGGTCATCCATTATACGGACGTTTATTTAATAGAACCTGCACCGACTTGGTTTTTGTAAAAAAGAACCGAATAACCCGCATCAGGAATACTGATGTACACTTTTTTAATACGATCGCCCATCCAGGGTAAAAATGAATTATAATCTAATTGACTGTGCGATCATTACACGGCCGCCCCGCTCGTGTAACAATTCCAGAGTGCCCAGCGAAAGGAAACCGAAACAAACAATAGACTGCCCGGCGGTCTATTTGTTGCCAGACCGTGCTCTCTATAATTTTAATCAAAATTAATGCTATGAATGGTACTTGTTCTGAAGAGGTGTTTTAAATAATTACTTTTAAATAAGACTTAACACCGCTTCATAACATTACCCCCCGCGCCACACAAATGTTTGTCCCCAAACATTAATACAACTCTAAAAAAAACTACAACTGCAATAACTAAGCTTGAAAAGATCCTCTGGGTTTCTAAAAAAACAATCAACAATTATACATGAGCATCATAATTTGTAAGATAAGTAAGGAATAAGACAAAATCTACGATTTGGATAGCAAAACTTATGATGAATGGGTGTGCCGCAGCTTCAATCGCACCCATCGAGCGTGCAGCCGGATGGTTGAGCCTGCGATTCATCCATTCTAGAACTTAAAGATAACTTAAGATTAATGTAACTTAATTACAAATTTTAGAAGATATTACGTGAACGGAGTCTGCAAGCACCCACAGTATCGGAATACCGGGTGATGATAAATTGACGATTGTCGAAGACTGCCGTTAGCGTTACATCTGTGACGGAAAATATTCTTAAACAAAATTGTAGGTAAACCTGTAGGTATATAAAAAAATATTATTGTTCTTCTCAACACATCTAAACAACTTAAGCGTTAAAGCTTCACTGGCCCTTTAATAGGGCGATAAGCCACTCAGGCAACACTTTTTTTTTAGGGAGGTAAACCAACCCTCACTTTTCACTGAGTCTACTTCTCCGTTGGAGATAAAACACACTTCGAAGAAATTCTATCTACTCTACCTGACCTGGTTATTGGGTAAGTTTTTCGAAGAGAATTTATACAATAAGACAAAATAATCATCCTTGGAAAGCATTATTTCGTAATAGTAGAAAAAACTTTTAACCTTTACACACACGCAGGTGTGTAAGGTGGTTTAATCGAGTGGAACTGTCAACAACCAATCTTATAGATGTGGTGCAATTAGTAGTAGTATACATCCATTGTTGTAAATGGAGTCATTGGTCGAAGATTGTATACATCCATTGTTGTAAATGGTGCAATTGGTAGAAAATTGTATACATCCATTGTTGTAAATGGTGCAATTGGTAGAAAATTGTATACATCCATTGTTGTAAATGGTGCAATTTGTAGAAAATTGTATTATTGTACTAATTTATAGATAAAACCTACTTTTACTTAATATAACTAAAGTTATAGAAGGAATTTAAGGAAAAGACATATGCTGAACCAGCTCTTATAATTGTAACATTAATTACTATGAAATTATTAAACAAAATATCAAGCAAGAGTACTAACATAAGTATACCATTTTCAAACATGACAAGATAATTATAATAAAGTAAACAAAAATATATTTGGTAAAATTCAATTCTTAATAATAAAATTTTTTAAAACTGCTTAGAAAACAAAGATGTACTGGACCGGTACATCTTCACTTTCTAAGTAACGGGCGAACGTATACAATATGAACATAAGTATATATTAAGAAACCTAGAATATACGGGGATAGTGGAAAAGTATCACCGTGCATTCCAAGATTTGGGCAGTTTATATATCCCATGCTACCTAACTTTCACTTGTTTAGTCAAAGCCATATTTCAAGTCATTTTTTTTTTTTTTTTTTTTTAATTATTTTCCTATAAGCTTATCTGAACAACATCATTGTCGTGTAACAAACTCGAGTAGGATACTAGAGTGTTATACTAAATTTATTATGTTTCTTTCTATTATTTACCGATTATACTAACCATTTTACGAAATTTCTATATTTTCTAAAAGAAAATTAACTAGGACAGGACTAAGGACTGTCATAATGCTGGGTCGCTCCAACTCGGGTGATCAAGCCGCTTTGTGCTCCCGTGCATTGAAAAATATTTGAAATATTAATTAATTGAGAGTACTTGGTAGGGTGGCCAGACCCACCAAAGCACTATCAGAAACATATTAATCCGGTATATTTTCTGACTTGACGATGTCTTTCACGTGAAAGTTACCAGTTTCCTTACCTTTGAGGTCTGCTAATGTATAGATTAAGTCTGATTTTTTCTTCACGACTATATTTTGCACAAAGCGTGGAGCTAGTTTCTGTGCAAAGTAATTTAAAGCGTTTGATTGGACGAAATTTCTACGCCAAACCCTATCTCCGACTTGAAAACTAACATGTTTTCTCCGCAGGTTATAATGGTTTGCTCCTTTTTGATAAGCTTTTAGTAAAGCATCTGAGACTTGCTCATAAACTGATGACAGTTCTTCTAATTTTTGTGCGTAGATTCTCTGACTAGTACAATTTTGTAAATTAGATTCCGTATCAGCTATAGGGTTACGATGCAAATCACCGTCTAATATTTGCTCCCGACCATGCATTAGAAAATAAGGTGTAAAACCCGTAGCGCAATTTACGGAATTGTTCATAGCTGATTGTATTTGTGGTAAAAATTTTGACCAATTACGGTGGTCTGATTCAACTAATATCGATAATGCGGTGCCCAAAGTTTGGTTATATCTCTCTACCACATTATTTTGAGGGGTATAATAAGAGTTATAAAACGGAGGAGGTATATTATAATTATTTAATAAGTCCTTAAATTCTTTGGATACAAACTGACGGCCGTTATCACAAACAATGGTGCGCGGTACGCCATGTACAAGAAAGATACTTTCTTCTAAACTCTTCACAATGCTTCGCGCGGTACCTTTGCGCAACGGGAACAGCCAGGTAAACTTTGAAAAAACATCGACACAGGATAAAATAACGGTAAAACCAGAGTAACTTCTCGGTAATGGACCTACCAAATCCAACGATAACATTTGCATTGGACGTGTAACTTTTTTTGGATGTGATGAAATACCGTTAGGTGAGGCCGTACTGATTTTGTGGGCCTTACAGACCGTACAGCGATTTACAAATTGTTTAATGTCTCTGTACATATTTGGCCAAAAATACCGTAATTGTGCTTTTTTATAAGTTTTAAAAACGCCGGGGTGACAAGATCGAATAGACTCGTGAACACTACTTAAAATGTCTAATCTTTTTTCTTGAGGAATTACTTTTTTCCACGCAGTGTCTTCACACAGTGCTAAACGAGTTTTCGTGTGACGAAATAGTTCGTTTTCCCGAATTTGGAAGTTCTGAAAACGTTGGGGAAATTCTTGACAACCCTTCCAAATATTTTGATACCACTCATCTTGAATATTTCCTGAATCTATAATGGAGATTTCGGCAAGATCCATTCGCGAAAGGACATCTGGGACTATGTGTTGAGTACCTTTACGATGGATTACGTCAAACGAGAATTGGGATAGGCGTGAACTCCAACGCGCGAGACGACCGCTGGGGTTGGACAGAGAACCTAACCATTTTAGGCTTGAGTGGTCGGTTACAACTGTAAAATGAGTTCCTTCAATGTATGGTCTAAAGTGTGTAACGGAGTCTAGTACGGCTAAAAGTTCGCGCTCAGTTATTCCATAATTACGTTCGTGAACGTTTAAGCATCTCGAAAAATAAGCTATAGGGTGCTCCTGTCCATCTATAGTTTGAATTAATACCCCCCCAATGCCTACGGAGCTTGCGTCACAGTGTATAGCGAAGGGTTTCGAAAAATCTGGACAACTTAAGACTGGGGCAGAAGTAAGTGCTTGCTTTAGTGCAATAAATGCGGATTCAGCTTCCGGTGACCATTTAAAATTACTAATTCCCTTTTTTGAACCAGTAATACTTGTTAAAGGAGCTGCAATGCTTGAAAATCCCTTGATAAACCGTCTAAAGTAACCGCACAGGCCAACAAATGCCCGAATTTGTTTAGCATTTTTCGGTATAGGAAAATCTTTAATACTATCTATCTTACTTGGATCAGTGCGAAGTCCCTGGGAATCCACCATATAGCCCAAGTATTTAAGCTCGGCTTTACAAAATTCTGACTTTTTTAAGTTAATGGTGAGACCCGCGTCTCGTAGACGTTCGTACACCCGATTTAACAAGTTTAAATGTGATTTCAAGTCTTCCGATACTAATATAAGGTCATCTAAATAGCAAAAAACATTATCATCGAAATCAGGTCCAAACAATGCATCCGCTAGTCTTTGTAATTCGCTAGGAGCATTTTTCAAACCAAACGGCATGCGAGTGAACTCAAAGAGGCCCCGCCCAGGAACAACAAATGCTGTCTTTTCACATGATTTTTTGTCCAAGGCTATTTGCCAAAATGCCTTGGAGAGGTCAATCGAGGAAACATATCTGGCACCGCCCAGTTTATCTAGGATACGCGCAATATAGGGAAGAGGGTAACTATCACGTACCGTGACGTTATTAATTTTTCGAGAATCAAGGCAGAATCTAGCTGTTCCGTCTTTTTTTGTTACAATTATTACTGGACTGGACCATGGTGAACGAGAAGGTTGAATAACCCCTAATTTTAGCATTTCATCAACTTCTGTTTCTAATTGTTTCTGCCGTGCGGGTGAAAGAGGGTAATACCGCTGTTTGATGGGTGGTCCTGTTGTAATTATTTTGTGTTTAACTAAGTGTGTTAGACCTAACCCCTTTTTTTCAAAAGAAATTGACTCGAATTTTTTAACTATTTTAGAGAGTTCCCTGTTCTCTTCAATAGTTAGGGATGAGGCTGGCCGAATAGCCCGCAACCCACTAATATTTCCTTCCGAAACAGGAAGAGTAGCTTTCGAAAACAGTTCCGGTGCGATGTGGAACTCCTTCCAAAAGTTAACTCCTAGAATAATTGAAGGCGACAATGTCGGGATGACGTAGAAAAGAATTTCCTTTGTGGATGATTTATACGTGACCGGCAATGACATTGTCCCTAAGACTGGTTGGTTTGAACCGTCCGCTGTATAAACACTAAACTTAACTTTAACTAACTTAATACCTAATTCCTTAAAAATTTTATAACTATTGCCTCCTAGACATGACAATGAAGCGCCGCTGTCTAGCATTCCACTGTAGAAATTATTTATAATATGTACATAAGTATAAGGACGGTTATCATTTTCAATAGCCATCTCCCGTGGCAGCGGGCCCACTGTTCCGGTTGATGGGGATGAAAGAAATTTATCAACTATTCGGAGCCAACTCTCCCACTCGCTTTTCCTCTGCGCCAAGGACGGCTTGTAGCAAGAGAGACTCCGACCTAGTTTTTTGACTTTTTATGAGCTTTGTCATTGATAGCTCCCACTTTAGGATTGTTAGACCTTGAATTTTTCTTCCTGCAATCTTCTATAACGTGTCCCGATAGTTTACAATATGAACAGAATGGTTTATTGTAAAACGTTCTAGAATTTTCGTGTGCAGTTTTTGTATATGTGTTAGAAGTAGAAGAAGACGGTTTATTGTATTTATAATTATTATCTCTGTTTCCAAGACTAACTTTAGTATAGTTGTTGGAATAATTGTTGTTATTTGGTTTTCTGTACTGATTTTGGCTATAACCTTGGTGTCTATGAATATTATTATTATTAAAATTAGGTGTTTGTCTAGCAGTACCATCAAATTTCTCCGGTTTATTAGTGACAGGTAAGTCTACTTTTGGTTGAGAAACGTTGAAAGATACGAAATCATCCGACAGTGATGCATAAGATTCCAAGTTGCCTGCATGAGTAGTCAATTGCTCGAATGTCGATATATCTCTTGAGACTAGTAAATTTGTATACATAGGCAATAAAGCTTTTTTTGCCAACCGCAAAAGTTCTAATTCCGGTAGTTTAGCTTCAAGCATATTGTTTAATGATTTCATTCTGAGAGTGAATTCTAGCACTGACATACCTTTAGGTTGTGTCATGTTAAATAGTTTTACCTTAAGATCTGTTTGAAGGTCGTTTGCTTCAAATTGTCTTATCAAAAGTTTTGAAAGATCGTCCCATCTCAAATCCTGAGTGTAAATAGACCTGAACCACAGGAGTGCTAAACCTTCTAAAAGATCAGGAAAAACGCGTACAAGATGATCCTGGTTAAAATTTTTTGTCCTACATTTCTCCTCAATTAATAGTAAGAATTCCCTTACACTACTTTTTCCGTCATATTTCAGTTTCCAACCGTCTACGTTATTTGAGTGTGAGTCCCTATAAATAATCTTCGTTTGTTTAATTATGTGGGCTTTCTTAATGGTTGTGTCGTCTAATTCAGAATCCGATGATTCAGAATTCACTTCACTTATAGCAGGTGTTTTAATCTCTTTATTATAAGCGCGCGCCTGTAAACGTAACTCATGAGAAGTCGACGATGGATCAATATTCCTGTCTTTAAGTTCTTTAATGAGAACCTCCTTCGAAGCCCCATTGATATTTGGTATTGGTATTGGTGAAGACATGATTACGTTCTTTGATGTTCAGATAGGAAGAAAGAAGTAAAAGAAGAGAAAAATAAATATTTAATTTTTTTTGTTTATAAAACAAAAGAAACTCTTCATTGACGGCTGTAGTATCATTAGACGTAATATTAGCTCAACTTCTATTGTACAATTGTGAAAAAAAACAAAAAAAAATTGTTAAAAAAAAATATGCTCCACCCTAATGAGAATTGCGAAAAATGGACCACCCTATTATATTGTGAAACGTTATTAAACGTCGGCCTAATGTAATTGTCAATCAAAGATATCATTTAATTTGGGCGAAAAAAAAAAAAATGACGTAGGTATGTATATAAATAATATTGAGTGTTTGTTGACTTACGAGTAATTAAAACGCATATCGATTGTAATGTGGACTTACAATTTGTATTGTAGAACGCCGACATAAATGTTTTTAATATTATGTATATTAGCGTAAAAATCTAATAATATTATAAAACGCAAATATGCCTTGATCAAACAAGTGAATGACATCGTAAAATAATCGTAAATAATTATGAATTAGACAGTTTGACATAACCTCCCATATAATCATCTTGTTTACCAATTAGTGTTGACATAAAATTTGACAGCTACAAAAGCATAGATAAATCATAGATTTCATGAAAGATGAAAGTTTACGCAAGATTTTACCATAGAATAACGCAAATTATGAATTATCGTTACAAGAATACTGAGTGTATTTGAGGTTATGAAACAATATTCAAATCACTAGACATAAGTGATACAATATTATGTCAATTAATCATGAAACATTTCACCAAAATCAGCACAACATGCAATCACCACGAGCCAAAACACGTTGCGGCGCCAATTGTTACCGGCCATATTTTATATTAAATGCCATCCAGAACTTTGCAGATTTTCTGCGCGCCAATACTCGGTCCTCGAGTAATGTTCGGGATGGGCAGAGCATGAAACTGTCGCCAAGGCATGGGCACACAAAGGATTACAGGTTCTACTGATTGTAGTGAAATGAAAGCTGTAGTTTTGTTTTTGCACATTATAAAACATGGAGAATATATTTAAGTTAACATGTTACATATTATGACTCGGCACTTACCCCCAGGGATCAATAATTGGTTTTTTAATTCTATCTAAAACTGATTAACCACTTAATTACGGGAAGAGAGCGGGGAGCTTCTATACGGCCGGCGGTGGTCTGTCCCCGACAGATCGAGCTGGCACCATCAGGGCTTTGGTCCAGGAGACGGGTCCAGCGTCTCCGACAAGGTGGCTGATAAGCGGTTCTGGAGCGTATCGGGTCTATCGTTTATGTAACATTAATGGAGCGAATCCATCCATTGAGCTGATCGGCAGATTACTTGAGCGGGTGCCGTCCGGGCTTGTGATTTTATTATCCGTTTCTTATTAAGAAAAATACGGCTTGTATCGCGCCACTTGAGGTGAATGCTTCATTTCCCGGAGTCCGCGGTATAACGATTTGCAAGGGATCGCGTATATAAACTTCAGTAGAACATTATTTGTGATCTTCACGAACACACACACGGTCATCCATTATACGGACGTTTATTTAATAGAACCTGCACCGACTTGGTTTTTGTAAAAAAGAACCGAATAACCCGCATCAGGAATACTGATGTACACTTTTTTAATACGATCGCCCATCCAGGGTAAAAATGAATTATAATCTAATTGACTGTGCGATCATTACACGGCCGCCCCGCTCGTGTAACAATTCCAGAGTGCCCAGCGAAAGGAAACCGAAACAAACAATAGACTGCCCGGCGGTCTATTTGTTGCCAGACCGTGCTCTCTATAATTTTAATCAAAATTAATGCTATGAATGGTACTTGTTCTGAAGAGGTGTTTTAAATAATTACTTTTAAATAAGACTTAACACCGCTTCATAACAAATTCATCTCCCTAATGCTTATGCTCATTATCCTCATTATTGTAAGATGAATTATTTGTTTGCGCCCGTACATACGCAATTTGAATATGAACACATATTTTTGCCCGTGTACAAACTCAATTCTATCAAGATAGGCATGCGAATAAAATATTGTATCGATAGTTCAATCTAGTATGCCTTTCCGAATACGGAAAAAAACTATTTCTTCCTACTAATATTGCGTACATACGGGGGCAAATAATTAATTAATCAATAAATATCTTTCAGTCTGAATATTTAATATCTTTTAAAGTATATCTTTTAAAAAGCGTTTTCCATAAAATAATTAAATTAGCACCATCTATTAAGGGTATATTATGAATTCTAAGTATATCCTTGAGGGGTGGGAAGAGGGTGGGGTGTGTTTTTTTAATTGAAGATTTTCTGTGTTGAGCAGGGAGACTTTTTTTTTTTTTACAAATGAACAGTTTTGTTCCGATGTTGGCGAAATTTTGCACACTTGACCTTCAAGGAGGAATGTCTCCGTCTACATAAGATGGACAAATAATAATCCACACCACCCCCTTTTTACACCATAGATAGATGAAGATTATAAAATAGCCACATTTGAATAGTCAGACACATTTTCTTCCCCGTACACCCTCTTCTGCCACTGTACGTGTTCCAGAAGTGTTAATATATTTATGTGTTTGTTTAAATTAACATTATTAAAGAAATTATAAAATATAACACATTGAAATGAATAATAAAAGTGCAAATATTTGTTTATTAGGTATATGTTTTTATAGCGTTCTTGTAACTAAATTCCGAGCAGTTAAACATATGTACTTTTTCCGAGAAAGCATTACCAACAGCATGCAATCTAGTAACTAAATGACTCAGTCCTGATATTGTTGTTGCAATTTGTTATTATAGCCTTCTTGTAACTAAAATCAGTTCAGTTGAACACATGTACTACTTCTGAGAGTGTATTGCCAACAGCATGCAATCTAGGTACAAAAGAGTAACTAAATGACTCAGTCCTGATTTTCTTGTTGCAAGTTGTTATTATAGCCTTCTTGTAAATAAATTCCATGCAGTTGAACCCATGAACTATTTCTGAGAAAATATTGCCAATAGCATACAATCTACGTACAAACGAGTAACTGAATCACTCAGTCCTGATTTTCTTGTTGCAAGTTGTTATTATAGCCTTCGTGTAACTAAATTCCGGGTAGTTGAACACATCTACTATTTCTGAGAAAGTGTTGCCGACAGCATACAATCTACGTACAAAAGAGTAACTAAATGACTCAGTCCTGATTTTCTTGTTGCAAGTTGTTATTATAGCCTTCTTGTAAATAAATTCCATGCAGTTGAACCCATGAACTATTTCTGAGAAAATATTGCCAATAGCATACAATCTACGTACAAACGAGTAACTGAATCACTCAGTCCTGATTTTCTTGTTGCAAGTTGTTATTATAGCCTTCGTGTAACTAAATTCCGGGTAGTTGAACACATCTACTATTTCTGAGAAAGTGTTGCCGACAGCATACAATCTACGTACAAAGGGTAACTAAATGACTAAGTCCTGATATTGTTGTTGCAATTAAAAATAATTTTTGGCCGAGTGTTTCTGGTCTTCTTTCTCAGAGTTTTAACATATGCTTTTTTTCGTAGAGAAATGTTTGATGGTGACATCCGACAGCGTAAACTTCCAATGCTTGAATAAGGGAGGTAAGCTGCTCAAAGAATGCCCGGACCTAGTACCTTCCGGATACAGCATTATCTCCACCTGCAAACAGTATCACTACGCTACCTTTGACATTGTTCCGATATTCTGGAGGAACGGGAATTGGAAAAACCTTACCGCCTTAAATTGTCTTAGCAAAGATAACTGATATGTTTTTTTTAATGCCATGTAGCCCAGAAATGAAAGATTTTTTTTAGTGAACATCAATCACCTTCATAAGCTCAATTCACATGCCAGTAAATACATCTCCACACTAGCGATAACATTTTTATAAAGATACTAACAAATGTATATACCCGACGTTGCTCCGAGTAAAGTTTTGAGGTTGTGATGAATTCTAGTTTACCTGAAAATGGGCCTATTTTATAGATATCTAAGTTTTTATTTAGCTTGATCGTGCAATGTCTTCCTTGGACGTCCCTGACTTGCACCATTCATTGCATTATCCCACATTGTTACTAAAAATAACTTCATTATATCGACTTTTATTCGACTCCGTGTCTTATTCTAGTAACGGGATAAAGCGTTTTCGTCTTCGATAAAGTCTTCCTCGAGCATCCCCGGTTCTTCTACCATTCAACTGTTCTCTATCTCTATCACTCCTGGCTCTAAGAAGAACAAACTTTGAAATTTCGGTCGACTGCTTTCCGGGTTTTGCGAGCAAAAACATACGTAGGCTGAATTTTGTAAATGTTAAGATTAAACTGATTATTTCTAATTATAATGATAGAAGAGGTTGGGGACACCCGAGGAATACTTAAGGCAATATCGAAATACGAGAAAGACATTAGCAATGTATGTTTTCATAATGGTTGTCAAAAACACAAATAAATATATTTTTGTATCCAAATTCAAAATCTTTTAATTCAAACTGTCCCCACAATATTTTTCAATAAATGCAAGCACAACATGCGACATTACACCAGTTTTTATCGAATGTATATATGAATCACAGAGTATTTCAAAACTTTAAAAACGTATATTCTATAGTTGAAAAAATTTAGCGTAACACTACATATTTGAAATTTCTATATTATGTGTAACAAGGAGAATATTACACATAACAATCTTTGAACGCGTTTTGCTCAATTTATCATACAGTGTTATTGCATCAGCTCCTAAATTGCAATTTTTCGTTTCAATTTATGAATATTTTAATTTAAAAAATATATATATTATGATTCCTTATGAATCTCACACTCCCAATTTGTCGCCGCCCCGGGTACCATTCTTCAGATAACCGACACTTCTGCAATAGCCCAAGTTGTTAGCTACGTTTTGTGACTAAGCAGGGGTGCCCGAGTTCATGGGGAGGATTATCTCGGTGTAAGTGGCGGATGCGCCTGCCCACCTTCTGTGTGGCGGGGTGGATTTAGAGAGACTGGTTGAGGGAGATTTTTTCTCTCAGGACTCTCTCTAACTTGCACCGCAGTGGTAGGGATGAATAGACACACTGACCTCCAGATTCCTACCCGTGCCTCATACCTCTTTCCTGTACAAATCTTCCTTTTCCATCCGCTCCTTCCTTTCCTTAAAAACCCTCTACATAGCATCCCCACAGATTATCGATATGTCACCCACCGCTCATAGTTATTTTTTATAATAATCTGACAGTATTATTATCTTAATGATTGTACAGTTTATGATCGTTGTCAACGGAAGTGGCGCCATCTGTTATTTTCAAATGGAACCGATGAAATTTTCTAACAGAATCCCCGACTAAATAGCTAATTAATTACCCTCTCCCACTTCATATTGTCCTATCATTTTAGCAATATGTTTTTATTTATCTATGAATATTTTTCTATTCTAATTAATCTTAATTTTTAGAATATTTTGTATTCTGCTAAACAAACCATTGCTTTTGAGACACATTGATAATTTTTATTAAATGGTGATTTTAACAAAGATTGTTATTCTCATTTAAATCAAATCAAAATGACGTTTGGCACTTAAAAACACGAGCAAAAACGTTACAAAGGTATTGAATAAAATTTTTGTATTTAAATGGAATTTTGGGGATTTGCAACAATAACATTTGGCTGTCATCAGTTGTTTTGTTTTGCTCTATCTAAAATTATTTTTTTACCATTCTTTTTTGTTTTCTGGCAAAAAAAAGTGTAGTGTGTTGTGCCTTGATTTTCATCTCCCTTCTGATCTTCCAGGAGTCACTTTTCGCTGCTGATTTCCAGATATTTATAAACTTTTTTACTTCTGTCATTTTTCATACTATTATTGTAGTTGCTTACTGTTGTGAATAATGGAGGAAGATTTCCCTCCTGGACCCCCTACAAAGCCCCCAGATCCCTCTCCGGACCCCCCAGACAGGGAAAATGTAGAAATTTCTGACAGTTATTCTGTCATTTTGACTTCTACCAAAAAATGGAAATTTACTCCTTCTTCCCCAATAAAACTTGACTCGCCTTCGACTTCACTGTCCCCACCAGCACTTTCTCAACTTCCTCCAACAAACTTTTATTCTCCTCATTCCCGTGGCCCATTCATAGTATACGCCCAAAAAACTGAGCAAGGAAAAACCATCCACCCTCTTGAATTTGGCAAATTCCTATCAAATAGCAAGAATCTTTCAATCAAGCCTGGAGGTGTAAAAGCCGAGGGTCGCTTCCGAATCTCCGTCGAATTCCTCTCAGGGTCAGCTGCCAACAGTTTCATCAAAAATATCTTCATTTCATCTAATTCAAAGTTCAAGGCATCCCTACTTTCAATGTCACTCGCATGGGCCTGGTCAGAGGTATCTCGACCGATCTGTCCATCGAAGAAATTCTGTCTTCACTTTCAACCCCCGAACTCATTGGCAATCCCATAAAAGCCAGGAGGCTAAATTACAAGGACTCCTCTGAGGGTATAATTTCCTGGAAGCCCTCCCAATCTGTCGTTATCACCTTTGAAGGTCAATCTCTTCCCTCCCATATATATTTATTCTTCAACTCATTACCAGTTGAAATGTATACTTATCCCACCACTCAATTTTTCAATTGCTGCCGTTTTGGTCATACCAAAGCTGCATGCAGATCTCAACCCAGATGTTTTAAATGTGGAGAAAACCACGCAGCTGACCAATGTCCTTCTTCCTCCTCACCTAAATGTTTTAACTGCTCAGGCTCACATTGTAGCAGTCTCGCTGGTTAAGTACCTACCATACGTACAGTCAGCATTCTCAAGTTGCCGTCTTGTCTTTGCATACTACTCTGAAGGACGCGGCGCAGCATTTGAATTTGTTTCTGGCAGTTGTGGCTCGAGTCCCGGTGACACAGTTCGTTCTGAAAAACTTGCCGACCTTGGCGTACCCTGAATTTACGTAAGAGGCCCTTAAAATTGAGATTGACATATTTTTAGTTTATTAGGGATTACACTGTTAATTTATAAATTTGTTCGGATTTATCTAATTCCGAGCTGGCGCCCATTTATTTCTTATATCATCATTTATTCTTTGTAAAATCTTAAACTGACATGACTTGCACTTTTAACTATCGAGCATCTGTCTCGACACACCCTGAGATTATTTATATTTAAATTATTCATTGAGTCTCTTGCTATGTTTTGTTTTAAAATAAATTATATTCCGTAAATATGAATCTTTCATTCAGATTATCATCCACATTATGCTTACATGTAATCACAATATTATATGTTACAATACATTCTATGTTACAATTATTTAATGTTACAATTGGCGCCCGACTTTGGTAGAATCTAGTTAACGAGAATATGCAAGTTCATCCTCATTTTAATATTGTTTCCTGATTTTTCGGTTAATTTTTTTTACAGAGATAAGTGATGCTATATTTTTTACTTTTCAGTATGTCAATCTCTTTTTGGAGGGTCTCTTGTAGATTCTGGGTGGTCGGTGACTTTTTCAATTGAATCGTGTCCACGGGTCTATTTTAAATTTTAATTTTATGCAGTTTTGTTAATCTCGGCCCAACTCACAGAACGCCAAGCGTTCATTTTTATTCTTTGTGACGTAAAATTCTAAATCGTCATATATTTTATTTTTATTGTTCCCGTTCCGAATCCGTGACGTATTTAGTAAGGCGTCATCGCATTATTTAAAACATTCTGAATCAGAATACTTGATTCACTGGCAAATAATATTATTAAAATATGTACAACGATTGTGTGTGGGTAAACTAATTATTATTTTATTTCCTCAGTGCACCGGTAATTTATTTTTTTCACAATATTCTTGAACAACATGCGTCGCAATTTTGGTGACTATTTATTACAGCAAAATTATTTGTTCAAACGGAGTAAGTTAAATTCTTATTGTTATAATGGATTTTTTCTTCTCACATATGTATAATAATAATGTTTATTACTATTATTATTTCATTTATATAGCGCCGTTTTGTGCAAAATCTCCTCAAGATATATTAATATTCTTTTTCAGGTTATGTTGAATTACATTTGCATACCAATTCAATCCTGTATAATTTTATTAATAACATTATAATATGACACATCTTAGTCATTTTCATTTCAATTGACATAGACTTTTAAATCTTCCTGGCATAAATAGAAATTATTTTTTTAAATTAATAATTATTTATTTTTGAAATATATTTTCCTGTTATAGGAAATAATTAAACTTTCCATCAATGATAAAAGGGAGTTATTTTTTAAATAAGATAATGAAATATATAAATGTGAATTTCAGATTTCTACATCAAGTATCACGGGATCGCTTGCTGGTAGTTTTGGAGGAGACGTCTTTCATCACTGCGGCAGACGACTCCTGTATATTGCGGTTTGCCTGTATAAGCATTGCATAAAGAGGTTATATGGTTTTGTTTATTTTGTTGATTTTCTTTGGGGCTACGCGAGGTGATATAATGATATCTTCTAGGAAGGATTTAATGTCATTTTATCGGTTCAACTGGTTTCGTAGGAGTTGACTCAATTAAAAACAAAAAACAAAAAAAATTCTCAATAATTATTTTCTAACTGTTTATTGTGTGTACTTTATATTTATGATTGGTATTGCATCATCTGGGATTAATTGGAGTCTGAATTTTATCACAATCATATTTGATAGTCAAAGTTACATGCTTATTTAAATCATGACATGGAAGTCCATTAGTAATTTCGATATAATTAACTTATTGCTATATTGGGTGTAACACATAGTTTGCCTAGTTCGATATTTTGAATTTTCTGAAGAATTTTTTTTTTGAAGTCAGGCAATTAATTTTTTGCGTTAATTTATTTCGGAAGGAGATTATTAAATGACTAAAATAGAATCATTTTTTAACTACAATGGTTCTTTTAACATATTACATACGAAACAATGTTACACATTTATTCGAGGAAATATTTATAATGTCAATATTATCTATAGAAAAACTAAAAATAATTTAACATCACTCACACACACACAATTATTAATTTCATACCTTTTTTTCCCTTCACAACACATATTTGATGTTGATGATTTTTTCAAGTAAAATTTACTAAAATACACTTGAATATTTTACTACATCATGGTAAAATAATGTTGTCTATCTCACTATAAATATTTATATTATTCGTTCTTTACAAGTTCTCGTAATCGTTTGAACGCCACAAATGAGAAATGACAATTTGATCGCTTACATTTGATGCGTAAACGTAACGCGTATGTTTACACATTAAATGTATGTTTTGTTTTGTACTGTTCGGTAGTCTTGTCATAATGTCAAGTTTTGTTTGGGTAGGTCTTAACGTTTGATTTTCAATTTAAAAAAAAAAATAGTAGCCTGTATCTTACAGTGGGAATGTCACTTCATGCTTGGGTAGCCTCTGAAAGTGAATTTTTCTTTTACATTGCACATGCTTTTAAATAAAACCGCTGAGGCTTTGTACAGCTCGTAAGGGTTGACTGTAAGGGTGGGAATGATGTACATATTTACATCTAATGTCCATAGGGCATAGAGGGCCTGTAGCGTGTGGAAGTTTTTGCCTACATGAGACAGGGGAACTATGTGCTATGTGATATAGTGAAAGCAATTGGCTTTTGTTGCAATTTTCACTGGGAGAAAAGTACAACATGCTTTTTAGCCTCTGAGAGTACATTTTCTTTAATGCCGCCATGCTTTTATATGCCTCTGAGTGTGCACCTGATGAAATTGTAGATAGTGTTTTTGGCACATTTTTGGTAGCTGATAATTAAAAAATAAATAAATGGAAAATCATAACGTTAATTTCCTTGTGAGAGCGTGTTTTTGTTTTGTGTTTTCTTTTTTTTTTAAGTAAAGGATTAAATTGTTCAAATGCTAATTTCCATCTCTATTACAGAGAATATGTTGGATTATTTAAAAAAAAATTTTAATGCTGTAAATTCAGTAAATCTTAGACAATTCTTGCTATTTTCCATCTCTATTACAGAGGATATATTGGATATTATTTAGAATTTTTTTTATTGCTGTAAATTCAGTAAATCTTAGACAATTCTTGCTATTTTCCATCTCTATTGCAGAGGATATGTTGGATATTATTTGGCAATTTTTTTTCAAATGCTAATTTCCATCTCTATTACAGAGAATATGTTGGATATTATTTTAAAAAAAAAATTTATTGCTGTAAATTCAGTAAATCTTAGACAATTCTTGCTATTTTCCATCTCTATTACAGAGGATATATTGGATATTATTTAGAATTTTTTTTATTGCTGTAAATTCAGTAAATCTTAGACAATTCTTGCTATTTTCCATCTCTATTACAGAGGATATATAAGATATTATTTGGCAATTTCCTTTTTTAATTGCTGTAAATTCAGTAATTCATACTATTTCCATCTCTAATATAGAGGATTTGTTGGAAACTCATAAACAGTGTTTTTTATGCTTTATTGTCCATTGATTTGATTTTTTTTATAAATTTGGACTATTTTGGTCACTTTCTTTCTCTATTATAGAGGATTTATCGGAAACTTTGTTTTGGATATCAAAGCGTAAAATTTTTTTCAATAAATTTAATATGTAATATGCTTTCAAGGGCGTATTAGAATATCAACTTACATATATTATGTTGAATTTGATAATTCTTCAGGGTATTCTTATCGGGTAGAAACAAATACAATTGTAATTGTAATTTTAAAATAAGCCCAATTTAATGGCAATCCAAGTACAATTTTATATAATCTATCAGTAATTTTGAGTTCTTGAGCTCGTGCAGTTTATTTAACGTAAAAATAAAATTTAATATTCAACTTACATTTTCATTCATTGATAATAATTAATGATGATTTAAATAGTAATTTTAAATTCATACATAAATTATCTCGTATTCGAATTTTACGGGGAAGCTCAAATATGACAACATTGATAGCTTGACTTAACAATAAAGTTATTTTGGTCTTTATTTTAACTTATAAATACATAATATAGGAACTTATAAGTTAATCTTTACACACTTTAGAGTTATGATTTACATAATTATTATGTTGTAATTCAATAATATTTACTGCCATCTTTTGGTAATGGTTCTAAACTTCGAACTCACTTTTAACTAATAGGTTAGCACCTTGGATAGGATGTTGACGTTAATCGATATTAATTTTGGCAATATTTTTTTTAGAAAATACCATTGAATTTTAAACAGTTGTTTATTTCTATTTTACAATTTTTAACTAAATTTTTTTATGTTCGTACATAAGTAGAACTAATCGGGACAATTGTATTTTCTATTATAACTGGTATTGCAGTTTGTTCGCTTCAGATGCTCATAAATTTTCTATTTTTTTTGGAAATTAAGGGAATTCCATATAATTAGTTATGCCAAATTCATTTTCATTGATATTATAAACTTTTATGGCGCTTAGTTTCACGCAGTCTGTAAGTTATTTTTTAGCAACCGTTTATTAATGCTCTAGCTCTTGGTAATTTTCACCACAGTTTAAGTTTTTAGATTTTGTGTTATTCTAAGTTTTATTATAAATCATTCATACTTTCTCTTCATGTCAGTAATCCATATTGTAAGCTTTAGTTTAGTTCTCAATTCAGACGCTTCATGTTAGTCAATCTCCTTCTACATTCTACATACTTCATCACTTCAAGACCTTATTAAGATTATTCTTCAAGGATGCGGCTTGTCAAATTATTCTTCAAGGATGCAGCTTATCATAATTATACTTCAAGCAAGCGGCCTGAAATCTTTAATTTCGTGCTTAAGGCAATTCAAGATCTTTTCTCTTTGAGGGTCCATCATCAACTGGAACTGTCAAGATTGATCTTATTGGACGCGTCATCTCGTGAGCCGATTCATTGATGGATGGAGCAGTTACTCCTGGCTTCTGTTGCTGTCGTCTTGCTATACGACTTACGATTGCAGTGGTCCACAATTACTACCCTGCGCTTTCGGATTTCTTCAAGGATATCAGAAGATGTTCAACATTCTGGCGTCGCTAGATCTTCATGGCTTCCTGCTCATCTTGGCGTCATCCATAGGCATGATCAGCTCTTGCTTCTGCCTTAACCTGGAGGGCTTGGATCCTTCTAAGAGAAACTCATACTATTGAGTCACGATGGAAAAAAAAAAAAAATTGTCCTTTGGAATTTTTTTTTGCTGAGGAAAGGGGATAATGTAGCAGTCTCGCTGGTTAAGTACCTACCATACGTACAGTCAGCATTCTCAAGTTGCCGTCTTGTCTTTGCATACTACTCTGAAGGACGCGGCGCAGCATTTGAATTTGTTTCTGGCAGTTGTGGCTCGAGTCCCGGTGACACAGTTCGTTCTGAAAAACTTGCCGACCTTGGCGTACCCTGAATTTACGTAAGAGGCCCTTAAAATTGAGATTGACATATTTTTAGTTTATTAGGGATTACACTGTTAATTTATAAATTTGTTCGGATTTATCTAATTCCGAGCTGGCGCCCATTTATTTCTTATATCATCATTTATTCTTTGTAAAATCTTAAACTGACATGACTTGCACTTTTAACTATCGAGCATCTGTCTCGACACACCCTGAGATTATTTATATTTAAATTATTCATTGAGTCTCTTGCTATGTTTTGTTTTAAAATAAATTATATTCCGTAAATATGAATCTTTCATTCAGATTATCATCCACATTATTCTTACATTCAATTACAATATTCCCTATGTTACAATTTTACAATTATAAATGTTACAACATACAGCTATCAACACATCTTGCCCAGAACAATCTCGCCAAAAAAATATTAAAATTTCTATGGCCTCTCAGAACTTGTCTTTTCTGCAGGCTTCTAAACTATTCCCGCCTGTCAAAAAATCATTTGCTGAGGCTTTATCCAGCAACTCCTCATCCAACCCTCTTCCCTCCACTACAACAACTTCTTCTCGTTCAACTAAATTCACATACAAAAACGCTATCTCTAAACCGGCTCCTGGATACGATCAGCAACAACACAACTCACTGCTCTTAAATCCCAATGGTTCACCTCTTTCAAAAGCCACAAATGGGTGTGCAAATAATTATTATCCGTCCTCAATGAACTCTCTTAAACTTTCTGAAAAACTCTCCCAAGACAATTCTTCATTTATCCAAACTCTTATTATGCTTCTAATTGACCTTATTTCTTCTCAAACTAATCTACCGTCCAACGCTGCTACTATTATTTCCACATTAAAATCATTTATTCAAAATGACTCTTCAAGATGTCAGAATACTTCAGTGGAATAGCCGAAGTGATATTTCTAACAAATCTGATCTCCTTAACCTATTAAATTCCAACATTATTTCTTTGGCTGCTAGCTCGGAGACTTGGTTTATTCCTTCCACCCACTTTAATGTGGGAGGGTATTCCTGTCTCCGCGACGACCGCCCGGAAGGTTTGGGCGGCGGTGCTGCCCTTTTTATTAAAAAATCCATATCATTTTCCCCAATAAATAATATCAAACCCCCCAATGCTGACTTCCAAATGGTTGCAGCTAAAATAAAGGACACATCCTTTATTTCAGTCTATCTTCTCCCAATAGCCCACTTCAATAAACAAACTTGGTTGCAAATTGTAAGTCAACTAAGCCCCCCTTTCTTTATATTAGGCGATTTTAATGCCCATTCCCCCGTCTGGGGTTCTGCTTTCTCCGACCGAGATGTTCGAAGTGTGATGGATTTCTTAGATCAATCCAACCTTTTCCTTTTGAATGACGGATCTCCTACTAGGATCTCACGCCCCAGCACAAACCCCAGTGCAGTGGATCTCTCGATATGCTCTACTAGTCTAGCTTCTCTCACCTCGTGGGTGGTGTCCCCCGACCCTTGCTCCAGTGATCATTTCCCGATCACCATTACTTATCAAACTTCTTTCCAATCGGACAAGTCTCATATTTCGACAAAGATTAAAACGAAACACACCAAATGGGATGAATTTAACTCTCATATGGACAAGTTCCTATTAAATTCACCCGCCACCAATATATTTTCCGTCAAAGATGATTATAATAACTTCAAATCAATGCTCATAACTGCAATAAATAAATCAAATCCTCCCCCCAAAACTAAATCTCTCAAAAAACTCCCTCCAACTCCCTGGTGGGATGAGGAATGTTCCAAAGTAGTAAGAATTCGCAAAGCTAAATCTCTTTCCTATCGTTACAATATGACTATGGAGAACTATCTTATATACAAAAACACTGAATACAATGCCAAAAGGGTATTGAGGTCAAAAAAAAGATCCGGTTGGTACAACTTCTGCAGTTCAGTATCTCCGAACACTCCAATTTCGGAAGTTTGGTCTATGATCCGAAGATTTCGATCCTCCTTCAGTTCACCATCTCCTCGAGCGTCTCATTCTAAATGGATAGATGAATTCTTGGACAAAATTGCCCCCCCTTCTGTACCTAACTTAGATGAAATAACGCCCATCTATAATACTCCTATGTCTAATCATTGGCTAGACTCTCCGTTCACCTTAATTGAGCTAAAAAATTGTTTATCAACAGTCAAGGACTCATCTCCAGGCAGAGATGGTATACCTTACAGCATAATCAAAAATAGTAATGATTATGTTCTAAACCACTTCTTAAGCATCTTAAATAAAATCTTCCAGACTGGTATAATGCCTGATGACTGGAGTTCTCAAATAATCATCCCTATTTTAAAAACAAACAAATCACCAAATTCTGGATCCAACTACAAACCAATCGCTCTTTCATCCACCCTCAGTAAACTTTATGAAAAATTAATTAAAAACCGATTAAAATTTTTAGTCGAGAGTAAACAGCTTCTCTCTCCATCTCAATTTGGATTTAGGAAAAAAAAATCCACTCAAGATAACCTTGCCATCATCAGTACTGATATTAATTTATCAATTTCTAAACAGGAAGTTTGTCTTGCCGTCTTTATAGATATACAAGGCGCCTTTGACAATGTTTCCATCTCAATCCTGAAAAAAAAACTTCTAGGCCTTGGCCTTCCCCCCATGTTTGTCCAATCTATTATTAATCTATTTCTAGATAGAAAAATTTTCATTGAACTTCCAGATATTTCTCCTCAAAGTAGGTCTATTTGGAAGGGTTTACCACCAGGCGATGTATTGTCCCCCTTACTGTATAATATATACACATATGATATGCATGTCACTATTCCCCCACAAGTAAAAGTTATTGAGTTTGTAACATATTATCGTGGATGGGTGATGAAAGGATAGTTGTATTAATTAATGATGGGTCTTTCGATTGTGACATTAATTGGTAAAATTACCGAATACAACTATCTAGTCATCCACGCACATGCAATAATTCAAAGTAGGTAGGTAGTGATGAGAACTGATAAGGATGATAAAAAATAGAATACTTTAAATATCAACAGACGCTAATTTATTAAAACAATAATTAAAATGTTTAATCAAATAAATAAACATGAGACTCTATCAAATAATTTAACTCAGAGCGTGACAAGAATGTACGTGTAAATAACGCCATCTTGATAAAATTTTGACTAAAGAACATGTGACATTAATGAATTTAAAAACACTTAATCTTGTAAAGAATGTCTGAGCGGGCGCCAGCGAGTTATAAAATAACTACGCAAGAAGTTAAAATGAGTAATCCCTATTTAAATTATAAGTACATTGTTAAGAGATATAAGTGAAAAAGACCTTCCGTAGTTTGCACAGTAGACCCTCATTGTTCCAGCGTTGTCCGAACACACCGTAATCCCACGAGTCCAGCAAGCAACTGAAGTCGATGAAGTGACGCTCCGCACTCATAGCTCGAAACAGTCGTGCCAATTTAAGAATGTTGACCAATGATTATCTTAATCGGGTAGGAACTGCCCGTCCAGAAGTACGCACTGCTACAAGTTCGCAGATGACATAGCTTTCTTCTTATCATCCAAAATCATCCCTCTCGCCGTCAAATATCTTAACGAAGCCATGAATGCTCTTTGCACATGGCTCACGTTAAATGGTCTTGAACTTTCAATCCAAAAGACTCAGTGTGTCACCTTCTCAAACCGCCATAAAAACCCCCCCGTTCAAATTTTATTTCAAAATTCTCCAATCCCCAACGCTTCTGAAGTAAAATTTTTGGGAGTAACATTTGATAGGAAACTTAAATGGTCTTCCCATATTAATAATTTAGTTACTAAATGCGAAAAAAATTTAAATATCATCAGATCATTATCTGGCGTTTGGTGGGGAGCTCACCCTACTTGCATTAAGTTGCTTTACAACGCACTTATTCGAAGCCATCTAGACTATGCCTGCCCACTTTTTAGTACTGCCTCAACAAATGTACTTGATAAATTAGACAAAATTCAATCTAAATCTTTGCGAATTATAACTGGAGCGATGCAATCGTCACCCATCAATTCCCTCCAAGTAGAATGTTCTGATCCTCCTCTTTATTTAAGGCGTCAACTATTTGCTGACAAATTTGTTCTTAAATGTTTAAATTCTAAATGTCATCAGGTTATCCCCAGCGTCTCGTTGTTCATTGACTCAACCCATTCATCTACAATCAGAGCTTCAACTAAACCTCTTCCTGACATCTGTAAAAATTTTAAGTCTCTCTCAGAGCTTCACATCATCCAAAATGATCTACTTCCCTTATACAAATTAAAATATAGTCACGTCACCCTATCCCCAACAATAATAGAAGGGATCGGAATCCTTAAAAGTCATTCCAATCTCCCGGCCCGAACTGTTATTAATATGTTCAATGACATTATTTCATCTAAATGGCCCAACTTTTTTCTTTTATTTACTGATGGATCCAAATCTCCCGACTCTCCTAACTGTGGTGTAGGTATTAACGTTTACCACAATAATTCTAATGACAGAATATTTCATTCAATTTCAAATCAATTTTCAATATTTTCAGCCGAGTGCATTGCAATAATAGAATCTCTCAAATATATAATCAAAAATAATTTTGAACATTCCCTCGTTCTCTCTGACTCTCTCAGTTCCCTCCAAAAACTTAAATCCAGTCCTCTTCTTCATCCTGATGATCACTTTGTATGCCTTATTCGAGAGATGATAGCCTCCATTCAAAGCTCTGGTAAAACTGTAACTCTGATTTGGATTCCTGGACATGTTGGTATCATGGGTAATGATATTGCGGATGCCTTGGCAAAACAAGGAGCGTCCAACCCTGTTGTTACCCTCGTAAACCACATTCCCCTATCTGACATTTTTTCCATCATCAAAGATAGATCCCGCAATGTTTGGTCGGAGTATTGGCACATTGCTAGTCAATCCAAGGGAGCCTGCTATGCCTCAATACAAAGGACTATTCCATCAAAACCGTGGTTTCAGCAATTCCCTCATTTTTCCAAAAAAGAAATTTCTTCACTCATTCGAATGAGGATCGGACATTGTTCCATTCCTTCCCATCTTTTTAAAATTCACATCGTTGACTCCCCAGATTGTACATTCTGTGGTCTAGAAGTGGGAACTTTAGATCACATATTTTTTGGTTGTCCCTCTCTAAACAAATATCCTCTCTTCTATCAAGCCTTATCTAAAATTGCCTCCCCTCCATTCAACATCTCATCTCTTCTAAGTCTGAACTCGATTCCAATTTTCATTATAATTTTGAAATTTGCCAATTTAAATAAAATTAATATTTAAATTCACCTTTCATTTCTTAATAATTTTAAATGATGGCCAAGAACACCCTTGAAGGGTGAAAGCCAGAAATAATGGAATTTTGCCATTAACCTTTGATTCTGTGACAAAATCACAACTATTTGTATTTTCCTCATCTTAGTAGAACAAAAGTGGTGTTTTTTTCTCACCACCGCACTCAATATTATAAACAATAATATAATAAGTCCAAAAAAACATTTCTTTTGTATCAAAGTAAGTAATGTTATTACAAGCATTAAATAATATTTGTATCTTTAGAGATAAGGGGTTTTACCAAAAAATATTAATTAATTGGTCTTCTCAACATCGATATCAGAAATAAAATAAAAAACACAGCTGATAATAATTTTGATGATCTTTTGAACTTTGTTACCTATCTATAAAATTTAAATAATTTTGAAGGTTAAACCAATCAATGTAATATATCATTGAAAAAGAAGATAATACTTATAATTTTAAACAAAACATGAAACAGAACAAGATACAGAAAAATAAAATGATAACTGTCACAACTAGGAATCGAATGCCGGATTTCTTGTCTTACTAGTTGCAAGATGATATTGTTACAAGCCAAAAATGTGTTTATTCTTGGTTTACCTTATATTGTAGGTAACAGGCATTAAAATCGCTTGGAAAACGGAGTCTAGAAACGTTCGAATTCTAGCAAAAAACTGATTTTTATTTATTTTGTAAATAATTTTATAAGAAAGCAAAAAAGTTAATCAAATGACACTGTCACAGATAATCTTGACTATAAAAGAGTATTTTTTGAAAGTTGTTTCCTTTACGCGTTCATACATTTCTATTGAAAAAATATTTTTTTTAGTAGTTTGCATTTATATTTTTTATTGAGTAATTTTTTTATTTATTTGTATTCTACTCAAGCAAAACGATAGAAAAACCTTCAATTTATCTAAAGCGTATTTTTTGGTATCCATAATGTACACCAATTCGTTATAAAGATTAATCAAAATAGTGATTTGGCATTAAGCTTCGACATCTCCTGATCTGGACTCCACGCAGCAGATGGGTCTCATCTCATGCACCCGGCCAACCCTACTAGTCACCAAACGTAGCAAAGTGACCTGTGGCAGGGGTGTTGGTTATCCAATAAATGGTTCCCAAGACGGCGGCACCCATACCCGCCTCAAACCATTACACGAGGTGTCAAAGTTTGAAAAGACGATTTCCAATAATCTAATAACATTTTCTGATTTTGAGATTCGATCTTGTGTACAGCATCTTAGCTAATATATTTTAAAGGAAAGTGGAGATCGAAGAAAGGGACGCTTAGATGTTTTGGGCATGTAGAGCAAATGAGCAAAGAAAGGAGTTGAAGGAGGATATATGCAGAGATGTGCGAAATGGGTACCCAAAACCATTTGAAATGCAAAATGGAAATGGGTCAAAACTTTTCCATTTGAAAATGCAAAATGCAAAATGGTTTTTAGAAAAGCATTTCAAATGCAAAATGCAAAATAACTATTTTCAAAATGTATTGAAAATGCAAAATGGTTTCTCAGGTCAAACAATTAAAATAATTATAGAATTTTTAAACAATTTTGTCATAATAATGGAAATCAATGTAGAAAAAACATATTACATGATGGTAAATCCAAAAACACTAAGACTACAGATTATGAAACCACAAAAAATTTGCGCGGGACTAATGTTGCCAACGTAAAAACATAGAAATCTAACATTTAATATTACAGCGTCATGGCCCCATGTTCAGTTTTTGAATCAGTATTTTTTTGTAATGGTATCACTCAATTGCCAGGGCTCCTACCAGGGAGCAACTGACAAATGTAAATTATCTCTCATAGCGAGGTTGAGGACCGACTGATATTTGGGGCTTATTAAAAAAGATCATTGGAGATAGTAGGAAGAATGTTTCAAAAAAGCATTTAAAATGGAAAATGCATTGAGAAAAGCATTTAAAATGCAAAATGCAAAATGGTTTTTAGAAAAGCATTTAAAATGCAAAATGGAAAATACCCATTTTGTATTTTGCATTTCCATTTGAAATGGATTTGTTTGAAATAAAGCACATCTCTGGATATATGAGGCAAATGCGAATGGTAGCAGAAGTCGGGGACGCCCGAGGAAGACATGGTACGATCAAGTGAATGAGATACTCGAATCGGGTCATGTCAAGAGTCAGAATAATAGAAGAGTATGTATGAGACGATGAGAAGTGTGTGCTGTGACCGAGTTGTTTGGCGGTCCGTCCTCTCTGCCTACCCCTGCTGGGAAACGTCGTGATGGTTAGTTAGTTAGTTAGAACATGTCCCTATCTAGAAAAGGCATTAGAATAATATACAATTATATATAATGCACTAGTTTGTTGTACATGGTTCTATCGACACGTTTTGGTATGTTCTAAAATGGTAAATATACGTAGATACTATTTAAATATGTTAAACTAAAATACTTTGCACAAAATTCAACATCAAAATCAGAAATAGGTTAAGAGATCAAGAAAAATTGTCTTTTTAAACTTTGAAACCAGATATCGCAGAACCAGGAAAAGCGAAGTTAAAAGCCTTTTCAACTGAGGTGACAAATTCGAAAAATTTAATATTTTGTTCCTAAAAATACCGCCAGATGTCAATGATTATATTTAATTTTCGAAAGAATATTGCCATCTTGCGGAATTTTTCTGAAGTAATAACTGATTGATTTTCGTTTAATCCAACATTCAACGCATCAGCCTGTTATATTCTAGAACAGGGGGCAGAACTATTATTAAAAACTTAGAGATAATACGAAAACAGTGGGCAATAGAGTTAATGTGAAGGATGAATATTCGGAGCAGGTTGTTAGTGAGTTTGTGCATTTGGGAAGTAGTTTACGAGACAGGGAAATTCTGATATAGATATTGAAATAATGGAGGACTAACGAACAAAAAATGTCCAAAGAAGCGAAACTAGCAGTCCCTAATGGAGTACTGTTACCTACTCTGATGTATGGCAGTGAGGCAACAAGCTGGCGAAGGAAGAAAGATGAAAGTAGGCTGAATACTGTTGAAATGAGATCTCTTAGGCGTGTGTATATTAAAACCATGCATGATCGTGTGAGATATGTGGAGAAACGCCACGAATGCAAGGCTGATGTAAGCGTAATAAGTAAGATAAATAAAGTGACACTCAGATGGTTTGGGCATGTAGACCGAATGAACGAAGAAAGGTGCGTTAGTAAAATGGTAGAAGTCGGGACGCCCGAGGAAGATATAACGCGATCAAGCGAATGGGGTACTTGAGCCGGGCCACGTCAATAGTCGGAATAACACAATAATATGTATGAGACGACCTATGAAACTGAATGAGGCAAGAAGTGTGTGCCAAGACCAAGTTGTTTGGCGGTCCGTCCTCTCTGCATATCCCTGCGTTAAAAGGCGTGATGGTTAGTTTTATTATTATGCAGCGATTATGGAACTTCTAGCAACACTGTTCACCGACATCATAAAGAGTGGCTATCTACCCAAAGACATGACAAAGACAATTATTATACCGATAATAAAATCCAAACTGGCAGACATAAATTTACAGGAAAACTACAGACCGATATCCATCGCCACGGCCATCGCTAAAATATTTGAACGAGTTCTCTTAGATCAAGTCGGATACCATATGACAACTAAAGATAATCAGATGGGTTTCAAGAGGGAATGCTCTACTGACTCAGCTATATTTTGCGTAAAAAGAACGTTAGAATACTACAGGAAGAAGAAAAACAACAACTTACGCATGCTTTCTGGATCTAAGTAAGGCATTCGACAGAGTTTCCCACCCCTTATTATGGAAAAAACTAAAGGAAAGAGGGATACCATGGAAAGTTTCAAAGAAATTTTCGAATCATGGCACCGTCAGCAAGAAAACATTATAAAGTGTGTGATGATTTGAATACTATAAAATAAACGATAAATAATAAACGAACGTGCTCCAAGAGATTTTTTGTCTAGACTGGCAACATGGGATAGATGACAGGCAGGTTTTTTTTTTTAAGTAAACACGTTCCCACGGGAAGGGAGCAGAGATCGCAGGGCACACAGTTGGGTTTTGAACTTGGGTACGTTGACAGCTCCGAGAAATCGATACAAATCAGAAGTTTTGTGTGAAATTACAGTTAATTAGTGAATTCAGATGGTGTTAGAAAGCTTTGTTGATTTTTGAATTAAAGTGAAATATTATTGAACCGGTGTTTGTGTGAAGTGAAAGTGGTTGTACTCAGTGAGGATAGAAAATTGGATAATTTGTAGAGCGCCGTTTTGCGAAAAAACCACCTCAGGGGCGCTAGGTGTTGTGCGATCGCGATTGGGTTATAAAGTTGTGTTGATTTAAGCGTGATTTCGTATACAGTTCGAACTAGATTGCTTGCCTTAAAAACATGGAAATAATAATGATAATGATTGCGTTTTAAACAGAGTGAACGTATTTAAAGGCAGGAAGTGTTTGATCGGATTAAGGAGGAATTAACGATTGGCGAGATGGCGTTCTACCCACGGAGACGTAAACCAGAGAATCAAACAAATCATAAAACTCGGGTTCGAATCCTGACAGAGATTAGGGAAGTACAATTGTATTTAAAGAATTATTTAATTACCCTTTTATAGACGTAGGGAGGGGACCAAAATTGAACAAATTGCAAGGATTTCGCTAAAAGGAAGAAGGTATGCCGGTAGGGAGGAGACCGTAAAACTAAACTGATTTAGCTATTTAGTGGGTAACCAGGTAGACTTCACGCTGAGAGTGGGAAATGGCTAACTGGGTGAGTTTTTTTATATTATTTATTAAATTTCAGAAAACCCTTTAAAATACGGATACAACGAGGAACAACAACTAAGTTTACAGCCCCTGCCGCCCAAATAATGTTTCAAAAGGGAATGTGTCAATCAGATTATCTATCAGCTGAAAAAGGGAGATGGGCCAATGACCTTTTCATATGTACGCCGAGGCGCGGTATACAGTCAGTCGAAAGGGAAGTTTTGCTAGCGTATGACCGCCCGAATAGAAAGCGATCGGATGCATCCAAACAGAACAAGAATGAATGCTTTTCATCTGTTATTTGACTTTCTAATTTAATACTTTTCATCTATTGTTTGACTTTCTAATTTACAAATTGGGATGCACAAAGACAAATCTAGAGTCAAAAGAGGGAGATGGTAATCTCCGAAATAAAACTTCCATCCGAACAACTTTTCTCAACAGGTTCCTTTCGAGAGGTAGGCAGCCTCTTTAAATTAAATGCCAAAAATTAAACCAATTGTCCGTTTATACCTACCTGAGAGGATAGGTATTCAATATCAGTTACCCATACCTAATACACGAGGATGCTAGTAACCTCATAAAATAATTACTGGAACCAAATACTAAAATACAGACAGTCCTCATCCTAAATTTGGCATTTCGAGTAAGCCTTACATATATCTCACATGATAATTGGCTGAATGGGTAGGCACACAACCTATCGATAGAAGCGGGCTAAATGTCGACAAGATCGTCTTGTGTTATCTATGTTATTGACCTAGAAAGGGATGTAAATTCCCGACGACGAGGAATTTACAGCGTTTTCTAGAGGTGGCACGTAACTTAGGACCTTACGTGTCACATTTTCACGACTAGATTCGTGACAAGGGATGTCATTGTTTTCCCCTTCTACACTCAGTAAAGTAGATTTTCCTGGAGGTGCATGAGGTTGGGGCAATTCTGAAATTGGTGAGGACACCTGGTTTTCTTTATTCTGGCGTGACGGTTGCCGATTTGGAACAAGGGGAGACCTGGCCGGTTGTGATATCCAGACACGCAGATATCGATCGCCTTGTTCAAATTATCATCCATCGGTTTTGTTTGGTAAAGAGGAGGAGCCAACTTTAATTTGAAAAAAATTCATTCCCGTTCCTCTCCCTTCCCTCCCAAAATATATACATGGATGGCGCCGACAACTAACACCATTAATTTATCGTATCGTATCTAACACTTTATTATACTCACATTACCCTATGACAGGTAGAATCACGTAGCTAGTTGAAGAGCAGGCGACTCAGAAAAATAAGGTTTATGAAATGGCTTTAAAATACAGCGGTAATGGATTCAACTCACTCTATCTCAAAAGAACCGAAGGGTACCACACACATACAAAGATAACTAGGTTTCTATACCGAAAAACAAAAAAGCCAACACAACGTTCGGTGAAACCTTTTTATACTGAACCGTCACGTGAAATGATTACGTTCAAGATCGTAAACCACGTAGACAAACTAGGGTGCACACACTTGAAGGGGTGTGTAATAAAGAGAGGGGCAAGGGCTTGTAAAGACGGCAGGGAGGACATTCCTACCCTGGATATATACATAACCAAAACCTTATGGAAAAGTTACCTATGGGACTTAAAGAAAATTTATCGTAGAAAGAAGTGAAGGAAAAGTTTGAAAAAGGGCAGATCATTACAAGTGGAAAGACGGATTCTCAGAACCCTATTTCTTGAAAAGCGGGGTCAGACAGGGAGGATGTATGTCCCCAGTACTGTTTAACTTATACATGGACGAATTCCCACAGATTAAACAATGCTGGAGTGGGCTGCCACATCGGAGGTCTATGTGTTAATAATATGAGCTACGCAGATGATATGGTTCTGATGGCACCGTCAATACGGGGATTAAGAATTCTCCTGAAAATCTGTGAAGAATTTGCTCACGAAACCAACATGATCTATAATGCGAAAAAAACAGCACTGTTGGTCATAAAACACGCGGAAGGCTCAAGAAACATCCCCCCCGTCTTTTTGAATGGTGAGATTCTGAAAACAGTAAAAACCACAAAATATCTAGGACATGTCATCAACAACAAGTTAACGGATGATGAAGATATTGACAGGCAGAGGCGTGTACTGAGTATAAAATGTAACATGCTCAGTAGAAGATTTCGGCTGTGTAGTCCACGAGTGAAAAGGACGCTCTTCTTAGCCTTTTGCACCACCCTGTACACATGCGAGCTCTGGGCTAATTTCAAGAAAAGAACAATGGAAAGGCTTCGGGTGCAATATAACAACGCTTACCGATTGATGTTCGGACGCCCCAGACACTGCAGTGCCTCCTCGATGTTTACAGAAGGGCGAGTTCCAGGATTTATAGCTCTGTTAAGAACCAGGATTACAGGACTGTGGGGAAGGATAAACCATTCCAGAAACATTCTTATCATAGAATCCCGTCTGACTTCAGGATCGAGCATTGAAGACCATTGGAGAAAGATACTTGCTCCCACAATCTCAGATCCGATGGATTCCCGTGCTTCTCTGCTTTAATTTCATTTTTAATTTAGGTTTTAATTTTTAATCTCTTTTTATTTATTTATTTTTATTTATTTTACTATATGTAAATACTATCTGTACTTATATCCTCTATGGGATGCGTAGGATTGCACTAACCTCCCCACATCCTGGAATAAAGAATTTATTTATTTATTGGAAAATTTTTATATCGCCGTTTTTGTGAGATAACACCTCAGGGGCGCTTTAAAGTTGATGCAGGTATTACAAAAAATATAAATATTACAAAAAGAAAGTGAAATTAAGTAAAATAAAATGAAGTACAGGAACAGGTGACACGAAGATAGAAGATGGAGACTCTGCAGCAAGAATCCTAGGAGGTAAAGAAACTGGACCAGCTGCTCCAGCGGAAGAGTAAACAGCGTCCACCAACAGTGCCAGCACGAGGTTCATCATCCGTCCAGGTATGTGTCTGCTGCTAATAAAGCGCTGACACCTCACATAGATAAGAGACCCTGGCAGCACTGCTGTGACGTTCGGCAAGTCCATCATTGATCTCTATGTAATCCTGTTCCTGGTGATTGTTGAAGTGTTGCATTTTGCCCTCAATAAAAAGCGACGGTCGGGATAATAAATTACCCCGTCTTAGCAAAACACTTGCTAGAGCCTTTAGAGTTTTCGAGAAATCCGTTGAAAACATCTGGGTTGCATTTACCGATCGACGTTCGTTTCGAATGTCGAGTATTTTTGAGCAAAATTTCCGAATTTTAGTTAGCTAGTTTACTGAATTTATTAAAGCTTGTTAATGATTTTAAACGTCAAAACAGTTGTCACAATAATAATAAACTAAAAAACTGACAGGAATTAATTGTAACGTCATAAAATTTGATAAATAAATAACCAATAGAATTCCAAATCCACAATTTACTGTTTTAATTTATGTTCAAAGCAAAAACACTTATTAATTAAAATTATTCATAATCTGCTCTTTCATAGATGGCGCTAATTTATTTTTTTCAAAAGAAATACTTGTTGCAAGTTATGATTTAAAATATTAAGACGAATTATTTATTTGCGCTTCTACATACGCAATATGAATATAAATAAATACATTTTCCGTATACAAACTAAATTCTTCCAAGAAAGGCATACAAACAAAATAATGGATTCAATCCTTGCTGATAAATACATAATACGTCAGTCGCGTATGAAAACGTTTTACCAAATACTATAGAATAGTTATAATACCTCCAACTTCTGAAATTTCCCATACATTCTGATGGCAGTATGCTATACTAGCGCTGCCTAGCGGCGTGAGTTCTGCGGCTTGATTTTATTTCACACCTTTTACATAGGGTCAGTATTAAGTCAAATTCTATTCATTATTTACATAAATGATATAATTTAAACCATTAGATTATTTGCAGACGATACATTATTCTATATATCATGTGAAGAGTAGATGCAATCAACAAATTAAATTAAAACTAAATGTAAACAAAACAAAATATATGGAAATAGGCAACAAAACGCGTAAAGCAGAATTAAAATTGACAATTAATGATGAAAAAATTGAAAAAGTAAATGAAATTAAGTACCTGGGTGAAATACTCGATTCAAAACTCATTTTCACAGCAAATTTTGTTGAACCATTTTGGAAACTTCGCTTGTTTAAAGTGCGAAAGTGGTAATATTTTTCAATGGTCCTATTAATAATTGTGTAAAATATTATTTTTATTGTTGAGGTGAAGAAATGACCAGTCTTAATTAGCAAGATATTGTTTCTTGTTAAGATAGTATAGATTAATTATAATTAAGGTTAGGCAGAATAGTTGTATCGCCTGGTGAGTTATTCGTCATAATGGTTATGCTTACAGCGGTTGGTGGCAGTCTAGGAGGAAGAGTTCATCAACTGATTTAACGATAATATAGAAAGAAAAAAAACATATAAGATTGATGGTATAACTATCTTACCATCACGCCATTTCGCCGCAGGAGTAGACAGAGAGGACGGGTCGCCTAACAACTCGGTCTCGGCACACACTCCTTGCCTCATTCATACATCGTCTCATATGGCCCGACTCAAGAATTTGATTCACTTGATCGGGCGTCACCGGCTTCTTCTACACAATTACATTTGCGTCATATATTCTCCTTACACTCTTTTCTTCATTCATTCGCTCTACATGCCCAAACCATCTAAGCGTCCTTTTCTTAATCTTACTCATTACGCTTACATCAGCCTCGCATTATTTGCGGATCTCCACATTTCTCAAACGGTCACATCTCTACACATACGTCTTAGGGATATAATTTGTACAGCATTCAGTCTACTTTCATCCTTTCTTTTCCATTTCCATGTCTCACTGCAATACACCAGTGTAGGTACCAGCACTCCATTGTGGACTGCTAAATTGTCAACAAAAACCAAAATAAGAAAACCTGTTATGCAGTGGCCTCGTTAAAATATGCACTGTTAAAGAGTTTAATAAGTAATCAGCTAACTTAGCATAAGAGTTACCAATGGTATTTGATCTATTTGTAACAGAATTGTAGCATGAAACTGTAGTAGAATTGTAACAATAATACATACTAGGGAACGTTGATCTAATGGTATAACATGAAAGTGAATCGATATTAATATATCAGGGCTATCCAACTGAAATCATAATCTTTTGATTATAAGGAATTGCCAATCTTAAATTAATAAATCTAACCTCAAAAATTTGCGTTGAACTCTTTCAATAAACTTTTTTAAATGTGATTATCAAATACAGGTGACAGGTGATGATAGAATGCTTGTAACCAGAAATGTAAACAATTCCTCACTATAAAACCAAAAGCGAAGAAGAGACTTGAAATGACAATATGTTTGAATTTTTTATTTTTAGGTGGCAGGTTGGGGTCAAACAGAAACTGGTGACCCATCGTCTGAACTAAAGACCCTGACTATCCAGTCATTAATAACAAGCAGTGCCGACTTGAAATGGTCAAGTACAAATGTGCGCTGGGTACACGAATGGTAAGTAAAAAAGTACATTTTTGTTGTTTTTTTTTTAAAGGAAAATAATTTCCCTCGACTTTGAGAATGCTGGAGGGAAGAAACACAGAGACCTGCAAATCGTTCCACAATCGAGCTGTTGAACTTAAGAACGAATCATGGAAATGATCTGGTCTCATACGACAAATGTCAATCGTGTACAAATTTTGGGCGCACGTTTGGCGTGTGACTATGTACCGCTTCCAAGTTCCTCAGAGCATCTTCCCTCGAAATACCGGTAAAACCAGAACAGCATTCACACCTGACTCCTGTGCTCTAAAGATGCAATCCGTTTGTTAAGATAGGGGAATCCTTCAAACGGACTTCCGATTTGTATAGGGTCAGCAGTTGTGTACTATTCAAGTATTTGAGGAGCCCTGTACACTGTGCACCACGCCCAGCTTCTGACAGGCTAATTCGACTCTCAGCTGGTCACTAAGAGTTACACAAAGCACACCGATGGAAGGCAAAAGATTGCTTCAGTTGACGGAGACTTTGTGGCTGTAAGAATCTTAAACCATCCCGTATCATTTCAGGTACAGCGCTCTGTACGGGAGACAGCGGTGGGGGGTTCGTGGTATCGGCTGAGGACCTGAAGAAGCAGCCCCGATGGTTCCTTCGCGGTATCGTGAGCAACGGTCCTCTGAACGAGGAAAAGACCACGTGCAGGGCCAACACCTATACTGCCTTTACCCAGATCTACAAGCTCAGGGATTGGTTCCTGAAAGAGCTGCGTAAACTAACCTAGACAAGACCTGATTTTTTCTTTCGATATTTCTTTTTGTGTCGTTTCATTCTTTCTATACCATTTTTCAATCTGTTTGACTCCAAATCCCCTTTTTTGTCGTCAATTTATATCTGCTCTGTTTCAGCACCAAAAAAATTGACAAACTTAACTGAATTATAGGATGGACATGGTATAATAATGTCACTGGTAGATTGAAGTGCATGAAAAAAAAAAATTTTAAATAAAGTATCGATTCTCGATTTATACATAATAAACAAATTATTATAAAGCACGCATTTATTTTTGCACTGTGTTAAATCATTGTTACTGCATTCAACACCGGATAGTTGGGAGCAATTGAGACTCTTGTGACGTTTTCATAATATGCAGCAAAATGGATTTTTTTATTTATTTCAACAAAATATTGTCAGGTTATTCGTAACATTCCCGGGTTACGAATAACCTGACAATATTTGAAAATCTCCTACTACCACCACAGTAAGCGGAAAATGTTGCTTGTGTTGTGATGGAGGACTTAGCCAGCCGAGGAATTGAACACACTACGCCTGGGTGAGACCCAAGCGCGATGTCAACTCCGCCACCGACCGGTTATTGATTATCGGAGTAGTTTTTAGTATATCTCTATATTTACTAGTAATGATACATCTAATATCGGCCCTAGCGATGAGTCCTTCACGAACGTGTCGCACAATTGAGTCGATACTTTTTTTAAGTGCCATATTCGTATGACCCCCGATAAACCGTACCAAGGTCCATTTAATTTCTTCACTTGAAATTTATTGTTTTAAAATTATTAAACTCACCATGACTAAGCCTGTATCGAGGTCCGCCAGACGTGATGGATGTTCTACATTATATTTTTTTATTGTTGTTTAGTAGTACAATAATAAGTGTATATATAATATAGTATAATAAGCAGAATATGAACAATATATAAGCAGGTATAATACAAATTAAAAATAGAGAATTCTGTTGTACTAAGGAGTTGATTAATTATAACTAGTGGATCCCCGCAATGATTCGCAATTGCTAATGGTCGAACCGAGCCACGATTTACGGGAAAGGAACGAAGCAACTTGCAAGCGGCGTTTCGCGCCATTTGCGGTTGCTTCGTTCCTTTCCCATAAGTTTGTAGCAGTTCACTTTTGCCCAGCTACATTTATGGTTAATTTATCTATAACTCTATCTTCGTACCGCCTACTTGTCTATGGGATTCTCGGTCTATGGTTGATCGGAGCAGCAGCGCCACTGACGGTCACCGGAGAAGCCAGTACCAAACGGGCAGCGGTCAAGGAGACACTTTACAACTGGAAGGATTGGAGCGATGGCTCCAGGCTACATTATGGGTGGAAACTTGCGGACATATTGTTCCTGTTAGCTAGCTGTTGTAATCGCTGGTCATCTCCCAATCTATGAGTTGCATGGCGCCCTATTATGAAACAGGTCAGATTATAATCGTTGTATTCCTTTGTCGCTAATTAACTTATAAAATTGCTACCATTAATTCCAACTGTGCTAGTAAAACCTATCAAATGCCCTGTTTTCCCTCCCTAGGACTGCCTGGGAGCTGGTGACGACACCCCCCACCACAAAATGAGGTGCACATTTCACCATTTTCTTTTGTTTCATAATTTTTCGTTTTTGCAGTTGGCTGTAAATTATTATTTTTACATGTTATTGTTGATACCTTGTAAATAGAATAGATCTTACTAACAAGTTACCAATACGCAGCACTTGCATACTGCGAATAACATTGTATGCATGGACATTTTGGAGGTCTTGATTGGAAATTTTAAATGTAAACTCATTATATAAAAAAAATTAGCGTCCTTGCGAGAGCTCTGAAGGGGTACCATCAGTACCTAAAACAGGGCGGGGAAGTGGTGGGCCTCCTCTAGAATGTGCTTGTGAATCTTCAATTACAGCACACACCTTGAGATATTGTTATATATCCTAAATTTTGAGTCTTATGTTCTGGTTAAATCTAACCGTAAATAATAACTAAAATAATCGATTATTTTTTAATGATAAACTAACGTTTATAAGACAAGGTTTTATTCATAGCATAAAGGATAACAAATAATTTATTTTATTTTATTTATTTATTTATTTATTGTTTGTTTGTAAATATTACATAATACCATTAATGAACTTAAAATGTCCAACTAGGCGATTGCCCGTTTTAGGACATTCCAATATGATAATGTTTTTACATGTAAATTATAGTAAATTATAGTGTTGACTATTCTGTTGTTAAAATAATACATATGTATATTCATATTCTAGAATACTTTCAGTTATACCATGACATATTTTACTATTGTTTAGCTGACATAATAAACTAAAGAAATATTAATAGATAAAAACAAGAAAATGAATTTGAAAATGAAACTGAATTGAAGAAATTCTGTTGGTAAAGTAATACAAATGTATATTCATAATCTAGTATACTTTCAGTTATACCACGACATTTTTTTTTTACTATTGTTTAGCTGATATAATAAACTAAAGAAATATTAATAGATAAAACAAGGAAATGAAAAATAAAAAAAAAATAAAAAATGAAAGTAAAGAAGGAACTTTTCCTTTAAGGAAAAATAACACGAAGAATTGAGCAATTTTCGAACTTTCTTTATGTAAAAATACAGTTCCTGTAATGCTAATATAATACCAATATAAATTAAAATGTAAAGAAGAATGTAAAGAAAAACAAAATTTACAATTCAATTACTGTTTTTTAGCATATTCTCGCATTCAGCTCTCCCCAAGACCAGAAGCCAATTGTTTACCTGCATACGCAGAATATTAGTACTCTTTGCCTTCCATGCATCAGGTATGAGATTGAGCAGTTTAGGGCCTAAGTATGAGAATTGTCTCTGTGCTAAAGATGAGGAAGTGGTGGGCGGAACTGTTGGAAATTTATTTTATTTTATTTTTTTATTTTTTTTATTTATTTTATTTTATTGAAATTAATAAAATACTTCGTTTTTACCACTTTAATTGTTTATTACCTAGGTTAGGTAATAAACAATAAAAGTGGTAAAAACGAAGTATTTTATTAATTTCAATTAAAATGGTGCCACAAAATAAGTTTGCTGTGTTAGAAGAAGTATTTTATTTATTTAATTTATTTAATTTATTTATTTTATTTATTTTATTTATTTTATTTATTTTATTTAATTTATTTTATTTATTTAATTTAATTTATTTTATTTATTTTATTTATTTTATTTATTTTATTTATTTTATTTATTTTATTTATTTTATTTATTTTATTTATTTTATTTATTTTATTTATTTTATTTATTTTATTTATTTTATTTATTTTATTTATTTATTAGATAAAAATAATTACATACATATTAAGGAAGCTTTGGCTGTCCAACTAGGAAATTTTCCCGTTTTAGGACAGCCAAATTGCCTGGTTTAGTTAACATTTGTACACGCTGCTGCTATGAATTATATTTCCATACTTTACATTAATAGTTAAGCTAGTAATATATAGTCTATATACATATATATTTTTTAAAGTAATCAAAATAAAAACTTTTTCAGACATATTTGTACACCCGAATATTATTAATTTTTTATGAAAACACTTGATAAATGTTATCAAGGTACATGTAATAATATGCATAATTAAGGAACACTGTATCAGGATACATGATAACATATTGGATTAATTCAATTTATAGTTACAATATAAGAAAATTATTAGGTGGGTTTCTTAATTTGTTTAATTTACATAATCAAGGTACATATAATATAATATACATAATCAAGAAAAATGTAAACAAGGTACATGAAAACATATTGTATAAACATTATCAATCACAAAAATTATCAATCGCATTGTATCAATCAGATGCATGGTAGGAATTTTTTATTTAACTGCCTATAACAATGAATAAATGTGAGTACAGAAAATTTTTGTTTATCTGTTGGTCATCATAAGTTCGCTTTCGACTCTTCCTAAGTCTAGAAGCCAGTCATTAACTAATTTACGCAGAATGCTTATGCTTTTCGATTTCCATAAATCGGGTAAGAGGTTGAATAATTTTGGACCAAGGTAATAGAATTGTCTTTGGGCAAAGGATGTCATAGTAGGAGGTGGAACAACTGGATTCCTCCTTGAATGTCTAGTGTCGTGATAATGATAAATGGAAGGGTAGTGGTGACGTTGTTTTTGAGTGTGTAATATAATTTTTTTTATGTATATTTGCCTTACATCAAGAACTCGTATCTCTTCGAATAATACATCACTGGGGTACCTAAATGTTTTTTTTAGGATGACCCTTAGTAGTGATTTCTGTGCTTTTGCTAAGGGATCCAGTATTGTTTTGGTACATCCGCCCCATCCCAAAGATGCATATTCAAGTAATGAGTTACACAGAGCATAATATAAACATTTCAGATCTTTTATGAAGAGAATATTTCTAATGCCCAGGAAAAGATGAGTAAGTTTTCTGACTTTTGTGGAAATTGAGTCTATATGTAGGTCCCATCTCAGAAATTTGTCTATAATAATTCCTAGATATTTTATACTATCTACGCATTCTAGGGTGTTACAATTACAAGTAGTTAGGTTATTGCAGTGGTGTATAATAATGTTTTGTGTTTCTTTCGGTTGTCCCGCTTGAGTTGCACTGAAGCGGATGAATTTTGTTTTCTCCGTGTTGAGTGTGAGTAGATTATTATCTAGCCATTATTTAACACTGTTTATACCAGCTTCTGCTTTACTGTGAACTTCATTCCAGTTTTTACCTTCAAATAACAAGACCGTATCGTCTGCAAAGGTAATAATGTGGTCGGCAAGGGAACTGATACATAGCTCATTAATATATATATTAAACAAAATTGGCCCTAGAGTACTTCCCTGAGGTACACCAAATTTAATATTTGCTGAATCGCTTAGAGTATCATTAATGTTCACTCTTTGGCTTCTGTTTTCTAAATAACTAACCATCCACTTTAATAGTTGACCCTGTATTCCAACGCACTGTAGTTTTTTCAACAGAATTTTATGTGATATAGTGTCAAACGCTTTGGCTAGATCCAGGAATAGTGCAGTGTATTTAATTCCTCCATCGATATTATAAGAGATGATTTTTGTCAGGTTAGCGATAGCATTTTCTGTGCTTAAACCTGGTCGGAAGTCGTATTGTCTATTAGAAAGAATGTTATTATCTTCCAGATATGTGCTAAGGCGATTTTTTACAATTTTTTCAATAATTTTCGAGACCGAATTTAGCAAAGAAACTGGCCGGTTATTATGTACATGCAATTTATCACCATTTTTGTGAAGCAATATAACTACCGAATGTTTTAAATGATTGGGGAATATTCCTGATTTAAAGCTTGGATTCGAAATGAACGCGATCGGTATTGCGATTGAGGATTTAATAAGTTTTAGCAGATTTGATGAGACTTTATCAGGACCACAAGCATTTGATGACTTAAGATCGTCAATTATTTTCATGACTTCGTTTGTCGTTGTTTGGATATTGTCTATTTTATGACCGAAATTAAAGGTAGTAAACTTAGCGAGATCAATTTCAGTAGTATTAAGTTTATCAAGAATTTTTTTCGGAAGAGTTACTCCCACTGTAGTGAAATAATTATTGGCAAAATTTGCCATAATTTTTGGGTCTGAACAGTTTATATTATTAATGCACAACGATTTAATTTTGGAAGATTTATTAATTTTTGTTTTAGATATATTACGAAAAGCTTCCCACAGACGTTTTGGCGTACAGTTATTTTCGTAAATAATTTTCTTTAGTCGATTTAATTAAATGTTTACATAAATTCCTATACTTTTTATAATGAGCTTGTACTAAAATATTTTCAGGACATCTTTTCGCCTTTTCGTGTAATTGATTCCTTCTGTGAATAGATTTGACAAGGCCAGGGGAGATCCAAGGTGTGAGTTTTACTTGATTATTTGTTATGTGTATGTGACTAGTGTGTTTAGATATATATGAATGTAATTTTGTGATAAATTCATTCATTGCTGAGTCAGTATCAATTTGGTCTAGAATGTTTTTCCAGTTTTCTGATCGCAAGTCTTCGAGTAAGTTATTGTAATTTGTTCGAGGGAGATATTTAATTTTAGCATCAGTGGGAGGTTTGTTTTTAAGACAGAGAGCTGTGGTGTAGTGGTCTGAAATTGTAGTGTGAAAAACAAATGAGTCGATTAGGTTACCATTTTTAACATTGATATGGTCTAGGCAAGATTTACTCATGCCCTGTTCTCGAGTAGGGCTGTTAATTGTCTGAATGAATCCATTTTCAGTAAGCAGGCATAAATAATCGTTATATGGTGGTATTCGGGAATAGTATTAATATCGAGATCGCCTATGATGATTTGACGTTGTATTTTTTTTGAACTATTGATGATTGCTTGAAGTGAGCTCAAAAAAGTGTCGATGTTTTGGAAGGCGGGTGATCTGTAGATTGCAAAGATACATAAGTTGTTATTCAAAACAATTTTCAGACAGTTTGCTTGTGATAATAAAATTTCATCTACTTGTGCTTGTATTCCGTCTCTGATGTAAACAACGATCCCACTAGATTTATTTAAACTTATGTTAGTGTGGTATTCAGAGTAATTGTGTATAATTTTGGAGGTGTATGCTTTATTTATCCAACATTCCAACAAAATTACAACATCGAATGAGTAATTAAATTGATCAAGAAATATTAAAAAATCATCGATTTTTGAAATGCTTCTGATATTCTGATGTATGATTTTTAGACTATATGAACCCCAATTGTATTTGTTTAGATTATTTAGATCATAAATAACATTTGTGTTATAATTTATATCGGAATCATTATAATTATCATATGGTAAACGAAACATAGTTAGTATATTTTAAATAAATGTAGTATTGCGTAACATAGTTATTATATTTTAGATTAATGTGGTGCTGTGATAAACTTTCGCATAATATAAGTTTTAATACAATTTCTAATTTAGTTTTATTGACACCTAAAATTACTATGAAGCTGGTTGTATCAAACGTAAGTGTGACACATAAGACTGTAAGGGGGCCTAACAAAACTACAAATAATAATATATGTTAACTTTACAAAAAAGACGCACATTGTCAGATCTGTTGTTTCTACATAATCTGCTAAATAATAAAATAGATAGTCCCGAATTGCTATCCGTCATTGGTTTAAATGTTCCAACGAGGCGTACCAGGCACACTACACTATTTCATATTGAAGCCAACAATAACAAAGCAGCAGAGAACTCAGTAATTACTCGCGCAATCACAACATACACCCATTACGAAAAATTACTTCCAAGGGTGTTCTTGGCCATCATTTAAAATTATTGAGAAATGAAAGGTGAATTTAAATATTAATTTTATTTAAATTGGCAAATTTCAAAATTATAATGAAAATTGGAATCGAGTTCAGACTTAGAAGAGATGAGATGTTGAATGGAGGGGAGGCAATTTTAGATAAGGCTTGATAGAAGAGAGGATATTTGTTTAGAGAGGGACAACCAAAAAATATGTGATCTAAAGTTCCCACTTCTAGACCACAGAATGTACAATCTGGGGAGTCAACGATGTGAATTTTAAAAAGATGGGAAAGAATGGAACAATGTCCGATCCTCATTCGAATGAGTGAAGAAATTTCTTTTTTGGAAAAATGAGGGAATTGCTGAAACCACGGTTTTGATGGAATAGTCCTTTGTATTGAGGCATAGCAGGCTCCCTTGGATTGACTAGCAATGTGCCAATACTCCGACCAAACATTGCGGGATCTATCTTTGATGATGGAAAAAATGTCAGATAGGGGAATGTGGTTTACGAGGGTAACAACAGGGTTGGACGCTCCTTGTTTTGCCAAGGCATCCGCAATATCATTACCCATGATACCAACATGTCCAGGAATCCAAATCAGAGTTACAGTTTTACCAGAGCTTTGAATGGAGGCTATCATCTCTCGAATAAGGCATACAAAGTGATCATCAGGATGAAGAAGAGGACTGGATTTAAGTTTTTGGAGGGAACTGAGAGAGTCAGAGAGAACGAGGGAATGTTCAAAATTATTTTTGATTATATATTTGAGAGATTCTATTATTGCAATGCACTCGGCTGAAAATATTGAAAATTGATTTGAAATTGAATGAAATATTCTGTATTTTTTTTTATATTTTTTTTATATATTTTTTTATTTTTTTTATTTATTTATTTTTTATTTTTTTATTTTATTTTATTTTTTTTTTATTTTTTTTATTTTTTATTTTATTTATTTTTTTTTTTTTTATATAAAAATATTCTGTCATTAGAAATATTCTGTCATTAGAATTATTATTGTAAACGTTAATACCTATACCACAGTTAGGAGAGTCGGGAGATTTGGATCCATCAGTAAATAAAAGAGAAAAGTTGGGCCATTTAGATAAAATAATGTCATTGAACATATTATTGACAGTTCGGGCCGGGAGATTGAAATGACTTTAAAGGATTCCGATCCCTTCTAATATTGTTGGGGATAGGGTGACGTGAATATATTTTAATTTGTATAAGGGAAGTAAATCATTTTGGATGATGTGGAGCTCTGAGAGAGACTTAAAATTTTTACAGATGTCAGGAATAGGTTTAGTTGAAGCTCTGATTGTAGATGAATGGGTTGAGTCAATGAACAACGAGACGCTGGGGATAACCTGATGACATTTAGAATTTAAACATTTAAGAACAAATTTGTCAGCAAATAGTTGACGCCTTAAATAAAGAGGAGGATCAGAACATTCAACTTGAAGGGAATTGATGGGTGACGATTGCATCGCTCCAGTTATTATTCGCAAAGATTTAGATTGAATTTTGTCTAATTTATCAAGTACATTTTTTGAGGCAGTACTAAAAAGTGGGCAGGCATAGTCGAGATGGCTTCGAATAAGTGCGTTGTAAAGCAACTTAATGCAAGTAGGATGAGCTCCCCACCAAACGCCCGATAATGATCTGATGATATTTATTTTTTTTTCGCATTTAGTAACTAAATTATTAATATGGGAAGACCATTTAAGTTTCCTATCAAATATTACTCCCAAAAATTTTACTTCAGAAGCGTTGGAGATTGGAGAATTTTTAAATAAAATTTGAACGGGGGGGTTTTTATGGCGGTTTGAGAAGGTGACGCACTGAGTCTTTTGGATTGAAAGTTCAAGACCATTTAACGTGAGCCATGTGCAAAGAGCATTCATGGCTTCGTTAAGATATTTGACGGCGAGAGGGATGATTTTGGATGATAAGAAGAAAGCTATGTCATCTGCGAACTCAATAACTTTTATTTGTGGGGGAATAGTGACATGCATATAATTTATGTATATATTATACAGTAAGGGGGACAATACATCCCCTTGTGGTAAACCCTTCCAAATAGACCTACTTTGAGGAGAAATATCTGGAAGTTCAATGAAAATTTTTCTATCTAGAAATAGATTAATAATAGATTGTACAAACATGGGGGGAAGGCCAAGGCCTAGAAGTTTTTTTTTAAGGATTGGGATGGAAACATTGTCAAAGGCGCCTTCTATATCTATAAAGACGGCAAGACAAACTTCCTGTTTAGAAATTGATAAATTAATATCAGTGCTGATGATGGCAAGGTTATCTTGAGTGGATTTTTTTTTCCTAAATCCAAATTGAGATGGAGAGAGAAGCTGTTTACTCTCGACAAAAAATTCTAATCGGTTTTTAATTAATTTTTCATAAAGTTTACTGAGGGTGGATGAAAGAGCGATTGGCCTGTAGTTGGATCCAGAATTTGGTGATTTGTTTGTTTTTAAAATAGGGATGATTATTTGAGAACTCCAGTCATCGGGCATTATACCAGTCTGGAAGATTTTATTTAAGATGCTTAAGAAGTGGTTTAGAACATTATCATTACTATTTTTGATTATGCTGTAAGGTATACCATCTCTGCCTGGAGATGAGTCCTTGACTGTTGATAAACAATTTTTTAGCTCAATTAAGGTGAATGGAGAGTCTAGCCAATGATTAGACATAGGAGTATTATAGATGGGCGTTATTTCGTCTAAGTTAGGTACAGAAGGGGGGGCAATTTTGTCCAAGAATTCATCTATCCATTTAGAATGAGACGCTCGAGGAGATGGTGAACTGAAGGAGGAACGAAATCTTCGGATCATAGACCAAACTTCCGAAATTGGAGTGTTCGTAGATACTGAACTGCAGAAGTTGTACCATCCGGATCTTTTTTTTGACCTCAATACCCTTTTGGCATTGGATTCAGCGTTTTTGTATTTAAGATAGTTCTCCATAGTCATATTGTAACGATAGGAAAGAGATTTAGCTTTCCGAATTCTTACTACTTTGGAACATTCCTCATCCCACCAGGGAGTTGGAGGGAGTTTTTTGAGAGATTTAGTTTTAGGGGGAGGATTTGATTTATTTATTGCAGTAATGAGCATTGATTTAAAGTTATTATAATCATCTTTGACGGAAAATGTATCGGTGGCGGGTAAATTGAGTAGGAACTGGTCCATATGAGAGTTAAATTCATCCCATTTGGTGTGTTTTGTTTTAATCTTTGTCGAAATATGAGACTTGTCTGATTGGAAAGAAGTTTGATAAGTAATGGTGATCGGGAAATGATCACTGGAGCAAGGGTCGGGGGACACCACCCACGAGGTGAGAGAAGCTAGACTAGTAGAGCATATCGAGAGATCCACTGCACTGGGGTTTATGCTGGGGCGTGAGATCCTAGTAGGAGATCCGTCATTCAAAAGGAAAAGGTTGGATTGATCTAAGAAATCCATCACACTTCGACCATCTCGGTCGGAGAAAGCAGAACCCCAGACGGGGGAATGGGCATTAAAATCGCCTAATATGAAGAAAGGAGGGCTTAGTTGACTTACAATTTGCAACCAAATTTGTTTATTGAAGTAGGCTCTTGGGGGAAGATAGACTGAAATAAAGGATGTATCCTTTATTTTAGCTGCAACCATTTGGAAGTTAGCATTGGGGGGTTTGATATTATTTATTGGGGAAAATGATATTGATTTTTTAATAAAAAGGGCAGCACCGCCGCCCGTACCTTTTGGGTGGTCGTCGCAGAGACAGGAATACCCTCCCACATTAAAGTGGGTGGATGGAGTAAACCAAGTCTCCGAGATAGCAGCCAAAGAAATAAAGTTGGAATTTAATAGGTTAAGGAGATCAGATTGTTAGAAATAGCACTTCGGCTATTCCACTGAAGTATTCTGACATCCTGAAGAGTCATTTTGAATAAATGATTTCAATGTGGAAATAATAGTAGCAGCGTTGGACGGTAGATTAGTTTGAGAAGAAATGAGGTCAATTAGAAGCATAATAAGAGTTTGGATAAATGAAGAATTGTCTTGGGAGAGTTTTTCAGAAAGTTTATGAGAGTTCATTGAGGAGGGATTATAATTATTTGCACACCCATTTGTGGCATTTGAAAGAGATGAACCATTGGGATTTAAGAGCAGTGAGTTGTGTTGTTGCTGATCGTATCCAGGAGCCGGTTTAGAGATAGCATTTTTGTATGTGAATTTAGTTGAACGAGAAGAAGTTGTTGTAGAGGAGGGAAGAGGGTTGGATGAGGAGTTGCTGGATAAAGCCTCAGCAAATGATTTTTTGACAGGCGGGAATAGTTTAGAAGCCTGTAGAAAAGACAAGTTCTGAGAGGCCATAGAAATTTTAATATTTTTTTGGCGAGAATGTTCTGGGCAAGAAGTGTTGATGGCTGTATGTGAGCCTGAGCAGTTAAAACATTTAGGTGAGGAGGAAGAAGGACATTGGTCAGCTGCATGGTTTTCTCCACATTTAAAATATCTGGGTTGAGATCTGCGTGCAGCTTTGGTATGACCAAAACGGCAGAAATTGAAGCATTGAGTGGTGGGATAAGTATACATTTCAACTGGTAATGAGTTGAAGAATAAATATATATGGGAGGGAAGAGATTGACCTTCAAAGGTGATAACGACAGATTGGGAGGGCTTCCAGGAAATTATACCCTCAGAGGAGTCCTTGTAATTTAGCCTCCTGGCTTTTATGGGATTGCCAATGTGTTGGGAGGTTGAAAGTGAAGACAGAATTTCTGCGATGGACAGATCGGTCGAGATACCTCTGACCAGGCCCATGCGAGTGACATTGAAAGTAGGGATATTTGCCTTAAACTTTGAATTAGATGAAATGAAGATATTTTTGATGAAACTGTTGGCAGCTGACCCTGAGAGGAATTCGACGGAGATTCGGAAGCGACCTTCGGCTTTTACACCTCCAGGCTTGATTGAAAGATTCTTGCTATTTGATAGGAATTTGCCAAATTCAAGAGGGTGGATGGTTTTTCCTTGCTCAGTTTTTTGGGCGTATACTATGAATGGGCCACGGGAATGAGGAGAATAAAAGTTTGTTGGAGGAAGTTGAGAAAGTGCTGGTGGGGACTGTGAAGTCGAAGGCGAGTCAAGTTTTATTGGGGAAGAAGGAGTAAATTTCCTTTTTTTGGTAGAAGTCAAAATGACAGAATCACTGTCAGAAATTTCTTCATTTTCCCCGTCTGGGGGGTCCGGAGAGGGATCTGGGGGCTTTGTAGGGGGTCCAGGAGGGAAATCTTCCTCCATTATTCACAACAGAAAACAACTACAACAATAGTATGGAAAATGACAGAAGTAAAAAAGTTTATAAATTTCTGGAAATCAGCAGCGAAAAGTTACTCCTGGAAGATCAGGAGGGAGAAGAAACCTCAAGGCACAACACACTACACTTTTTTTTTGCCAGAAAGCAAAAACGAATCGTATAAAATTATTTTTAGATAGAGCAAAACAAAACAACTGATGACAGCCAAATGTTATTGTTGCAAGCCGTTCAAAATCTTAAATCTCCGAAAGTTCTTCACCGATTGCTTTGACATTTTGATGCATTAGAACACACGTGTTATTTTATATTCCTATATTATAAAGATGTCACAGAAACGTGTAGTAGGGTACAGTTGGTTATAAATAAGAACATATTAAAAAAAATTGGAAATGGATAACGAAAAAATAAAATAAAATTTTCTGTGAAAGAAAACGAAATATAGTATTTCTCCAAATTATTGAAATTTTATTTTTAAATTTGGTTGAATAATCAAAAAATGCCTAGATCCCCGCATTTTCTCCACAAAAAGCTCTCCTAAAATACCCAATTCCAGAAAAATTCTCTGAAATTTGGGGAATTCCCCATGATTTGGCAACCATGTTCCAGAGCGGCAGCTGAAAACTGGCAATGCGTTGCCTCAGTGTAGCAAGTCGATAAATATTGCCAGTATGCAAAAATTAAATGTAAGCGAGTAGTTCCTAAATACTTTTAACAACTTCTTAAAATGGCACGAGTGTGGAAGACATTCCAAGGCGTAATAAGCATAAACGCAATAACAGAGAATTGCCTCATGAACGTTAATTACAATAACTCTGCTTCACGTGGAACCACTTACAATTTGGGTGGCGGGATTATGTACCACCGCCCCGGCCACCATTTATTGGATAACCAAAACCTCTGCCACAGGTCACCCCGAGTGGTTCGCTCCGGTTGGTGACTAAGCAGGAGTGCCCGGGTTCATCGGGTGAGGTGTGTTCAGGGTGCCCGCCCACCAGCTGCATGGCGAGCCAGATCGGGAGAGGCTAGTTTGGGGAGACCCTTTCGGGAACTTAGGATCACAGGGGCCTGACATCAAAAACTGGTGTTTTGATTAAAAGGAACGGCTACACGGCCTTCTTCATACAAAACTTAAATTTGGTTTTGAGGCCAAAATACTTTACCAAACTGAATAATTATCTTGATATATATCTAGTTTATTTGGGTTTTGAATTGGAAAATATAGGCCATCAAAGCCCGATATTAGAGGCAACTTTGAAATTTTTTAAGAGTTAAATAAATAATAAATATTTGTGTAAAAAATTAAAATTTATACCCGATAAATTTGTGTTCCAACGTAAATCGGTCATTTGAAATATGACTTTAAACCATCAGAATAGTTTTTTTTATAATTAATATTTTTACTTTATATTTCATAATATTTGCAGTTAAGTATAAAAGGAAAGATAATGTTTTTTGTAATTACTTTTAAATCACTTAGCATCTAAAATTGCAAAAAATCGGTTTCTTTAATTGCCCATATTATTTAATTTGAAACATATATAAATACTGTAGCATATATCTGTTCAAGATTTTTACTACACCCTTTGAATGAGTAAATAATTTTTCAGTTTGGTTGGGTATTTGGTTGGGTAGTTTTGTATGAAAAGGTCCACGCAACCGTTCCCCTGAGGTATGGTTTCGGTAAGGCTATAATTATAATTATTAGTGACACGAAGCACTTTCTCGTAAGTCCAGCCTTTTAAGGGATACAGTTGGGCATATGAGCATTGTAATCTTTATTTGCGTTTATCTCAAAACTATTCGAAATCTTATCTCAAAAATATATCTCAAATCAAACCAAAAATCTTATCTCAGAAATATATCTCAAAATTATCTCGAAACATGGCGTTCCGTATTAGAATCAACCTGTGCTGAAACATGCGCAAATATTTTTGATAATATTCTATGCAATTATATTACAGCATCAACAGATGTTAAAACTATAAAAATTAAATCAAAATTCAAAAAAATAAAACCATGGATTTCACATGGCTTAATCGTGTCTATTAGAAAAAAAGAAGAGCTATATCGCTTGACAAAGAAATTTCCCTTAGATAAAAAAATATACACATATTATAAAAAATTTAGGAACAAATTAACCTGTTTACTAAAAACCACTAAAGAAAACTTTTACAAAAATGAAATTGATGTGGCTAAACAAAATGTAAAACATATATGGAAAACAATAAATGAAATAAATAGTAGAAAAAACAAAAAAACTCAAATTAAAAAAATTAATATCGGAAAAAATTCTATTAATGCCTTAAAGGAACCGACAAAATGTGCTAATGCCTTCAATAAATATTTCGCTAACGTCGGTCAAAATTTAGCTACACGGATCGATGAAAATTATAAAATAGATAATTTCGAAAAGGACTGCCTTAAACAAAATAATCTGTCAGTTTTCAAACCGGTAACAACAGATGACATAAAAAATATTATTAGTGAATTAAAAGTTGCATCTGCACCAGGGTTTGATGGAGTCACAGTAGAAATATTGAAAAATTATAATGAATTATTAAGCATTCCAATTACACACATTGTAAATATTAGTTTAAATAGTGGAATATTCCCCTCCGTTTATAAAAAATCTATTGTAACACCTGTTTTTAAATCTGGCAACCCTGAAGAAATATCAAATTATCGACCAATATCTCTTGTCTCAAACATTGCAAAAATTTTCGAAAAGATCGTAAAAAAGCAACTTTTGTACTATATGGAAAATAATAAAATAATTAGTCCTAGCCAATTTGGATTAAGAGAGAAACTAGGCACTCATGATGCCATTGCAGAACTAACTTCAACTATATACCGTGCATTAGATAAAAAAAATAAATGCCTTGGCATTTTCATTGATTTACGTAAGGCTTTTGATAGTATCTCCCATACAAAACTAATAAATAAATTAAATGATATCGGTATTATTGGTAAGGTAAGGTATTGGCTGAAAAGCTATCTAACTCAAAGAAACCAAAAAGTAAAATTAAATAACTCACTAAGCGTGGATGAAACTTTAGAATTTGGAATTCCCCAAGGGACTGTTATTGGACCAATTTTATTTATAATTTACGTTAACCATATGTTTAAATTATCACTTAATGGTAAACTTATATCCTTTGCTGACGACACTGCAATAATTATCGAAAAAAAGACATGGAACGAAATTACCAATGCAGCCAATCAAGATATGAAGGTTATAAAAAATTGGTTCGATGGCAATTTATTATCACTCAACACAGAAAAAACATATTGTATTCCTTTCACTCTACAAGAAGATGTGCCAAATAACCAAATTAACATAACAATTCATTCTAAAAATTGTGTAAATAACGGTACATGTAATACGGACTGCGTGAAACTAAATCATAAATCTAATATAAAATATCTTGGTATCTTAATAGATAAAAATGTTAAATGGAAAAACCACATTAATCTCACTGTTGAAAGAATAAGAAAACTTATCTATATTTTCTATAATATACGAAATATTTTAAATAAGAAAACTATCAAAATTGTCTATTATGCATTAATTCAGTCCATATTGCAGTACGGGATTATCGGGTGGGGAGGGGCTTTTAAGGCTTCTTTACAGCCCATAATTACAATTCAAAGAATAATTATAAAAATCATCCTTAGGAAACCATATGACTCCCCTACTTTACAGATATTTCGGGAATTTAATGTACCATCTATCACAGAATTGTATAAGAGAATCGCCTTATATCAAATTTATAAAGAATATTTTATTTATAAAATTCACCCCTCAGATAGCATAAGCAATAGATTCAAAACTAATGGCTTAATAGCCATTCCTATGCTTAGAACGACCACGGCTCAGCACCACTATTCATATTTAGGTGTAAGATGGTACAATATATTATTGTCCAAAAATAAAATTAGTGTAACCGAAACTGTGAATTATGAACAATTCAAAAAGTTAATTAAGTCCCTAAAATTGGATACTGATATATTGTACCCCTAATTTTCTTACACTTACTCAATTTGTACAAAAATATATATTAATTTAATTGTCGTTAAAAAACTATTTTTCTAATTTGTTTACCTGATATATTGTACCCTTAATTTCCTCACGCTTTCTTAATCTGTAAGAAGATATATTATTTTAATTATCCTTAAAAAGACACTTTTCTAATTTGTATACCTATGTTAATATTATGTTTGTATTTATATCAAAAGTTATGGATTATTGTTTAAAAAATCATTAGAACTAAATGTAAATACTCCTCCCATAAACACGAGCTCCTTGAGCTCAACTTATGGTGTAGTAGAATAAAAAACGAAAAAATTATATATCTGTCTGCATATTGTTATCATTTATAATGTTAAATAATTTACAAGTAATAAATAAATAAAAAAAATAAAAAATTTTGGTAGATACCCCTGTGATCCTAAAGCCCCGCCTTGACTTGCTATGCAACTGGCCTCGACTATGTCTTTGCGCCGCAGTGTGAGGGATATAGTCACTCCCAGATACAATGATTCCTAGATTTCAACCCAACCCGCATATCTTTTTGTAGAATCTCCTGTAATACTAAAGCCCGGCTTTGACCTCTACTACTGCCCTCGATTATAACTGCGGCGCATTGGGGGGGATATTGTCACATACACACCTAGATTTCAACCCAACCCTCATATCTTTTGCCTTCCCACAACTTCCTATCCTTCCCTTCCTTAAAAAAGACAACATACACACAACATCCCAAAAAGTCCTGAAGGAAATTATTTTCCTCATGGCCTCCTGTGTGAGGTTAATGTAAAAAAACAACTTAATAAAGATTTTTTCCGAAAGATTTATTTATCTTCAATGATTTACATTTCCGTACCGAGAGTTGTACGATCATAAACTTTTTCTGGGGTCTATGACTCGCTTGAGTCATGGCATACTATGCCGTATCAGGCGAGTCCACTACACACGGGGTCGTTCAGGAGGGTATTTTCACTGTTTTTTTTATTTTAGAAAAAAATGGGAAAAAATTAGGACTATCTGTTTTATAACGATTTAAAATGTGCCATTTTTCGATTTGCCGCCAAAACGATATACTCGTTTTTATTCGTGAATTCGGTGGCGTTGACGTCACGCTGGATGACGTTGATGACAGTCATCACACGAGCCAGTTGCAGTTTCTATGTCATAATTACGTTGTAGCCAGTTGGAACTTGTTGGAGTTGAACCAGTTGGATCATTTTTAAAATCAATTTTAAGAACGATAATTGGTTGATGGATCTGGCGTGTAAATAACACAGACCATCCATGGAATATTTTATTTCCCTATGAAAATAAATTGTTGATTAATAAATTCACTCTGCAGGGAGAAAAACAATTCAAACCCAGTAACCAAAATACACATGAACTGAAAGACTCACACAAAAATGGCACTCGCAATTGAGGTCTTCTCTTGGTCTCCAGATTCGGTGGCAAGCAGCAATTAGCACAATAACTTTGCATTTGCACTAAAGGGTTATAAGTTCAATCAGCTCACAAGAGAGTAGAAATATTAATGCACAAGATGAATCAGCACATTGATTGTAATAATACGAGCACCCGTGATTTGTGACATTTATTGTGACAAATAAAATATATTTGAATCATTTTTGTCTTAAATAGACCTCTTTTGACGAAATAACACAATCTCAGATGAGTCCACTGATCAAAAATGCAAAAGGTGACTGTAATTTGCTTATCATTCACGTGCAGCGAGAATACTATCCGAAATTGACAAGAGATGTCTCTTTTTGTCCATTCTATATATTAAAAATTAATTAATTAATTTATGTTTATATTATAAAAATTAATTTCCATTAATTATAAATAAAATTTTAAATCGACTGCCTCTCCATACCCCGCCTTAGAAGTTCTCCGAACTTGCACAGAAGTAAGAGAACAACGTACAAATAATTTCAAGTGACTCTATTCACATATAATATCCAAGAATTACGTCGGAAAGTCACCAAAAAAAAAAAAACTTTCAACAGAACGAAAAGTATAAACATAATAAAGTTCAACTGACAAGATTACAATTAACTGTAACGGAATATCATGGCATAGTCGGAGATAATTCGAACTACCAAAAAAATAACAAAAAATAAAAACAAAAAATAGAAGTAAGCAAATTATTGAGTCGGAAGGGGATATAACTTGATAACCGGTCGTTTGAAGAGCCCAAATCTTCACCGTCGCAACGCGAACAATTTTGTCCAATCCGGGATGGACCTCAGTGATTACACCCAAAGGCCAGTTCAACGGAGGGGAATCTTCCTGTCCCACTAAAACGACAGTTCCGATCTCAATCGGATGATCAGGGGTAGCCCACTTCTGCCTGACTTGCAAGGTGTGCAGATACTCCACACGCCATTTTTTCCAGAAAGACTGAACCATACTATCCAATAATTATTTGCGCTGAGCGAAATTAATTTTACTGCCCGTCGGGATAGATGCAGGTAAGTATTGTAATGGTGTAGTCATTAAAAAATGCGCAGGTGTTATGATTTCCGGATCAGGGTCGGAAGATACGGCTGTGAGCGGGCAAGAGTTCATTATGCACTCTATTTGCACCAACACAGTCTGAAGCTCCTCATAAGTGAGAAGCTGAGTTCCAATCACTCGGTATAAGTGAGTCTTCATGCTTTTCACGTGAGACTCCCACCTACCCCCGAAATGGGGTGCGCGTGGTGGAATCCTTTTCCACTCGATACGACGCTTGGCGAGTTCTCGTTTTATCGCGGGCTCATATTTCGATTCAACCAAAAACTTGTAAAGGTCATCCAATTGTGCCTTTGCACCCACAAAATTGGTACCATTATCCGAATACAAGCACGACACAGGGCCACGCCGTGAAATAAAACGGCTGAAAGCAGCCAGGAAAGCATTTGAAGTTAAGTCAGAGATGTAATGATCTGGCCTCTTCAAACTTTTTTTTTTTTGCCTCTTTATTAGTTAGTTATTTATAATTTTACTGGTCTTCCATTAAAAGCCTTAGCTTGTGGATGGAAGAAGAGTTAACATTTCACATATTATGTACAAATAAAGTCACGTGTACAGTTAATACAATGCAGTTAATACAGTTAATACATTTTATATAATTATAATTACTATTTACTATAATCATGTATTTCAATATATATGTATGTGTAGGTAATATAGACACATGGCAATCAGACCCGTTAACTAAAATATGTAAACATATGTTGTTCGTATTTATTGTTCGTGTCTTACGCTCGTAACGGCAGCCCGTCCCACGGCACTGTCTTCGCGCTCTCGTTACACCGCAACGTAACACTTTCATGACGGTAGAAGAGTTGTTGAGTACGCTAAAAAATGAAGTTCAAAAAATACAAACCGTTAAAGACTCAAAAACCAAAACAAACATCGAAAAAATTATTATCGATCTTGACAATGAAGTGAAATCTGAAATATTAAAAATGCAACAACAAATAATTCAACTACAAGACAAACTTATCGAAAAAAACGACCAGCTGGTGGGAAACTTTGAAAAAATAATGAAAAGCGCAACAACACCATCATATGCCCAGAAAGTATCAACAACCAAAATTACTCCTCGAGAAGAAGAGAGATTCTCAATCATCATTTCGTCGACCAAAAATAATGCTAAAGCAGAAGAAATTGAAAAAATAATAAAAAAAGAAATAAATTTAAGTAACATAAAGATAGGAATAAATGGTTTGAGAAAAACAAAAGAAGAAAAAATAATAATATCATGCCCAAAAAAGGAATATGCAAATACCTTAACCGCCGAAATAAAAAAACTGAATACCGATTTGGTGGTAAATGAAATTCAAAAGAAAAGACCAAAAATAATAATAAAAGGATTAAAATCCAATCTTACTGAAGACGAAATATTTTGCGGAATAATAACCCAGAACGAAGGAATTGAAGATGTTTACAAGGAAAGTGAAGACAACAAAATCACACTTATAACGGAGATAAAAAACACAAACATAAACGAAAAGCAGCGCCATTTCACTAGCTACATCATGGAAACCAGTGGCAAAATGCGAAAAAGTCTCCTTGCACTCGGTAAACTAAATATACAGTTTCAACGAGTAAAAATTGAAGATTGCGATCCTTTAACTCAATGTTTTCATTGCTGTATGTTCATGCATACGGCTAAAAGATGCCTACACCGAACCAGCCCTCCAATTTGCCCACACTGCATGGGCGACCACATCCTTTCAAAATGTCCGGGAAGAGGAAAAACAGTACCAGCATGTGTAAACTGCACCAGACAAAATTCTAAATATGGAGAAAAAAACACCACGGACCACGCAGCCAACGAAAACGAAAACCTAAATAAATTGCACAATATTTCAAAAAAATATTTCGAAAAGCCCTCCCGCAAAGTGTTAACACGCAGTGATAATATACAAGTCAACACAAGTAATATTATAATTGCAAATGTGAAGTGTATTCCCAGCGCCAACATTATTGTTAATTTTTATTACTACCTCAAAATGAACGACTTTATAATAAACCCAATAGATAATTCATATAAAATAGACGTAAGGATTTTTGACACGGTAAAAAATACAAACGATCTTATAGATATAAAACCTACAGCCAGCCTAATAATAATACACATGAATGTTAGATCTTTGGAAAAAAATTTCGAAGAATTTCTAATAACTATTAAACAATTAAATAGACTTGACTGTATAATATTATCAGAAACGCATTCATCGAGTGAAATTAATTATAATATACCGGGTTACTCGTACTATACAACAAATTATAAAATTAACAGAAATAGCGGCGTTGCCATATTTGTATCAAATATTTACGCTGTCACAAGTGTAAATGAAATAATGGTGAATATTGTCAATATATTAAACTTGGAGATAAATTTTATAAATTATTCATTTAATGTCATTACTATTTATCGGACACACTCTTCTGCTATAACCACATACATATTTTTATTAATTTTCTTGCTGAAACTAATGTTTCACTCGGCGAACACTTTTTCTCCTCAAATACATTTTTTTCCTACAATTATACTTCTACAATACAATAATGTAAAAATCAAAAATTTATTTTTCTATACTCTTAATACACTCCCATGTCTGACTCATTATTTGAAGAGATAGACTCATCTTTTAATATTACGGAAAATATTTGTCTAACTAGTGTCGAATGTAATAACACATTATTAGAAATAGATCCTCTAAAAGCATTAACAATCCTTCACCTAAATATTCGAAGTGTCTCGAAAAATTTTGATCATTTTACACTTGCATTAAACGAACTCACTAATAAACCGGATTGTATTGTTTTGTCTGAAGCCAGAATTAGCGGCTACTCAGGTACCTATAATTTACCTGGTTACAAATACTTTGTCACAACTTACAAAATAAATCAAAACAGCGGAATCATTGTTTTTGTAAAATCTATTCATGAGAATATTTCCGTTAATGAAATTCATATCGATCTTGTAAATTGTCTTCATATTCGAATTATTATAAAACACACGTTTTACGATATAATAGCATTATATAGAACACATAACTCGAGCATTAGTAATTTCACCGAGAATCTGAAATCTATTATAAATACTAATTGCTCTCAAAATGCTTTTGTTGTAGGCGATATTAATATTGATATATCTAATGAATTTGAAAACAATAGAAATAAAGAAAAAACTGAATATATCAACACATTAACGGAACTAAATTTTAAACCATGTATAAAAAAATATACGAGAGAATTTCATGGACAAAGGCCATCATGCATAGATCATATCTGGTGTAATTCTAATGAAACTGAAAAAATAAAAACAATTATTTGGAAAAATAACATTACTGATCATCACACATGTATTGTAGCTTTTAAAACTGACAAAATAGATGTGAATAATTACTCCCGCAATAATTTTCCAAAAACTATTATTAATTACGAAAAATTACAACAAAACCTTAATATTGAAAATTGGGAAACTGTTCTATCCTCTAATAACACCGACTTATGTTCACTAAATTTTGAAGCAATCTTGAATAAGCACATCAAATCTTCCTCTTCCATTATAAAATACTCTCCAAAAACTAAATTAAAAAAATTAAAACCATGGATCACTCAAGGAATCATAATTTCAATTAGACACAAAGAAAAAATTTATAAAGAACATAAAAAGTTTCCAGAAAACTATAAACTATACGAATATTTTAAAAAATTCAGAAATAAACTATGCCACATTATTCGGAAAACCAAAGAAGATTTCTATAAAGAAAAAATCAATATTGCTGGCAACAATAATAAAAAGATATGGCAAACTATAAATGAAATTATCAATAAAAAACCAAAAAAATCTAACATAAACAAAATCACAGATATTGATAACAAACTTTACGATGTAAACACGGATCCAACGAAATGTGCAAATATTTTTAACAGTTATTTTGGGTCAGTTGGTGAAAAATTAGCACTCAAAATAAAAAACACTGATAATAATGAAAAATTAGCACTTAAAATAAATAACACTGATAATAAAGATCTACCGTCACCATCCAATATTTGTAACAACTTGAGTCAATTTCAACGAACTAATGTTGATGAAATTAAACAAATTGTTAATGAATTAAAAGGTAATTCTTCCCCTGGTTTTGACAATATTTCTGTAGAAATACTTAAAAAAAATTCTGACTCACTCTGTAAACCATTGGCTCACATCATAAATACAAGTTTTGAAAATGGCAACTTTCCCTTTACCTACAAAAAAACTATTATTTCCCCAATTTTTAAATCTGGGGACCCCAATCTAAGTAGTAACTATAGGCCAATTTCTCTCACCTCAAACATTGCCAAAATATTTGAAAAAATTGTAAAAAAACAAATATTTAAATTTGTAAAAGAAAATAATATTTTAAATGCACATCAATATGGTTTTAGAGAAAATATGAGCACTCAAGATGCTATCGTTGACTTAACATCTGAAATATACAAATCTTTAGATAATAAAAAAAAAATGCATTGGAACATTTGTCGACTTAAGAAAAGCATTTGATAGTATATCACACTCTAATCTTATCTCGAAACTAGCGAAAATTGGTATAACTAACAATGCTTTAACGTGGATCGAAAATTACCTATTTAATAGAGAGCAATTTGTAAAGTTAAATGGCTCTCTGAGTGATTCGCAGACCACAAATTTTGGCATCCCGCAGGGAACTGTTCTAGGTCCAATTCTTTTCATCATTTATGTCAACGATATTTTTAAACTCTCAATTATGTCAAAACTTATTTCATACGCTGACGACACAGCAATTTTAACTGAGGGATTAACTTGGAATGAAACCCAAAGAACAGCAGAGTTAGATATAAACATACTAAAAAAATGGTTCGATAAAAATTTGTTAACACTTAATACTGAAAAAACTTTTATAATACCTTTCACCATTAATAAAAATTCATTCCCTGATAATTTAAAGATAAGTATACACTCATGTAATTGTAATAGAATTTCAAATTTATGTAAACCTGACTGCTCTGTACTTACTGTTAAAACTAATGTAAAATATCTAGGTGTAATTATAGATAGTAACATAAAGTGGAAATTACAAATCAATGCAATAGTAGAAAGGTTAAGAAAATTACTGTACATTTTTCTTAGAATACGAAACATACTAAATTTTAAATTATTAAGAACCATCTATTTTTCACTAATTCAATCAGTATTACAATACGGAATTGTTGGTTGGGGTGGAGCTTTCAAAACTTCTCTCTTACCTTTAGAAATCATCCAAAGAATATTAGTAAAAATAATTTTGAAAAAACCGTATGATTACCCTACATTTAGATTATTTCAAGAATTTAAAGTCCCTTCACTTCATATTATTTATAAAAAAATAACTCTTTTTCAAATACATAAAGATTGTTTCAACATTGACAACTTAACAACTTTTTCGAACAGCAATAGACAAAGTATTCTTGGCTCTATAACTATCCCGCGCTGTAACACCACCACAGCCCAACAATTTTATAAATATTTTGGTGTCAAATGGTTTAACCAATTACCTCTTAACTTAAGATTGGAAACGAATTATAAAAAATTCAAAAGCTCAATAAAAACACTATATCAATAGCATATTAAAATCGTTTATACTTAAAAATACAATATAATCTCTCAATTATTATTATATTGAAATCCTTTTCTCTTATTTCTTATTATTATCTCTTTCCTTCTTCTACATTATTTTCTCTTTTCTATTTGATAAAATTTTGTTGCATATAAAATTTTTATTTTGTTATATTAAAAAATAAAAATTCTTTTCATTATCTTGATAAAAAATATGTTAAATTACTATTTACACGCAATTCTCCGCCTTTTTAACACGAGCATCTGCTCTATAAAAAGGTGTATCACGATGTACTGTAATAAAAAATAAAAAAAAAACTTTATGTAATGTAATAACATGCAATTGTAAATTTAATATTAAAAAAAAAAAAAAATATATGTATTCAGTAAGAAGAAAAACAAGTAAGATTTTTAGTGTGACATTTTTTTTTTTTTTTTTTTATTTTTTTATTGAAACATATAAACAAGATTTACAATTTTATAACAATATAAACACAAATATTTCAATCACTCTCCTAATAAAGCAGCTGCTTGTGTTTAGGAGAGGACAACAAAAATATCTTAACATTTGTTTAAATTAAACAAAAAATATTAGTAATAAAACAATAAAAGTAATAAAAATATAGGTTAGTTAATAAATGATTCAAAGAAATTAAAAGGCAAAAACATATTTCTAAACAATAAGTAAAGTTATGAGGTGGTACAAGAGTATTTTAATTTAATTTTTTTTTTATATTTTTCGAAGTTTTCTTCCGATCGTATATCAAGGGGTAATTTATTAAATAATTTTACACCCTTGAATATATAGTGATGCTGTGCTGTTGTGGTTCGTGCTAGTGGCACGGTTAGTCCTCCAACAGATATTATTCTTTTGCTAATATTCAATTGTGGTAAATTATTTTTACTAAAGAAATCTTTATGTATTTGTAGGAGTGCAATTTTGTCATAAATTTTTGTAAGTGGGGGAACCGGGAAATCTTGAAAAACATTTATAGTTGGGTAGTAATATGGCTTTTTTAAGATGATTTTTATTAGTATTTTTTGGATAGTTTCCAGTGGGAGTAGGGATGATTTATATGCACCCCCCCAAGCCACGATTCCATATTGTAGGACAGAGTGCGCCAGTGCATAATAAATATCTATTAGTATTTTTAATGATACAGTATTTCTTAGTCTAAAAAATATATAGATCAGTTTTCTCATTCTGTCTACTGTGGAATTTATTTGACTTTTCCATTTGATGTTATTATCAATAATTATTCCAAGATATTTTATTTCTTCTTTACTACTAATGTTTATACAGTTTAAGTTACAGGGTGCGATTCTAAGGAGGCAATTTCTTTCGTGAATTTTTATGTTTAGATTTACATTTGAGATATTCCCTGTTAGGCTATAAGGTATGAAATGGGTTTTTTCGACATTTAGTGTCAATAAGTTTTCGTCAAACCGTAGTTTAACGATATTTATGGCATTATTAGCTGATACTTCGACCTCATTCCAAGAATTTCCTTCAATAGTTATCACTGTATCGTCTGCGTAAGATATAATGTTTCCAATGATTGGGAGTTCAAAAAGTTCATTTACATATAGTATAAATAGTAAAGGTCCCAAAACAGTTCCTTGTGGAATTCCAAAATCTATATTTTCTATTTCACTTAATTCGTTGTTTACTTTAACCTGTTGAGTTCTTTGATAGAGATAACTTTTTAACAATGTTTTAGCTTTGCCAGTAATTCCTATATTATTTAGTTTATTAATTAATTTTGAATGTGAGACACTATCAAAAGCTTTACGGAGGTCAATGAATATACTTAAGCACTTTTTGCCTCTATCTAATGTTTTGTAAATAAGCTTAGTTAATTCTGCAATTGCGTCTTGTGTGCTAAGTTTATCTCTGAAACCGTATTGACTAGGGTTAATACATTTTTGGTTATCTGTATAATCACTAATTTGTTTTTTTATTACTTTTTCGTGTATTTTTGCAATGTTGGATAATAAGGATATTGGGCGGTAATTGTTTACTTCTTTTGAATCTCCGGATTTATATACTGGGATTATAATGGCTTTTTTGTAGTTAGACGGGAATATTCCGTATTTAGTACTTACATTAATTATATGCGTAATCGGTTTGGTTAGAAAATTGCAGTATTTTTTCAAGATTTCTGTAGTTATACCGTCGTATCCTGGCGCAGTACCATTTTTAAGTGATTGTATTATGTTTTCAATATTTTTTTCTGTAGTCGGTTTAAAAATTGAAAGATTGCTATTTGTTATTTTATCTTCATGTATGTCATCAGGTTCATAATTTTGGTCAATTTTATATGCAAGTTTTTGACCGACGGTAGCGAAAAATTTGTTGAAAATATTTGCGCACATTTTTGGTTCACGGATAGCATTTATTTTAGTTCCATTATTGTTTATGACATTTATTGTAGACTTATTTTTATTATTTTTATTCATTATTTCATTTATAGTGTTCCATGTTTTTTTAGGGTTTTCCTTTGTGAGGATTATTTTCTCCCTGTAATATTTTTCTTTTGTGTCTTTGATAATTTTAATGAGTTTGTTCCGGAATATTTTGTAATGGTTTTTTACTTGGCTATTGGTAGAGTTTTTTTTTGTATCTATGAAAAGTTTTTCTTTTTTCCGGATAGATATGAGTAATCCTTGCGTAATCCATGGTTTGATTTTCCTTAATTTAGAACTAGGTTGATTATTTATAAAGGTTGTACAGTCTGCGATATGAGCATTTAAAGTTTCTTCAAAGAAGTTTGCGCACATGTCTGGGTTTTGGCAATTTAGTACTGAGGACCAAGATTCGTTACTTAATTTATTATTTAATTTTACATTGTTCAATTTGGAAATTATGTTAATATTTTTTCTAGAGTCAATTAATCCTAAGTTTTTATTTAAATCATAAATGAAAATATTTGTATGGTGATCTGTTATATCATTTTTCCATATAATAGATTTAATTTTTTCTGTGTGTTTAATATTGCTCCATATGTGGTCCAGGCATGATGGCGATTGGTTTGCAAATTCTCTTGTGTAATTATTTACACATGATATAAAGTTCATTTCACTCATAGCATTTATATAATCTATTTTATTTTTACAGTGGTTATTTGGACCAATATTAATATTTAAATCACCTATTACGATACAATTTAGATGGTTTTTGTTACATAGTATTTTTTTTATTTCTTCTATAAATAAAGATACATCAGAGCTGTGTGTTCGATATATTGCGATTATATTGAATGGCATATTATTTAAAACAAAATTTAATGACAAACAGTTTGCTTTGCATATGTGTATTTCGGTAATATTGATATCAGAAATTTTTTCTTTAGCGTATACTACAATTCCACTATTTTTATTAATCTGATAATTTGTATTGTAATTTTTGTAGTTTGGGATGATTGGTATATTTATGTTTGCATGTATGTGCGCCTCGGATAGTATTATGAAATCTGGCTGTGAACATAATGTATTTAGGGATACCAGAAGTTCATCCATGTTTTTATTTATACTTCTAATGTTTAGGTGCAAGATTGTTAGTCTATTTATTATATTGTCAAAGATCCTATTGCATTCACTGGCTGCTTCACATACGTATTCTTCTATATTTAGATTTTTATCAATTTCGCTTAAGTTAAAATTTTCCATTGCATTTATTTAGATGTGATAGAATATGTATATATAATTCTACGAGGAAATGAATAAGTAATAATGCTCATAATTAGTGTGACACTATTCTTGCTCGATTTCAGTTCATATCTAAAATTGTAGGTTTTGATTTTTTCTATAAGATTTGTTTTATGTTCAGATAATACTCGGAGACATAGTGAGTGTTTGTTTAATTGACAGCAAAAATTTATTTGATTCGTTCTTCTTTTTATAATAATTACAATAAAAAATAGCTTGTGTAAGAATATATCAATAGTACAAGTGAACATATAGTGTAGAGATTTATTGCATATAGAGTATTGGCAGCATGATATATGGGTTAGTAATGTATATAATAATAATTTTGACAAATTAATATATCTATAATTAGACTTTAGTATTCTATAATTTACTAGCCTTCGATAAACGTAGTTGTGGATTGTTGTTGTATTATCTATTTTCTGGTAGGAATATACAAATGTAGAACGTAGATGTAATGTATTGTAAAAATAACCATAAAAGTGTAGTATGTAGAGATGTGTTATCATGAAGAAAATATTTAGGTTTTTTATCTTCAATATAGAGAATGATTTAAATTTTTTGGTTTTAAATACATATATCCTGACTTTAAAGTATGTAGAATGATGAAAGATTTGTCGGTTTTTTAATGTATAGACTATAGAATTATTATTTTTTATATCTTGTGGATATTCAAAAATACATGCGTACTTGTAAGACATTGAGAATAGATATGAAATATTTTTTTAGACATCTTTAAAATTTATAACAATATTCCAATTTTTGTTGCGTAAGAGCAAGTATTTTTTTGTAATATTGACAGTTAGTTTGATTATGGACATTTTTATTTTAATTGTTAGTATCATTTTTGAATATTTCTTAGAATTTTCAGTTTTAATAGTAAGTATACTTGTTTTATATACTGGAGATTGATAAGAAACATCATGTTTTTTTAAAGCATATGTCATAGCATTATTAATTTTGTTAGTTTTTAAATGTTTGAATGTGCAGGTACATGCATAATATATTGACAATAAACATGAGTTACTATGAAAAATATACCTTGAATCCAAATTAGTATTCAATTTTCTGTTGTGCGAATGCCAGCATTTTTTTATAATATAAACAGTTGGTTTTATCATTCGCACTATGATTGGTAGGAAATGACAGTTGAAATCTGTCATTTTGAAAAGTGCAGTTTACACACCTCGGTTGATTTGATGAAGCTTGACATTCTTTGAACAAGTGAGTAGCTCCACAGTGCGAGCAGGAAGGCAAATTGTTTTTCTCTTTCTGGTTGCAGTTTCTTGATGTATGTCCGTAGCGTAGACAGAAGTAGCATTGTATTACTGGGCAGGCGTCGCCAACCGTAACTCGCTGGTAGCCAATGTTTATTTTTTCTTTATTTAATAGAATCTTCCTGGTTGTGCTATCTACTTCTACTATGTAGTTAGCGGTGTCATTGTATTTGTTTTTAATTATTGCTTTTATGTTAAAAATAGAATTTTTTTCTGTTTTTTGCGTTACAATTTTGATATCCTCATTTTTGTCCAAGATATCGTCAGTAAAATCTTCTTTGATGAAGTCGTTGAAAATTCCCTTGAATATCATTGTTGGTTTTTTCTTTGTTAATTCTTTGCAGTCGATATCATGTAGATCTTTAGAAATTAAAGTTTGTAGTTTTTTAGCATCTTCTTTATTAACACAATCGATTACAATTCGATTTTGGGAGATTTTTTTAATGCCTTCAATGCATATTCCTAATTGGCTGGTTTTAAAGTGCCTTTGAATTTTATTTTGTATTTCTGTTGATGTATCTTTATTTTTTGGAGTAATTAAGATACTGTACTTGTTTTTTATATTTTTTTGTTTTTTTATATCAGTATTTGTAGGCTGATTATTCTCCAGAAAGCCCATTTTGGTAGCAACAAGGCTTATATTCCCTAGCAGTTCTGTGAGTTTTGGTGACAATTTCCCCATTTGTTCTTTTGTAAACTTATTGCTTGGGTCCATTATAGTATTTTGTAAGGAATTTATAATTTGGTTTGCCGCAGAGATGAAAGAAAAGGTGTCACTGGTGTCCATGGTACTGCTTCGAAATGTAGAGCGGTAAAAGGTTTAGCGACCCTGCGTGGACGATGTTGGTCGGCGGTCGAACGTAGTAGTCACGTACACACACACACACAAAACACAAAAACTGAGTTCAACACTAGTAGGGCGAGCAAAGAGTTCGGACCGAGTGATCGCTGTTTATCAATTGTTTTGAGAGCAAACTTTAAAAAAAAAAAAATTCGGATTTAGTTTATTACAGATGTACTAGTACAGCTTGACACTTCTTTACTACACTGCTACTGCAATTCCGTATATATTAGTGCACTATTTTTTGTCAAATACGTTTAGAATATTTACTAGTTTAATTTTAAACAGGAACGAAATTCACAGCGTGTTTCTGTACAGCGGTATTATTGTTGTCATTCTCTAAAATACTTTTTGATGGAGTTCAGCAATTGTATTTTGTTCCTAATGCTTCTGATTTCTATTGGTAGGTTATTGAAAAAGAATTTTCCTTGGTGAGTATAATGGTGTTGTGCAAAAGAAGTGTTTAATTTGGGGCACACAAATACATGTTTAAGTCTAGTACGATTTTCAGTTATGAATGCGTATTTATCTTTTTCTTTTATAATTTGTATAATTGAATTTTTTATAAATAAGTTTTTAAATGTTGGAACTTTGAATTCTTCGAATATGCTGTCAGTTGGGAAGTCTGGAGGTTTTTTTAGTATAATTTTTATTATTAGTTTTTGAAAAATTTCTATGGGGGTCAGATTAGTTTTGTAAGCTGCTCCCCAACTGATAATGGCATACTGAAGAATAGACTGTACTAATGCGTAGTATATTGAGTATAGGTTTTTCGTTGATAAAAAGTTTCGTATCCGTAAGAATATATGAATTAACTTCCTAACTCTTTTTATTGTATGGTCGATGTGATCTTTCCATTTTAGGTTTTTATCTATGATTATTCCAAGATATGTAATTTTATCCGCTATTTTCAGAAGTGAACATTTTTGTTGGCAGTGATTAGTATCGTGTTGTGCGAGAGAATGATTATGTAAGAATATTTGAAGATTTGGAGGTACAATGTTAGTGTTAATTTCGAAAGGAATGACATATGTTTTATCACTATTTAACGACAAGAGAATTTTTAACGACAAGAGAAAATTTCGAAAGGAATGACATATGTTTTATCACTATTTAACGACAAGAGGTTATTGTCAAACCATATTTTTAGATTATTTATGTCTTCTGTAGCTTTTAGATTAATTTTTTCCCAAGTTTTTTCTTTTATTATAAGGACTGTATCATCAGCGTAAGAGATAATTTGGCCATGCAATGGTTGAATAAATATGTCGTTTACATACAAAATGAACAATATTGGTCCAAGCACGGTGCCCTGTGGGATACCAAAATTTGATGTTTCTTGGTCGCTAGTTTGGTCATTTATTTTAACAAATTGTGCACGATTGTTCAAATAACTTTCTATCCATTGGACGGCTTTATCATTGATGTTATTTAATTTCAGTTTTTTGATAAGCTTTGTGTGTGAGATACTATCGAATGCTTTTCTTAGGTCTATGAATATTCCTGCGCATTTATTTCCTTCATCAAGTGCAGAGTATATAAATCATTTGCTATTGCATCTTGTGTGCTTTTTGTTTTTAAGAATCCGAATTGATTGGAATGTAATATTTTATTGTTTTCTAGAAAATCAACAACCCTTTTTTTCACAATCTTTTCAAATATTTTTGCTATATTCGATATTAGTGATATCGGTCGATAATTTGAAACATTTTGCGGGTCGCTGGTTTTAAATATAGGGGATATTATAGATTTTTTATAATTTGTTGGGAATATGCCTTTAGTCAGACTGAGATTGATAAGGTGGTTTAGTGGTTTCAGTAGATACATTTTCATTTCTTTGAGAATTTTCACAGAAATGTGGTCAAAACCTGGAGAGGATCCGTCTTTCATGCTTTCTATTACAAGTTGAATTTCAGTTTCGGTAGTTTTTTTAAAAGTGGATAGTGTATTTTGTTTTTGGGTATTAGTTGTTATAGTTTTAGGTGTGTGTACAGATTTAGTGATTTTATCAGCGAGATTGTTTCCTACTTTAGAGAAGTAAGAATTAAAAATGTTTGCTGTTAGTTTTGGGTCTTTGGATACATCTATGATATTATTTTCATGTTTTAAATATTTTATAGAATTATTTTTTTTCTTATTTTCAATTGCATAATTTACCGTTTTCCAAATAACTTTTAGATTGTTTTCTGAAGTAGAGATTATTTTTTTAAAGTAGTCGTCTTTATTTTTTTTAATTAAAGCTGTTAATTTATTTCTATATTTTTTGAGAACTATCTTAGCTTTTTCATCGTATGGATTTTTAATTGTATTTTTATATAGCCTTTCTTTTTCTCTGATAGATTTTATTAGGCCACAAGTGATCCAAGGTTTTATACGTCTGAATTTTGAATTCGTGTATAATGAGACCTCTATTGTGGAGGTTTCAATATGATCCATAATTTGTTTTTCAAACATATTTGAGCATTGTTCGACATCGTTAGATTGTAGTATCGTACACCAAGTTTCTGCTTTCAATTTTTTCTCTAAAGTGGCAATATTTGTGGTTTTTTTAATAGTAATTGGAACCTTAATTTGTGATTTTATTTCATTATCATACAATAATAAGCAAGTGTGGTGGTCAGTAATATTCGTTTGCCAAATCATTGTTTTGATTTTATATAGGTTTTGTAATTTTATGTTTATCCAAATATGATCTAAGCAAGACGATTTTTGTCCGTGCATTTCTCTAGTATTTTTTTTTATGCATGATTTAAAATCTAATTCAGTCATACAATTTAGGAACTCATTTTTGAAAATATTTTCTGATTTTCTGATTTTTCGTTAATGTTAATATTAAAATCACCCGCGATAAAACAGGTTTTATTTTTAAGGGCCCACTATTCGAATTTCATCCAATTTCCGACATATTTTCCTTAAAAGTTTGAAGTTTTTAAGCTCTTAAAAAAATATATGTTATTCTTTAAGATAGTATCTATTTGTTCCAAAAGCCGAAACGGTAATTATTTGAAATTCCCTCGATAGAAATAAATCGCAAAGTATGCTCCGAAAAATATTATTAACACGTTTATTTCTGTTATTTTACAAGTTATGTATATGTATGAAAAAAATCACAATGCTTCTTTTAATGCTACTCAATAGACCCCAAAAGTGATTTTTGCTATTTTTGAAATACGCCGTGATTTATTAAACATTTTCACAACAGTCGCTTACGTCTTATGATTCTAAGCATGATTATTGCAGCCCCTCTCACTTCCTCACGCGCGTACGCTATCTGCCTTTCAGTCACTGCTTAGAGAGCTTCGCGGACGATCGTGTTGTTCTCCGTTTCGTGATTTCTACTAAATAATATTTATCGTAAATAATAATATTGTATTCCGAAAATGGGAAATAAACGAAAAAGTGCTCGTATTTCTAAGAAAAGACTATTTCGTTCGAAACAAAAACGCATGGTGGACATTGTAAGGTAAGAAGAAAAATATAAATTTTGATTTGATGAATATATTATTATTTACTATTACGTAGGTAATATTTATTATAAAAATAAATTATGTATATATTGTGTAACAAAGGTGACAGGTATTGTTTTATTTTTCAGAATGCGTACTTTGGGAGATAAATCTATTGCCAAGGCCTCTGAAACTGAAATTGCCGGGTAAGTTTTTTTTAAATTTACATTTTTTCTTCAAAAATGACCCTTGAATGTAAAACTATATATTTTAGTTAGTAGGTAGGGAATGTACCCATACTACGTGACCCACTCCTCCCCCCTCAGTGACCACGTGTAGTATATAAACCTAACCCATTGTGACCAAACGCGTGGTATGTTGAAGATCCCCTCCCCCTCTCTGAACGGGTCACGTAGTATGGCTACTGTATATATTGCGCGAAGAAATTCTAAAATCAAGCCGCACTTAATTTACAACGTTCTAACAGCATTACGTTTGTTTTTTTTTTGTCCTATTGTATTTGTCTGTTTCTGAGGCGTTTTGTAGTTGTTCATTTTGATTGGATATAGTTTTAACTTCGCTTTTCCATGTTCTGAGGAGAGAAAGTTTGCAAAGACAAGTTTTCGTAATCCATTTAACAATTTTTGAATTTGAGGTTCAATCTTGTGCAAATTATTTTAGTTCGTCATATTTTAATGGAAAATATTTATAAAGTACGTTGCCAGAGCACAGAATTGCATTCGTTAGAATCTTGTACAATGAATAATTATGCCCTAGCTAATTGCATAATATTCCATATGCATATTTAGGTATGTTCTAAAATGGTAATTATATGTCCTATTTAAATATTTTTCATTTTAAAAATATTAAACTTAAAAACTTTACAAAAAACTCAAATCAGAAATTGGTAAATATATAAATCGTCTTTGCAAACTTTGACATCTCATATCATAGAACTGTATATCTGATGTTAGAACGCGTTCCAACTAAGGCTTGATACAAATTCTAAGCTTTCTGGATCGAGGCAAGTAATATGTATAATAACACTGTAGGTACCTGGAATATGTAGAAAGCGACCCGGTCAGATTTGCATCTCTGCCAATGATTTCGTACAATAATAAGACACTTTTACGGTGGGGCAAACTACCGGCATTTTCGATAATGTATCCAAGAACATAAAGATCTTCATACTAGTTCTCAAACTTTAGGGAATTTAATTTGAGGAAGTTAATTATTGATTGGATATATAATAAATAATTATTTTGTTTTTCTTCCAATAAAAATTAGGTTTTCTATTATTTTATAGTTACGTACTTATTTATTCCAGAATTCGTCCATTTGAAAATAGTCTAATTTTTTAGGCGATCTGTTTTAAATAACTAACTAACTAACCATCAGGCCGTTTCCCCGCAGAGGTAGTCAGAGAGGACGGACCGCCAAACAACTCGGTCTTGGCACGCACTCTTTGCCTTACTCACATTCATACATCGTCTCATACAAAAACCACTTAACTTTAATTTATATTCGTCGATATATATAAATGTTTATTGTCCTGAAGAAGGTTGAGTTCAACCGAAACCGGTCGACGAATATAAATTAAAATAAAGTAGTTAAAACAAAATATTTATTTCATTTTGTTCTTTAATTATATTTCAGATGTGACTATACTCAACTGAAGAACATTTTGTCCACATCTTGTAAAGATGTTGAAGCACTGAGGTAACAATAAAATCATTTACGCCCTTCACATTTATTTAGAAAGTTCTTGAAATGTAGTTATAATCAATGTTTTTATTTTGTTCCAGCTTCCACGAACAACGGGAAAGCATACCTGTTGAGAATACATATAACGACATACCTAAGGAGAATATAGATAATGGAGGAAGGTAAAATGGATTTCAGAATTTCGATTAAACTATCGTGTTGTGAAAAAAATATATACCGTTAACTTTTTTTTTTATTACAGTAAATCTGATGTACGTGTGTACTACAACAAAAAACGTAAAATTGTAAACAAGAAACCCATCGGCCGGAGAGGTCTTTCTCAAAGCATTGACAATTGGTATGTTATAGTGATTTACTTTACTAACATTTATGTATTTTATTTTACTAACGGTAAAACATAAGTTCTAAAGAGATGAATTATTAATATACAAACTATCTGCTTTATGTGAAAGAACATCCGCTTCATTCGAAAAAATTAATCTTCAGTAATACAAACATTCAAAAATTTATAATACTTTTATTGGTATCCAAATCATTATCAATATCCACTTTTATTTGTAGTTTTTCATAAATCAATTTTGCTTTTCTAGGTTGGATAAAAATGATGCAGTCGAAGGAGGAGAAGAAAGACGCATCGTCGACATTTTCTTTTTTATTAACCAGCTGCAATCCATATCGGACCATTCTCATTTTGGATGCGGATTTCGAAATCTTATTCTTAAATCTGAGCAAAGAGTTGGTATAATGTCCAAAATACTATTTGAATGTAACATGTGTTGCGCCAAATTTACAGTCAACACATGCGACCCAAAACCTAAACATACCATGGACGTCAATGTAGCAGCAGTATCGGGGATGACTCCTGCAGGAATTGGGCTTGCTCAACTGTCCGAGTTTTTGACGGCTGTCAACATACCCCCGATGTCCGTAAAATTTTTCCACAAGACAAATGTATTAGTGTCAAGAGAATGGGAGAAATGCGCGTTAGTCGCCATGGAAGTCGCAGCGAAACGAGAGCGTCAAGCAGCTATCGAAGAAGGTTGTCTACAGGACGGAGTGGCGGTGATTGACGTGATCGCGGATGGGTGTTGGTCGAAACGATCATATAGAACAAATTATACAGCCCTCTCCGGTGCGGCAGCAATTGTTGGCAGAAGATTTGGAGAAGTTTTATACCTCGGAGTTAAAAATAAATATTGTTGCATTTGTGCAAGAGCTGAAAACCGAGGAGTATTGCCTAAAGAACATGTTTGCTACAAAAATTACACTGGACCTTCAACTGGAATGGAAGCAGAAATTCTTGTAGAAGGGTTCAAAACTTCAGTTGAATCTCATAATTTGATATATGGGCGGCTAATAGCAGACGGAGACAGTAGTACTTATCATAAACTTATCAAAACGAGACCGTATCCGAACTACACCATCGAAAAAATCGAGTGTCGCAATCATTTGCTTAGAAATATGTGCAACAAGTTATCCGCTCTATCGAAAGACACAAAATATCCCTTATATCAGCGAAAGATGATCACCACACAACGGATAATGGCTATAAGAAAGGTCATTTGTCACGCCATTCGAGAGCATAAACAAGGATCTGAGAACTTGTCAAATAGAATTAATAAATTGTACGTAGACGTCAGCAACAGTTACAATCACGCGTTCAGTGAACATGAAGATTGCAAAAGTCATTATTGTCAGAGTGGTAAAAAAAATGAAAATCTCGTCAAAAAGCTTGTTGCTTCTGCCTTATGGTCTAGACTACAGCTTATTGTTGGGACCGTTGCATCAAATGCAAGAAGTTTGATCCATGATGTTGATAGTAATCGTGTCGAATCCTTTAACAGTATAATAGCGAAATTTGTTGGAGGGAAAAGGGTGAATTATAGTCTTCGACAGGCTTACCAGAGCCGTTGTTCAGCCGCAGTCGTTTCGTTCAATACCGAGAGACCCATTTACAGTCTCCACAAAGCTATGCTGGGGCACAGTCCTAATAGCAAAGCTAAAGAATTTACAGACAGAAGGATAAGAAAAAAAATCCTGGACCGAAAACGTCTTCGTCGTAAATTATTCAACAAATCACGGCCTGTTCAAGAAGACAAACATTATGGCGACCAATGTCAAAAACCTGACTTGGATCCAGAACAACTCCAGCAGTTAAAAGAAACGTTTCTCAAAAATCTAAAAAAAACTGAAGAAGAAAGGAAAATAACAGAAAGAGGAACTATTCTACAACGCGACTGTAGTGAATGGCTGGAATTGCGAAGAAATCTCATAACTGCCTCAAACTTTGGAAAGATTATTAAAAAAAGAGAAACAACTGGACCTTCAATCGTTAAAACTTTACTGTACAAACAAGACCTTTCTAATGTACAATCCATCAGGCATGGAATCAATAATGAAATGATAGCATTAAACCAGTTGTCGTCGCAACTTGGTATTACTATACGGCCGTGTGGCTTATTTATTGATTGTGATATCCCATATTTAGGTGCTACGCCTGATGGCTTAGTTGACGACAACCAAATTGTTGAAATTAAGTGTCCATTTATAGCATTCAATTCGAGATCAATAAAAGAATTGGTGCATCAAAAGAAATTTAACTTCTTTAAGCTCAAAGGAGAAGAATTAGTTATCAACAAGAATCATGATTGGTATTTTCAGGTCCAAAGTCAACTTCATATTACCCAAAAAGACATTTGTATTTTTGGAATATGGATAGGTGAGAATAACCATCTCAAAGTAGACATGATTCAACGCGACGATGAATTTTGGAGAACAACTATGGTTGATAAGCTCAAAGTTTTTTATTTGAATTATGTTTTGCCCGAGTTGGTAGACCCTCGCCTCACGAGGAATTTACAAATTCGCGAACCACCAATCATAGAAAAAAAAACATCTGAACATTCTACTACAGTTATATCAGAAAGTACAAATAAAAGTAGTAAACCTACGACATCATCTCAAATTTCAGGAGTGACTGATTGTATTCTTACATTTGAACAAATTTAAAGCTAATGACATTAAAAGGTACGATTGGTTTTGCATATTGTGTTCAAATCAGAGACGTTCTGGAATCAGTCACTAATTGGTACAACTCTATTCTTTCAATGCCATTTGGCTTGTAATTTTTACCATTCGTTTTGTATTTAACCCTATTTCAGCGTGCCTGATTTAGTACTTTTTAAATTTTTTAATATTTTTTTTTATATATTCAATAATATAATTATTAGATTTATAAAAACAGTTTATTTTTAAACAAGTTCTGCTGTGTAATTATTATTATGCGTGACAGCTGTTTCGTCCTCTGAAGGCATTATCAAACTAATTGACGGCCGGCGTAGTCCAGTGGTAACGCTTTGGACTGCCATTCCGAAGGTCGCGGGTTCGAACCCGGCGCGCGTAAATAAATTTTATTTGATTAATTTGTGTTATTTCACAATTAATTAATTAAAATTAATATATAGTATATTGCGGCACGTTCCAGAGTGGAAGATACTACCAGTATCGCCCTGGTGTAAGACCACCATTCAGAATTGAAACGTTGCTTGTTACCAATCGCGATTCTTGTTAATAACCAATTCTTCTCCTTTCAGTTTACAAAAGTTTTTTTTTTTACTAACTTTTTCATTGATCTCGAATTCTATAAATCGACACTTAATTTTAACATTTTTTATCGTCGTCAACTAAGCCAAATATGGAATATCACAATCTATAAATAAGCACGGCCGTGTGGTAATATTAAATTGCGATGACAACTGATTTAGAGCTTTCCTGTCACTATTGAAACCATGTCTGATGGATTGTACATTAAAAAGGTCTTGTTTTTGTTGTGAAATTTTAACGATTGAAAGTCCAGATTTTTTTTTTACAATATTTTCAAAGTTTTAGGCGGTTATGAGGGGCTTTACAACTCTAGCCGATCGCGGTCTTGTTATAGGATGGTATATATCTGCCTTCTTTTCTTTTTTATTCAGTTTTTTTTAAGGTTGTACAGGAACTTTTCTTTATGATACTGGAGTTGTTCTGCGGTCACGTTAGGTATTTAACAATTATCACCGCAATGTTTGCCCTCCTGAACAGCACAGGTATTATTTAATCATTTACGGCAAAGATATTTTTGATAGTGGGGTGTTTTTGTCTTTCTGTCTTCCAATCATTTAGCTTCGCTTCTAGAGTTTTACCCCAGTAATGCTTTTTGGAGACTGTAAATGGATCTCGGCATCGAATGAAACTGAGGCAGAATAACGGCTCTCGTAAGTTTGCTGAAGAGCGTAATTCGCCGTTTCTAATCTATTAAATATCGCTATTATACGATTAAGGGTTTTCAAAGATTATATTTTCAAACATCATGAATCAAACTTCTTGCGTTTGATGCAAAGGTCTAGTTAATAAGCTGCATTCTACGCCATAAGGTAGAAGAAGCAAAAAACCTTTGGACGAAGTTATCACTTTATAACTCTGACAATAATAGCTTTTGAATTGTTGATTGAACACTTCATTGTAACTGTTGCTGAAGTGTAAATCTACATACAGTGTATTGACTCTGTTTGACATGTTCTCAGTATCTTGTTTATGCGATCGAATAGGTGACAAATCACCTTTCTGATGAGCAGTATCCTTTGTGTGGTTATCATCTTTCGCTGATGTAAAGGATACTTGGTCGTTCACATCAGCGAATAATCTTTTGGAGCGGATAATTTGGTGCACATTCTTTGGAAGTAAAGAATTGCGACACTTTTTCGATGATTTACTTCGGATGTGGTTTCTTTTGGATTAACTTATAAGTACTACTGTCGCCAACCAATATAAGTTGCATGTATCAAATCATACGATTCAACGGAAGTTTTGATCAATTTCATTAATTTTTGTACCATCCCTGGTCTTTAGGCAAAGCACATTGGTTCTCAGTTGCACAAATGCAACAATATTTACTTGTAGGTTTAAAAATTCTCCAAATTTTCTGTCAATAATTGCTGCTGCACATAAGAGGGCTGTATAATTTAATCTATATGTATGATCACTTCGCGATCACCGCCACTCTATCCTGCAGAAAACCTTCTTCAATAGCAGATTGACGCTCTCGCTCCACTGTGACTTCCACTGCGAGTAATGCACATTTCTTTCACTCTCTTGACATATATTTGCTTTATTATAATGTTTTTGGTACACCAGGGATAAGTCGACAGCCGTAAAAAACTCAGACAGTTGAGCAAGCCCAATTCCTTCAGTCATCCCCGATGCTGCTGCTACATTGATGTCCATGGTATTTTTAGGCTTTTGGTCGCATGTGTTGACTATAAATTTGTCGCCACATTTTACATTCAAATTTTATTTTGGACTTTAGGTCAGATCTGGGCTCAGATTTGACAATAACTTTTCCAAATCCGCGTCTAAATGGAGAATGGTCCGATATGGATTGCAGTTGGTTGATAAAAAAAGAAGGTGTCGATGGTGCATCTCTATTCTCCTTATTCCGACCGTGTCATTTGTATCCAACCTAGAAAATAAAAAGCTGCCTTAAAATGGATATCGATCTATGAAAACAATAACATTGATTTGAGTGCCAGTATAACTGTTATAGTTTTTTAATGTTTGTATTGTATTACGGTCTTCATCATATGGCACCAGCGTCAAACGTTGTTACCAGGTTGTCTCTTTTCATATAACCCACTTTCATTCATCACACCCAATTTCACGTTGAATGAACCCGATTATGTACCTGTTGTCGCTGACGTCTATTATTTATTATACCTGACGAGTTTTATTTTTATTTATTAATATTTAAACATGCTACACTACTTATGAAGATTGTCAGCAGGTACGTAGTGACAACATTTTATGCAATTGGTAAATTTTCAAAGAAGGTATATGTATAAATAAAGATGATGATAAATTACCAACTAGATCAATTGGTTAAATTAACAGAATAGTATAAATATAAATATGTAAACAGCAGTAAAAAACTTATACACTAAACAAGTACAAATGAATGGTCACATCAATAGTTTCATATATTATATAGGTAGGTATATGAAGTATTACAAACATATCATAATGATATTCCTTTTCCTAACAATGTCAATTCTAATTACAAATACAAGTGCTTCAATAGGGCATCAATATAAATATCTGTATCTTATAGTAATTTCCTTTTATTATATTTGACTTGCAATACAAATGGTATTATTTTTGATTGTTTTTAGTTTATTGTATTTTTTGGGTACAACATAGTTTAAGGTTCTTTCACCGTATTTATTGGTATATCTCAGAACCACCAATTCTTCATTGTATTATGTTTGTGATTAAATTACATTTGACAATTTAAACAAACAAGATTTAGAGTATTTAAAAGTATATCGTATGTTATAACCAATAAAGTTCAAAATTAAATTGTAAGTTCACATGAACTTAAACTATTAAAAATAGTAGTTACAAAAATTTCTTACCTTTGTGAATAAATAAAGCACCCTCCAAACAAAAATACAGAAGCTTTTTTGTGAGAGTAGGTACATCATTAAAAATATATGTTGGAATGTAATTTTATGATTCATACATGTTATATTACTCTCATAATTATTGAATTGTTTAAATGAATAAATAAATCATTACAAAACTGTCTTCTGATTTATATTTAAATCCTTGAGACACTAATGGCCCACACCCTGATAAAAAAGCTTAAAAATGTATAAATTATCTTCATAATACAAAATATGATAAGTATAAAAAACGTATACATCTATATAATTTATATAAATGTACAAAAGTAGATAATACATATATATTTTTTATACAATATGTCCGGGGGTTAAATGTGCAAGGAAGGTGATTCTACATGATAGTACAATTAAAAAAGACGATTTTTTGAAATTTTAACGTTTTAAGCTAGTTTTCGGATAAAAAAAATTAATTGATTGTACAGAAAAAAGTATATTGGTCTATGAAAAAATGTTTTTTTAAGGAAAAAAAAATGAAATTTCTCCTCCTTGAAACCTCCTGAAGTTTTTGAACTTTACCCCCGGACACCCTGTATAGATAAACTTATATATATTGATTTTATAAAATCATATTTTTTTACAAATTACATATTATTATAAAATTAAAAAAATAAATAATTTATGGATTCTGAAATACCCCACAGTTTGACTTCCTTTGTATTGTGCCAGCAAAGCTCTGCTGTTGGCAGCTGACACGTGTTGATATTATTTCACATTTGTAAAAGTAGATTTAGTTTGGAGTCGTGTTAATAGATGTCTCAAATTCAGGACATAATAATAATATAATTATTTTTCTTGAAGTGACGACAGAGACCCTATAGGCAATCTTACAAAGGTTTAAAAGTTGCCGTAGAGGCAATTCTCAAATTCTGATAGGGAAAGTGCACTCTTAAGCGGTAGTAATATATTTTTCAGTTGAGTTATGAAATGTGAAATATTTGATTCGTGTGTTCTGTAAATGGCAATTATGTGATAAATATATTTATCGAGTTTAATTTCGATTTGAATACAGTTAGTCAGTAATATTGGGTGTTCTAAAGTCGTGACAATACTGAATTTGGTGTGAACGAATATTGCGATTCCACTATTTTTATTGATATTTATTTTAGTTGGGATGTATGTATTGTTAGGAAGTTGAAAGGTTGGTGACTCATCATTTGTAAATGTCTCTGTTAATATTATACAGTCTGGTTGTAATATTAGATTATTGATTTTAATAATAAATTCATCAAAATTTTGAAACATACTACGAATATTTTGGTGTAATATGAATAAACCGTTAAATTTGTGTGGGAAAAATTCATTACATGTCTCTGTGCTTGCACATTCGTATTCATGGATTTTGTAGAAATTTTCTATTTGGCTAGCTATAAAATCATCCATTTAAAATTAATTTTAATTCATTTAGAGCAATTGATAGCACATACATCCATAAGCTTGCCAAAACTATGAAGAATTAAATTAAAAGAATTACGCTCCGTTATTATAATTATATCGGTATTGTGTCTATAAGTGAATAAAGTGTACTTATATCTGTTGCGAATGTATAACATGAGTATATAAATAATACATAACATAAGCATATAAATAATATAAAATATAAGCATAAAGAGAAAATAGAACATGAGCTTAAAGAGATTAAAAAACATAAGCATATAAAGAAAATAAAACATAAGCATATAAAGTATACCAGTGATATATGGATTTGGTTGTTGCGGATATTTAACATAAGCGTGAAAAGTATGCATAACATTGGCATAAGTATATAGAGTATGCATATAGTTGTTGCGAGTATATATCACGAGCATATAAAGCATATAAAATATAAGTATATAGAGAAAATAAAACATAAGCATAAGCATGTAAAGTACATAGGTGTTATAGGGATTTAGTTGTTGTAAGTATTTTACATAATTATAGCAGGCATATAGTGTAACTATGAATTGAAGATATTTAGTACAAGATTTATATTGGTTAATGCTAAAACTAAATGTAGTGTTTGGGTAAAGAGATAAAAGAAAACTAGAGAAATACAAATTAAATAATTTAAATTCTCCTGTAACCATGTACCTGTGACCTTCTGTTTCATATAATAGGTTGAGATTAATAGTTAAAATAGTGATGTTAATGAATTTTGAGTAAAGTAAAAAATATTTTATAAACATAAATACAATAGTTACAGTTCTTTTACAAGTTATTGGGTGTGTGAGATAAGATGTGTTTGTTTTTGTCATTGATAATAATGACTGGTGTTCCAATATCTCTACGGACGTACACTTGTCCTCCACGGGTCCAGGCGAATTTATATAAGTTTTCCCGTGTAGCCTTACGTGCAAGGAACCACAAGTGTTTCGCACGAAACGTCAGGTGTTCCGAGACGTATATGTGAGAGCGAGGTCCTGCAATTCCGACGAGGGTGGTGTTGAGTTTTTCCTCTCTATTGTTAGCTTGTTTGTTGAACTTTTTTATGTCTGACAGGAAAACATCACGGTCAATACTGGTTTTAAATGATATGATTATGGGCCTACATTGGTCTTTAGGTATTTTTTGGGAGATGCGGTAAGCTGCGTCAATCTTGTTCATTTCCACGTTTGAATTAGTAGTTTTTTGGATGTTGAATATGAGGTTATTTAAGTTTTCCCGATTATTTTCCGGGATCCCCCTGATTTCAGCGTTTTTAGACCTATTTAGCCTGTCTATTTGCTCCATTTGGTTTTCTAATACTTCAATTCTTGCTTCGAGGCCGGTGTTCTTTTTCTCAAGCTTGTTCTCTTCTTTCTACGATAAATTTTCTTCAAGTCCCATAGGTAACTTTTCCATAAGGCTTTGGTTATGTATATATCCGGGGTAGGAATGTCCTCCCTGCCGTCTTTACAAGCCCTTGCCCCTCTCTTTATTACACACCCCTTCAAGTGTGTGCACCCTAGTTTGTCTACGTGGTTTACGATCTTGAACGTAATCATTTCACGTGACGGTTCAGTATAAAAAGGTTTCACCGAACGTTGTGTTGGCTTTTTTGTTTCTCGGTATAGAAACCTAGTTATCTTTGTATGTGTGTGGTACCCTTCGGTTCTTTTGAGATAGAGTGAGTTGAATCCATTACCGCTGTATTTTAAAGCCATTTCATAAACCTTATTTTTCTGAGTCGCCTGCTCTTCAACTAGCTACGTGATTCTACCTGTCATAGGGTAATGTGAGTATAATAAAGTGTTAGATTTTATATATGTGATAAACATACGATAAATTAATGGTGTTAGTTGTCGGCGCCATCCATGTATATATTTTGGGAGGGAAGGGAGAGGAACGGGAATGAATTTTTTTCAAATTAAAGTTGGCTCCTCCTCTTTACCAAACAAAACCGATGGATGATAATTTGAACAAGGCGATCGATATCTGCGTGTCTGGATATCACAACCGGCCGGGTCTCCCCTTGTTCCAAATCGGCAACCGTCACGCCAGAATAAAGAAAACCAGGTCTCCTCATCAATTTCAGAATCGCCCCAACCTCATGCACCTCCAGGAAAATATACTTTACTGAGTGTAGAAGGGGAAAACCATGACATCCCTTGTCACGAATCTAGTCGCGAAAATGTGACACGTAAGGTCCTAAGTTACGTGCCACCTCTAGAAAACGCTGTGAATTCCTCGTCGTCAGGAATTTACATCCCTTTCTAGGTCAATAACATAGATAACACACGACAATCTTGTCGACATTTAGCCCGCTTCTATCGATAGGTTGTGTGCCTACCCATTCAGCCAATTATCATGTGAGATATATGTAAGGTTTACTCGAAATGCCAAATTTAGGATAAGGACTGTCTGTATTTTAATATTTGGTTCCAGTAATTATTTCATGAGGATACTAGCATCCTCGTGTATTAGGTATGGGTAACTTCTATTGAATACCTATCCTCTCAGGTAGGTATAAACGGACAATTGGTTTGATTTTTTGCATTTAATTTAAAGAGGCTGCCTACCTCTCGAAGGGAACCTGTTGAGAAAAGTTGTTCGGATGGTAGTTTTATTTCGGAGATTACCATTTCCCCCTTTTGACTCTAGATTTGTTTTTGTGCATCCCAATTTGTAAATTAGAAAGTCAAACAATAGATGAAAAGTATCAAATTAGAAAGTCAAATAACAGAAGAAGAGTATTCATTTTGTTCTGTCTGGTTGCATCCGATCGCTTTCTATTCGGGCGGTCATACGCTAGCAAAACTTCTCCTTCGACTGACTGTACACCGCGCCTCGGCGTACATATGAAAAGGTCATTGGCCCGTCTCCCTTTTTCAGCTGATAGATAATCTGATTGACACATTCTCTTTTGAAACATTATTTGGGCGGCAGGGGCTGTAAACTTAGTTGCTGTTCTTCGTTGTATCCGTCTTTTAAAGGGTTTTCTGAAATTTAATAAATAATATTAAAAAAACTCACCCAGTTAGCCATCTCCCACTCTCAGCGTGAAGTCTACCTGGTTACACACTAAATAGCTAAATCAGTTTAGTTTTACGGTCTCCTCCCTATCGGCATTCCATCCTCCTTTTAGCGAAATCCTTGCAATTTGTTCAATTTTGGTCCCCTCCCTACGCCTATAAAAGTGTAATTAAATAATTCTGTAAATACAATTGTACTTCCCTAATCTCTGTCAGGATTCGAACCCGAGTTTTATGATTTGTTTGATTCTCTGGTTTACGTCTCCGTGGGTAGAACGCCATCTCGCCAATCGTTAATTTAGGGAGGAATTCGATCAAATACTTCCTGCCTTTAAATACGTTCACCCTGTTTAAAACGCAATCATTATCATTATTATTTCCATGTTTTTAAGATAAGTAATCTAGTTCGAACTGTATACGAAATCACGCTTAAATCAACACAACTTTATAACACAATCGCGATCGCACAACACCTAGCGCCCCTGAGGTGGTTTTTTCACAAAACGGCGCTCTACAAATTATCCAATTTTCTATCCTCACTGAGTACAACCACTTTCACTTCACACAAACACCGATTCAATAATATTTCACTTTAATTTAGTATTTCACAATTTCTTAACACCATCTGAATTCACTAACCGAACGTAATTTCACACATTATTTTAAATCACCAATCATTCTAATTCATTTCTCGGAGCTCTCTTCATCTCCAAATTAAAACCCGACTGTCCCGTAATCTCTGCTCCCTTCCCGTGGGAACGTGTTTACGGCCTGCCTGTTAATCTTCTCCTAGTCTAAACAAAAAATTTTTTGGGGTACGTTCGTCTCGTTTATTTTATGTGAGTATTCAAATCATCACAGAGACCAACTCAATATGAATAGCCTTAGTCACAAGGCATACAAACAGACAAATATATGCCTTCTGCGAATGTTGTCCTCTCCGACGAGCAAGCGTAATACGTAGAGGACCCGCGTAATCAACGCCGGTATAAACGAAGGCTTTCGCTTCAGTAATACGATATGAAGATAAATCTGCCATCTTTGGGGTAGGATGTGATGGATTTGAGCGGAAGCAGCAGTTGCATTTCCGCACCCTTGCCCTAATAACCGTCCTAGCATCTAATATCCAATAGCGCTGACGTAATATAGACATAAAAAGTCCTGGACCAGTATGACAGTTCATGACATGAAAGTGATCTATGATCAGATTTACAACACAGTCATGTTTAGGTAGTAATACCGGATGTTTAACCTCAAAAGGTAAGTCCGATTTAGAAAGTCGTCCCAGGATACGTAACAAATTATCCTCATCAAGAAATAAAGACAAACCCTGAAGCCTTTTGGAGTGGAATTTGCCTTTCTGAAGTGCAGCAATATCATTTGAAAAATGAGCATTTTGCACGGAACGAAGTACAGCCTTTTCAGCAGTCACAAGATTATTGACAATTCCAGAGGAAGGTGATATCTTTTTTATGAATCGGAGAATATAAACGACACTCCTTAGTAGTTTATCCCAAGTGGATATACGCTGGGCCAGTTCACCCAGAACCGATTGTTCACCCAGAACCATTGCAGTGAGCACATTAACTTTGTGTTCAGGCATTTCACCGGTATTGGTGGGGCGAAACGGTTTTGCTGGCCACTCCAAAGGTGGGTGGCGAATCCATGGTGGGCCGTTCCACCATAAATCATGTGAAACGAGTTGAGAAGGTAGCATGCCACGAGAAAGGCAATCGCTTGGGTTTTCACTACCGGCGACATGGTAAAAATTCTTCTGAGACAAATTTTCCTGGCACTGAGCTACACGATTGCTAACAAACATCGACCAACGATGCGGTGAGGAATGTATCCAGGAGAGCGCAATGGTAGAATCTGAAAACGCGTATGTTCCTGCAATAGAAAAACGCGCACAATAATTATCTTGAACCGTCCGTATTAATTTTGACATCAAAACTGCGGCACAAAGCTCCAAACGAGCGAGAGTTGTCACTCTCGTGGGAGAAACCTTTGATTTTGCACACAATAACCTCACTGAAATATTTCCAGAGAGATCAGTGGTGTGCAAATAAATCACGCAGCCATAACCATTCATGCTCGCATCGCAGAAGGCGACAACGAGCACTGTACTGTCCTTTAGGACGCCAACATGGCGGGGAATTTTTACTGTCGAAATTAATAAATTAATTAATCGGACATTGAAGGTCTAGCTTCATTTTTATACTTTGTAGAGCCGTTTATTCAAAAATTAGATTCATGCGAGAGCTCCAAAGGGGTGACCATAAGTCACCTATACCGGGGTGGGACAGGGTGGGTGTAACCTTCAATGTCGAAATTAAAGGAAATTCCGATGTGAGAGCCGAAAACCTTTGAATAACGCTCTCAGGGGGTATATCATCCCAACCAATGTTGCACAGCCATAGCTCTTTAATAAGTAATTTCGCATACAGAATGACAGGGGCGACCAAGCCGAGAACATCGAACAAGCGGGCTACTATGGAGAGTATGTTCCGCTTCGTGCACTTCTCCTGAAAATAAGAAGACGTAAAGAAGAAACTGTCATCAGCTGGTTCCCACGAAAGGCCTAACACCTTAGCGGCATTGTTAGAACCAACAGTAAAGTCCACTGGGCTTCGGTGAGAATCTGGAAGATTCTCAAGTACCACTGAAGAATTACTAGTCCATTTTACCAAATCAAAGGCACCGGACTTAAACAACGAGATCAATTCTCGCGACAGACGTACGGCACTGGGTTCATCTACAATAGAATATACCAGGTGGTCCACATTGGCAGCTTCCGGAAAATGTTGTCTCATATCCTGGGCCAACTGTCGAACAGTGCGCATTGCCAAGTATGGACTAGCTGTTAGTCCGAAAGGGACCTGATTGAATTGAAAGGTTTGTATGGGATCGTTGTCCGTGAATCGAAATAGAATTTTCAAATATTTGCGATGCTTGCTTGGAACCTCAATCTGCAAATACATCTGCTTTATGTCTGCAGTAATAGCAATGGGAAAAAGACGAAAGTCTAACAGAAGCAAAAACAGATCGGCTTGCAAATTCGGACCAGTATAAATAATGTCATTTAATGACAATCCTGTATGTGTCTTAGCGCTAGCGTCAAGTACAATCCGAGGCATAGGTTTATCCGGGCGAGTGACAGCGTGATGCGGAATGTAATATCCGTCATCGGTAATATCCGACCTTGAAACCTTTGCTAAATAACCGTTTTCAATGTACTCATGAATAACTTTATTATAATTCTCCCGCAAAGCCGGTGAATGTTTAAATTTTCGCTCCAAAGCCATAAATCGGCGCTGAGCAGTAGCAAGGGAATTACCCAATTGCTTCGGGACTTTACAGAAAGGTAAAGCAACAGAATACCTTCCGTCGACGGTGCGAGAAATGGATGATATAAATAAATTCTCACATTCCGTCTCTTCCGGACTTAGAAATTGCATGTTGGGTATTTCCTCTAACAGCCAAAATTTTTGTACTAAGTCATTAAGCGCAAGTGCCGAAAAAGACGTACTTGTACATAGCACATTACTAGGGTAATCACCCATTAACACAAAACCGAAAGCTGTCGCTAATGCCGGAGGTTCGCCGTTACCAGATTCAACCCGGTTCCCTAAATAAATATATGGGAACAGTTGTGCACCTAATACTATATCCACGCATCCAGGAATATTCCACGTTAAGTCAGCGAGAGGTATACCATTTAAGTAACTCATATCACCCTTGGTTATATAGTGATTAGGTAGCTGATCTGTAATACTGTCAATGACAAGCGCATAAATGTTATATTTATTATTCGGGTACACGCGGGACTCAATGTCCAAATAAACTTAACCCAAAATTGGTTTGGATGCTGAACCGATTCCTTTTACAAAGGAATTGTTTAAAGGAATTATTGGTAAGTTGAGGATCTTGCAACAATCAACAGTAATTAAATTGTTCTGTGATCCGTTATCCATTAAGCACCGAACAATAACTTTATTTCTGTAATGTATTGATGTTGTACAGGAATAGAATACTGGGCCCTTAATCTCCAGTATTCTAACGAGGATAGGGATCTGGAATTATCTCTATTGATACTCGTAGATTCTGATATACGGAGGTTGTTTAATTCGGAATATAATAAATTGACAATACAAATAACAAGTTATCTAAAAGCCGTCTGGCGACAGAATGAGTCCTCGCTCCGGCAGTGTAATACGAGACGGCTGGTAACGTTCGGTTATCTTCGGTAGAACCTGAAGCTACCCGAACGTGAACAGCATACGTTACACTTTCCCTCCTTCAACTCTGAAGCTACTTACAAATCAACAAAATATTTACATACCTATATAAATCATAACATGAACATTTTATATTACATTTGGTTTTAACAATGATTTTAAAAAAAGATAGACAACTTAGACATTTTAAATATTAAGTACAAAACACGATTAAATCAATTGTGCAGAGATCCACAAAAATTTCTAACAGAGCTGCGCTATGCCGTTATTACAACAAGTGAAGTTATGTTATTATTGCTAACAAATAATCCTAAGCTAACAACCGCGGTGCCTGGGTCAAGTTGCCCCGTTTCCTCTGGAAGATGTGGGTGACTCGCGTCTTGGCCGCAATCTCCCCGACCATGGTCTCTGTTGCCGGGCCTGTGTCTGCTCCGACACCACCTCCTCTGCCGCCAATCTGAAATCAGGAGGAAAACCAGTGAATCCACGCAATAAGGTTGAAGTCTCTAACTCCTGAGGCTCATTCCTCGAAATTTCAGACGCGGGATGCTGTGCACTATTGCCATCTTCCTTCCAGCTCACTGACATTTCCCTCATTTGGTCGACATGTCTCTTCCATGTCATATCTGTGTTCTCTATCTTAATAATATAAACTTTTTTACCTAGCTTTCTAGAGACTACTCCCTTAGCCCAAACTACTTTATTATCCTGACGATAATCTTTTGTTAAACACTTTTGTCCAACTTTAAAAACCCTGGTTTTAACCCCTTTGTAAAACTTCACCTGATCAGATTGAGTTTTAGAAATGTTAACGTTTGTTTGACTTTTTGGTGGTGACTGTTTTGATAACGCACAATCTGAACATGATTGAACGACTTTCTCCAAGTCTTTGTTCAGAGTTGTCCACCAAAAATATGCTCTAGCTATTCCCTTCATTTTAACAATACCAAGATGTGACCTGTGTAATGAATCTAACACTTGCTTTTGGAGAGAAAAAGGTATAACTATTCTGTGTTGCCAAAACAAACAATCTTCTATGATAGAAAGTTCGTTCCTTTTTAGCCAATATTTCCAAATACTGCTGTCACGATTTACTCGTTTGGGCCAGCCCTGCCGCAAATACCTAAATACTAGCTGTAATTCGCGATCCGCTGCGGTGGCTTCCACAACTGCTTGAAAATTTACATGTTCACAATTTTCAATAAAACAGATTTTGTCCTTGATTGATGAAACCGAATTTATCATCACTGAAACTATCTTCAGATTAAAAATCTCCATAAAATCCCTACCCACTATCAATTCCGTGCCATTAACCACAACAGTAAATAATAAATTATTTTTAAGATTATTGTATTCTACGGTAAAACAGGCACTACCTACAAGGTTAAGTGGTTTGCCATCGTATCCTGATAAAGTACGCTTAACTGGTGACAATGTTACATTTCTAAAATAACGATTGAAAATAAAATCCGGCATGACCGACATGCTTGCCCCTGAATCAATCATAGCAGCACATTTCACTTCGTTAATTACCACATTAGCCCTAAACGGATTAATGTATGAAACACTATTATTCTCGGATTGTTCAAAAATCGGATTAACCTTGAGATTCCTACAAAATTTCTTCAAATGCCCTACCTTGTGACAATTAAAACATTTTGCGTTCTTGAATTTACAATATTTTTCTACATGATATTCACCGCAAATCGTACATTTTTTATTCCTCGGTTCGGGGCTCTTTGAACGAGATAACCTTGAAAAACCTTGAGTTTCTCTTGACCGCGACGAATGTCTCCCGGGCGAATTTGAACGATTCGAAATGGCGTTCACATCCGAATTCTCTGCGGAAAATTCAGATTTAATTTCCGGAACCAGATTGTCTAACGCTGAAACCGTTATTGCTAACTCTTCCATCTCGTTAAATGTTAATTTAATTCCCTCTAGAAAAATTTTCTCCTTAGCCCGGCCTGGTAAAATACCGATTGCAAATGCATCCGCTAAGCTTCCTGGCAAGCGCGTTCCAAATTCACAAAAGGAAGATAATCCCCTTAGACGAACTGCAAAATCTCTGACCGATTCCCCATGCGATTGCTTTGCTTGATAAAATTTTTCCCGTTCCTTGAACACCGATCGCGGTCTGGAACAATGTTTCTCAATTAATTCTATTAACTGATCGAATGCCACGTCTGTAACTTTAGCAGGGAAACATAAATTGATCAAAAGAGTTAATGTCTCCGCTTCCAGAAGATTCAGCAAATAAGCGCGTTTCTGTGAAGCATCTAACTTAGTCGTTTTAATGTCATCACGAATTAGAAGGAACTGTTCTAACCTCAAGCGGAACAAACTCCAATCTCCATTAACGTGGGAGAACCTGGAAATTCCGCCCGATTCCATGATTGCAACAACAAAAAAAAACAAACCCACCCGGCAACAATAACACCTTCCAGAAACAAACAATAAACAAGACAACCTGACTCCAGGAACCGGCGCCGATGCAGTCCAGCGCCCAGCCGCTTCCCGGAATTCCAAGTCTTCTTCTTCTGTGAAATTTGTCTGGTCTTTGTTACCCAGGGCCACCGATCTGGTCTTTGTTACCCAGAACCACGTGACTATTTATTCTTCGCTGGATTCTTCGTCTGGTCTTTGTTACCCAGAACCACGAAATTATTGATTCTTCGCTGGATTCTTGGTCTGGTCTTTGTTACCCAGAGCCACGTAATTATTTACTTCCAATTGTCCTTATTATGCCCAGTTTATCTCCATTTATTGTCACCTTGACAATAAAATCCCGGAGATTTTTTTCGCAAGTCACTGGTGTGAAACAGATCCACTTGCCGGCAATCCGAAAAACTGTTTCCGTATACTCCTTTTTAAGCTGCGCCACTGTAATGTATTGATGTTGTACAGGAATAGAATACTGGGCCCTTAATCTCCAGTATTCTAACGAGGATAGGGATCTGGAATTATCTCTATTGATACTCGTAGATTCTGATATACGGAGGTTGTTTAATTCGGAATATAATAAATTGACAATACAAATAACAAGTTATCTAAAAGCCGTCTGGCGACAGAATGAGTCCTCGCTCCGGCAGTGTAATACGAGACGGCTGGTAACGTTCGGTTATCTTCGGTAGAACCTGAAGCTACCCGAACGTGAACAGCATACGTTACAATTTCCATTTTTACTCTTTGCGAATACTTGCGCGGTTGATAATAGAATCGTATTATGTGTCGCTTTCACAGAAAGGGAACATGAGTTATTTATGTTTAGCGGAGGTTCTTCTAATTGTGTATCACAATTTTCAGATGTCCCTGTAGATGTTCGCGACGTGTGTGCGTGGGTACTTGATGGAGTTTTAGCATTATTATCAGCACTGCCAAAATGTAAGAAAGTGTGATGACGTTTTTTACAAAACTCACAAGTTAAAAGCGATTTACACGCGTTTATTGTTTGCCCTCTACTAAGGGAATTTACGCAAGCATGTTTTGACTTAATTAATTCGAAACGCGCCTGTGAGGAGCTCATATTTTTAAATTTAACGCAATCTTTAATTGTATGATTAGTTTTATTACAAACAAGACAAAAATTTGTGCGCGAAGCCGTAAACCGAGGTACATTCTCGTTGCTAGCAACGAACGATTTAAAATTTTTATTAGAACGAAATGACGACGTGGTGGGCAGTTTTTTACCGGCTTCATTTGAATTACCTAAACGTTCTAAAATCTTAACCTGATCTCGTACAAACGAGACTAAATCGTCATATGTCGGAATCTCTTTATTCCTAACTGACAGCTCGAAAATCTGTGCGATTTGAAAATCAATTTTTCTAAATGCACAATGAAATAAGATAAAATCAGTTAAATTTTCAATCTCTAATTGTTTTAACGCTGCTACTGATGCAGAAAAATTTTCAATAAAAAAGTCAAGACTGCCAGATGTATTTGTACAATTTTTGCATCAAGAATATTATATAAATAATGTGTGCCTAGTGCACGTTTATTTTGAAATTTGTTCACCAAAGCATTCCAGATTATATTGTATGTGTCACCTCCAGGTACAATGCCTGAAGTAACCTTTAAAGCGCCGTGTGTCAATTTACCAATTAAATATTGAACAAGCTAGGCGTCGGTTAATTGTTTTTATTATGTTCATTAGATTTGAAAGACTGGTAGAAAGTCGGCCAATTTTTCATTTTACCACCAAAGGATGGTAATTCCAATGGTAGCAATTTAATAATACAATGATCCCGCTAATCATTGCGTGACGCGTTTTGAAGGTTAAATCGACTTCGTTTGACCTTCAAATAAATATCATCAAATGAATTTAATTGTTGGAAATCCGGTTTAAATGAGTCGTCCAAAGTCAACTGACGATCGTTAAGCTGATCAATAACAGTTTTAAACTGAACTCTCATGTTTTCAATCATATCCGACTTTGCCATGCAATCCTCATTCTTTCTTGACTCAAAGGTAGATAAATTATTTGATAAATTATACAAATCATTCATCCGCAAAAAAAGATTTTCCTTTTTTGCCGTCAAAAGTGTCAACGTTCTATCCTGAATATCTCCAGAAACTTCTTCAGCAATTCTCGGCATTTTTAATGAGGTGACAAAATTCTCAACCAAAAAAAGTATACAATAATGTTGTAACTATTGTAAATTAGAATTCTCCAAAAAATTACGACAATTCCAATATATTATATGTTTCGAATCTACCAAAGAATACGTAAAAAAACGAAACTAACTTCACAATACCTAAATAATATGAAGTAATTTGAGCTTTAATGAAATTTACCAAAAAAATACGCAATTTTCTAATGCTAGAAAAATTATTTATGTATGCTAGAAATTGGTACTGATAGGTACTTCTTAAATCACCAAAAAATTACGTGAATAGAACTTCCATTTATCATGTTTGCAAATCTAAATCACTAAATATTAATTAATCTTCGCTAGCAATATATTCGAGCTACGTAGGATCAAAATTATGGTTGATGGATCTGGCGTGTAAATAACACAGACCATCCAGGGAATATTTTATTTCCCTATGAAAATAAATTGTTGATTAATAAATTCACTCTGCAGGGAGAAAAACAATTCAAACCCAGTAACCAAAATACACATGAACTGAAAGACTCACCCAAAAATGGCACTCGCAATTGAGGTCTTCTCTTGGTCTCCAGATTCGGTGGCAGGCAGCAATTAGCACAATAACTTTGCATTTGCACTAAAGGGTTATAAGGTCAACCAGCTCACAAGAGAGTAGAAATATTAATGCACAAGATGAATCAGCACATTGATTGTAATAATACGCACAGCCGTGATTTGTGACATTTATTGTGACAAAAAAAATATATTTTAGTCATTTTTGTCTTAAATAGACCTCTTTTGACGAAATAACACAATCTCAGATGAGTCCACTGATCAAAAATGCAAAAGGTGACTGTAATTTGCTTATCATTCACCTGCAGCGAGAATACTATCCGAAATTGAAAAGAGATGTCTCTTTTTGTCCATTCTATATATTTAAAATTAATTAATTAATTTATGTTTATATTATAAAAATTAATTTCCATTAATTATAAATAAAATTTTAAATCGACTGCCTCTCCAATAATCATATTCAGAAAAATAAACCTTAAACCTTCCGTTTGTGAAAATACCACATTGAGTCGTACAAACATATTTTACTGTTGCCGTGTGACGGTCCTAAGTTATGTATTGATTTGATTTTGAAGTGGCTGTTATCGTGTTGTGCTGGTGTCATTGAAACTAATCTAATAACTGATTTATACAATCTTATCTGAGAAATGCTCAAAATACCTACAATCTTATCTGTGAAGAGTTTGGTGCGCCAAATTATCAACTCCAGCGTTTCCCAGATAGTTTCACGAAATTAAAATTCCGATCATTAAAAAATTCTCGAAAACAAAAATGTTTCCATTGCGGTAAGATTCGTTACCACTACATCACAAAGTAACTGTTGTCGCTAAGTATGCTTCACTCCTTAAAATTGTCTTATTTATTATGCTGGTGGTAAAATAATACGTAAATCAGCAATAAAAACCAGTATCAACAATAATAGCCGCATTTGCAAACTGTCGTTGTGCGATGGCACTGACTGATCCATTTCAAAATCCATCAATGCCTGCATTGTAGTTGGCCTTGAGAACACGACGAACGATGTGCTCTGTCCACGTCTTCAAATCGGTTTTAGATTACTTAATGTTATTTATTTTATTATACATAGATAACATAATATTTTCTTATAACGACCGTTTTATTTTATTTATGTTTATGTACATGATAGAAAAATGTGTAAGTCGCAAAGGGAAAGTATAAAAATAACGGGACCATGAAACAAATAAGTTGGGGAAACGCTGGTCTAATCTAATGGAGATTCACATGAGTTCATTTAAAAATATTATTGTTTTATTTTCTATTCAGATTTGGCATATATTACGGTTCCGCGCCTTTTTTGAACAGATGTTCTAATATTGTGGTTGCTCGAGCTTACTAATAATAATGTTGTTTGTTAGTGTAACATTATGTGTAGTGGTTGTTGGTTGGTAGTACAAGACAGTATCAACAGAAGCATGCAGTGACTTTGTAGTGTAGTGCGACTGAAGTGTGATAATGGAAGCAGGTGAGACAAGTCAAGTGTCATCTCTCCTGGCCTGCAAGTCCAGTGCAGACCTAAGACGACTAAGGGAAGTGGACTCTCCTTTCTTCCCCTTCATCACCTTGGCTTGCAAGCACAACAGGTCTGACTTATTAAGGTTGTTATTGGATGATGACACGACCTCTCCCCCTGATGGAACAGTTGTTGTTGTCCCCCGCTGGAGTTCAATGGAGCAGGAAGACGAAGGACACAATTCTGCATATTATGCCATCCGCTCCAGCAATGTGGAGCTTCTCCGCACACTCCTTGGGTCAGTAACCCCTGAGCTCTCGGAGCGACTCGTCTCAGAGTCTTACGAGGAATTACTCTTGAACAATGTTCTCTTGTCAGAAGAAATGCATCTGTTTGTCCAATACACCTTGCTCGATCTACGATTCTTCTACAAGGGCGTGGGCGCGCTTCCTGCCACTTCCTCTGCTAATATCCAAGAACGCATCCAAATGCTTGTGGAAAATATTTCCCAAATTAATACTTATGAAGAAGTAGACAATCACTTTTTATACACGGCAAAATTTATTGCTCAGAATATCCACATTCTGAAACAACAACTGAAGTCGACGTACAATATTTTGCCCTGGGAAGAAATTGAGTTCTGCTTGGTGAGCTTTGTATCGGCGCACATTAAGAGACAAGAATTGAATATTTTCTATCTGTCCGTACTGAAGAAAGAGAGGTTATTGAAGGAACTGGACACTTTTGCCTCTGCCCTGCAAGAATTAGAGGAATACATCGGGTCTACCGATGTCCAGATCCTTCGGAAACCGACAAAATTACGCCGCGAAGATGTTGCTATTGACATCATCACCAGATATCCAGACTTGTACGCGGACTATAAGGAGGTGAGAGACATATCCTCACTCCACGTAATGAAGACATATCTAGACGCGGCCTTGGTGGCAGACTCTGTTACTAGACCTGGACAGTTGACTATAAAGAGAGCCCTCCAGGTGACGGGAGAGCATTTGAAGAACACATTGGACAGCCCCAAGCTCTCTCCAGCCGTGAGCGATCTTCTTCTTCTCTCTGCACCAAAAGAAACCAGAAAAGTCTTGAAAGACTTACGCAACTCTCTTTCCAAACCACACCTAGAGTTAGAAAACTCCTTACTATATTCTGACATTCAAAATGACATAAAAAAGATAGCATCTGTTATCAATGAGATCACATACTTCAATAAATTAGACAAAATAAAGTGTATTCTGACCGCGCTTATCAAAAGTGATGGTATTGAAGAATTTCAAGAAATTTCAAGTGTTTTTAAACATGTTCATTATATTGAAGGTATCCGAGAAACACATACAGTGACAAAAAACCACGCAATTGAAGATCTCATAAGAAAAATTGAAGATCAAACTCCATATGAGAAAAAACTGTTCGATGATATTAAACATCTCATCGACAAAACAAAATTGAAATATCGCTTAACACAAGACGACTACACCAGTTTGAAAGCATTAAGTAATATTCATTTCGATTTTCATGTCCATAGTCCGAAAACTGTTTGCAACATCATGAAGGACGTGAAACATGAGGCTGAGAGAATCTTAAAAAGTTTCCCATCACAAATAAATCCGTTAGAATTTGAAAGCTACTATGAGCTAGAACGCCTGTTATCAAAATTTTACAACAGCGTATCTAAGAGAATCAACCCGGTAAATAATTTTGAAATTAAATTTGCGATTTCCATAATTATTAATAATACTGAATCACTTTACAAGAGAAATATTAGATCTATTGATGATTATAGTAGGCAACTATTATTAGAATTTAATAAAAATTATTACGCAGAAGAAAAATGCAACGTAAAGAGTGTAAAAAACATCAGCGAGATAGTTATTGGTGACCAACTTACTCCGAAATTGAATGAACTGAGAAATACCATAGGAACTGATAGAATGTGTGGTCAGTTGCATGAGCATATGTCTTTACTCCACAAAGACAAGACTACAAATAGATTTATGGTAGAAGCCCTGGTTATGGATACCATGACCCTATTAGATAGCTCCAAGAATGTTCCTAACAATGTGCTGTACCTAGATGGTGATGTGCCTCTGTTGACCGGCAAGTGCTTACGCAACTATTTAGCTCACGGGAACGCCTTGGTGGATATTTTGCCAACTGATTCTTGGTCTGTTGTGCTCTTAAATGCCGCAAAACTTACTGAAAGTAAAGACTATTTACTGAACTGTAAGATTGGAAACATTTTAAAACACGATATCACACGATTGAGACGGAAATACGAGCGGGGCCTATCTATTCTTAACGAACAGAAGAAAATGTGGAAGTCTCTGCTCGACGGGAACTTTGAGAATTTAAAATCAGGAATCGCAAAAGGAGCTGATGTTTGTTCAAGAAACGAAGATTTGTCATCTACGCTACATTGTGCTGCGCGAGGATCCAATATTGAAACTGTAACGTTTTTAACTAAACTGAAACTTATTAGCACCGAAGCGAAAAACGTCAATGGTCAAACTGCACTGCATGTAGCCGCAACTTTTGGAAGGGATGTGACTGTGAAATTTTTGGTTGATGAAACGGAAGATGCAATTAATCAAGTTGATGGTACTGGGAAGACACCTTTACACCTGGCATCTCAAAATGGCCATAAGAAAACCGTTGAAACATTGCTTTCACTGGGAGCCAAAACAACCGTCAAAGATGATACTGGATTATGTCCTTTGCATTGTGCCGTGATTAATAATCACGTAGATTTGTTAAAAACCCTCCTGCGGAAAGAGGCTACTGTGGATGACATTGTTTCGAATACAAGATATAATTCCCTTCATTTAGCCACACAACATGGCCTCGTAGTAATGGTACAGCACTTGCTACTAAATGGAGCTGATGTTAACGCTAAGAATGATTTTGGCATCGCTCCAATGCATCTGGCAGCAGGCGGTGGTCATCTGGAGATTTTAAACATTCTGATAGAGAATGGGGCTCATGTGAACTTCAGAGACGTTAAAGGTCACTCGTCATTGTATCACGCAGTGTATAATAGTCATGAAGAGATTGTGAAGATCCTCTTGGAAAAAGGTGCTTTAGTTAATAAAGGAGACGTGATACACAATAACACCCCCCTTCACGCAGCTGTTTTTGCAGGGAATGCAATTATCGTAAATCTACTGCTGCAACATAACGCCAATGTTAATGCTGTAACAAATGATGACCTTACCCCGCTTCTCCTTGCTGCCGGGGAAGGAAATGCCGATATATTTGACCTTCTCTTGCAGAACGGCGCTCTGAGGGAGAGCAAAGATATTAACGGAATGGCCGCATTACACATCGCTGCTCAGCTGGGCCATGCTTCTGTTGTTGAGACTTTAATCCGAAGGGGGTTCGACATCCACATCCAAAATTCGTATCAAGATACGCCATTGCACCTGGCCGCAGGAGCGGGTCACCTACAAGTGGTAGAAATTCTGCTTGCTGCAGAAGCTAATTTACATTTTTTAAGCAAAGAAGGTAATACAGCTTTACATTTTAGTGCTGTAAATGGCCATGAAGCAATTTCGGGGGCTTTGATTAGAAAAGGAGCTAAAGTAAACTGTAAAAACAAGAATAATATTACACCATTGCTTCTAGCTGCTACCAAAACTTCTAATGAGAAAACTATTCAAATATTGCTTAAATATGGTGCCGATGTTAATGAGAGAGACCAGCTTTACAGAACAGCGTTGCAGATTGCGTCATTAGCTGGAGACAGTCTAATGGTAGAAGCGTTGCTCCAGGGAAAGTCCGATGTTAATGCCGAAGACAATTTCGGTTTCACAGCATTACATCTGGCATCGAGTGAGAATCAAAAGGCGATTGCTGAAATCTTGTTAAAACACGGAGGAGATGTTAACAAATTGGATACTACAGGATCTTCCGCATTATGCTGCGCAGCAAAAAATAATAATAAAGACATATTGGACATGTTGATTGCCGAAGGAGCGGATGTTAATATCGGAAGAGGAAAACTTCTCTGGACTGCAATTGCAGCAGGGCATAGACATATATTTGAAACTTTGTTGAAGCTTAAAGATCTTGACATTAATATTGAAGATCAAAACGGTTTAAACCTTTTATACACGGCTGCTAAAAATGGCGATGGACTCATGGCCAGGGCGCTGATAAAGAGAGGTATTAAAGTTGCAGATTGCAAACGCCATCCATCACCTTTATCAATTGCCATCTCGTTTGGAAATACAAAGATGGTTGATGTTTTGCTAGAAAATGGAGCCAATGTCAATCCATTGGATCCCGAATTATCACCACTCTATTATGCTGTCCTTATGAACAAGCCAGAAATTATAGCAAGATTACTTCATTTTGGAGCAAAGTTAAATACCAGATTTTCGATGAATAGAATGCCGTTAGAGGTGGCAGACACCAATAACCATTTGACAAATACCTTATTCTTGCAACAAAAAAGAAATATTAAAATAAACGAGAGAGGTAATGACAACTGGACGTTACTGCATATCGCGGCTCAAGCGGGTAATCTGGAAGTAACAAGACTCTTGGTAGACCGAGGACTTGACGTTAATGCTAAAGACAAACTCGGCCGTAAACCAATTCACATAGCCGTTATACACGGCCACCAAAACATATTGATCTTCTTCCTGAAGTTTGGGATGAAAATTGAAGATCTGGGACCCGATGGATGTTCTCTGATGCATTGTGCCGCAGAAGGAGGGCAGCTATCCGTGGTTCAATACTTGATAGATAATGGTATTGATATTAATTCCACTGATTTAAATGGTTTCCAACCTATTCACTGCTCCGCCAAACTCGAACACACAGAGATGGTCAAGTTGTTATTAGACAACGGTGCGGCGTATGATACTATGGACAAGTTCGGCAGAACCCCTTCAGATTTGACCAAAAGCCTAGATATTCAAAAGATGTTAGAGTCAATTAGGATACTATTTAAGGCCGTCAAAATAAATGATTTTTTGATGGTTGAAATTTTGGTAAAAGACCTGGCAAAATACATAAATGTAAAGAGTTTTGATAATGCAACACTTCTACACGTCGCCTCCCAGAATGGCTTTCAGGAGGTTTGTGATATCTTGCTTAGGAGCAAAGCCAATCCTAATAGTGTCGGGAAGGGCGGCAATACTCCTCTGCATTATGCATGTGAATATTCTTATACAGAAATAGTTAAATCTTTGTTGCAAAACGGTGCAGCACACAATCCCAAATCCGACCACATGATGACCCCGTCAGATTTGGCGACACAGAAAGAAATCAAATCTTTATTGCAATTCATTTCATTATGTTTCAGGAGAGTACGAACTCGCGATGTTAAGGTAATCGAAGATATTAACAAAAGGGACGTTGAAATCATAAAAGCGGTGATGAAGACTCGCGACACCAATGGTGACTCTCTTGTAGTTGTTGCCATGAAAAATGATTTTCCCGATGTAGTTCAGTTAAAGCAGGTTTCACAGACTGATAAATTTCACAGTTTATACAAACTAAAATCACAGGGAAGATTCACAGAAGCCCTGGATATTTTAAATCAGTTGCTTTATGATAGAATCGAAATTTTGGGAGAAGATAATCCAGGAACGCTGGATATCCAATACACAATAGTGATAACTTCAATCGAACAAAGTAAAGCTCAAACGATAACTGAATATATTCCCAAGTTGGAAGATATATATAAAAAAAGAGTGGCGGTGTTTGGTCGTAATCACCCAGACTCTGTGGAGATCAGTGGTAGCCTGGCTAAAATATTGCACCAGCTAGGAAGAAACAAAGAGTCGTGGGATATATTGCAGGAAGTTTTGCTGAGACAACAGGAAATGCTGGTTGAGGGGCATGAGCAATTAATGCTTACTAAATCCAACGCAGCGGCTGTGCTTCTATCTCTGAAGAAATACGAAGAGGCTTTGCGATTGAGTACGGAAGTTTACAAAATAAGAAGAAAAACTTTAGGTGGTCATCATCCTGACACTATTTTAGAACAAAATAAAATTGCCGCTGCGTTGGAGGGTCAGGGGAAGCAGCATGAGGCGTTTGCTATGTTTCAAAATGTTTACGAGTCCCAAAAAACAAATTTAGGACTTAATCACTCCGACACTCTTCTTGCTAAGCGCAATTTGGCAGTTGTTCTATTTAAACAACAGAGACCCGACGAAGCTTTGAAAGCTTGTCAAGAAATATTAGACATTCAGAAGATTGTGTTGGGACTCGAGCACGTGGACACTATTGAAACTCATGACCTTATGACACGTCTACATCTCCGCCAAAAAAATTATATCGATGCCTTGAAGGTTCACAAGGCAAGGTTGGATGCTAGGGATACCGTTTATGGCCCAAAACACCTAGAATTCGCAGAGCTGGACGGATTCTTACATTACATTAATACAAGCACAGAATTTTTGGTAAACCTTTGTTGAATATTTGTAAATAAACCTATTTTATTTGTGTATTATTTTTTACACATAATTTTATATAAACCTATGTTAAATATTTGTAAATAAACCTATTTTGTATACAGGGTGTATCGGCAGGTACCCAACAAACTTTAACCAGCTTTTCCTTAGCACATTTTGAGTAAAAAATGTTATGGGCGCTTTGCTGTCCGGTAACATTTTTTTTCAATTAAAAACAAAAAAATATTAAAAAATCCACACTCCGTCACTGTCATTGGCATTGCTTCTCGTGTTCAACAGCTGTTATTAGCAAGTGTGTCAAAAAGCGTCTTCGCTCTTTCATACACACTAAATAATAATAGTTAAAAATGAGACGAATGGTGCCATGCCATTTCGTTGTGCTTGTAAAAGCGCGCCAATGTAGGTACGTACGTATATTATTCAACGAAACTCGAATAAAATATTGCCAGATGGGTTTTCAAACTGTGACAAAGGATAAAACAGTGGTGGCATGTGGTGAAAATATGAATGATAATTTTTTTATTAAAAAAAAATGTTACCGGACAGCAAAGTGCCCATAACATTTTTTACTCCAAATGTGCTAAGGAATAGCTGGTTAAAGTTTGTCGGGTACGTGCCGATACACCCTGTATATATAACACCCCAAAAACAAATAACAAAAATACTTTGGCTGCGAAAATCTTAAATCTATTTTATATACTTATATTATTTTTTACACAAAATTATAGTAAAATTTTTGAAAATATATTTATTTAAGAATCCCTAATTTATTTGTGTACATTAATTTTGGCACAAAATTTTAGACAAACCTTTGTTGAATATTTATAATAATAATATTTTATTTAGATACCTACACATTTAAAAAGTGTTATTAAAAGTTAGTAATTTTAAATGTGTTAAATTAATAAATACAATGTGATTCCTAGAATCTTTCTTCTTTGATTATAACCGTAGAACAAACAGGTCCTTTCGACTACCTAAAAGGCAACTGGCCTTTTTACTGTAGATAATTAAAATAATCATGTGATTGTTCCATTGTAAAATAAAATTCTGTGAAGTCGACGGAATTGTTTTATTGAAGAGACCCTCATACTAAACAATTTGTGAGCCAACATTTGAGTGACACAGAGTTGACACTTCCACTATCCAGAAGACCCATGGCCTGGGGAGATGCAGCGCGGAGCGACACTCGAACGTTAACTTGTCATTTGTCGTTGTTTACACAGTTGGGGAAGGCAAATTGAAGTTTTATATAATGGAATTTGGAAATAACTTTCCATAACAACTTTCCTATTGTTGAATATTAGTAAAATAAAACTCTTTTATCAAACTACCTTTATTATTTTTTTAATACCCAATTAATTTGAAGTAAACACCTGCTGAAAACCTATTAGGTACCCATATTTGATTTTAGATCAAAAGTTTGAGTTGTTCACTCGATGGTGACGCTGATAAAACTGGCCTGGCTCAGCGAAGGTCGGTTCGACCGTATACCCCCTCTAATTTTGACTGTGTCCAAATAAAGGCTTTTAATCTCAGGATTTTTTTCAGAACCGGAATAACGGTGCTACCTGGAATTTAAATATTAAAAAAAAAACTATAAAAAAGGAGTCGTAACAAATGTTTAATTTTTTAGGTATTGTACATTATATTAAGTGATTTAAAATATCAGATTACACATCTGCCCTGATGATGGACACTGCAATGCTGTCCGAAACGTTGGCTAAAGAAAGAGGCAGCGCAACACGGAATGATACACCAAAAACAAATCACTATCATAACTTAAAATATTTACAAAACTCCAATTATTTTAAGGAGCTGCACCAAAGAGCAAAAATCGAAATTTGTAAAAAAAATATAACACAATAGAAAAAACTTATTCAATATTTTAAGTCTTAAATCGCGATTTCAATAAGTGTCTAAGGTTTCGTTATTTAGTGGTGATCCTTTTTTGATTAATTTTTTGAGAAGTGAAAACTTGTCTGCCTGAACAATCCGGTGTAGTTTTTTATTTATTTTTTATTTATTGAATAAATAGTTAATACATATAAACAAACAAGTCATGCTAAGCCAATTGAATTGGCTTGTCAACAGGTGCTTACAGTTTAGTTACAAATAAATTTTTATGATTTATAATTTACATCTTATATCTTTTTTTTTTATTTTTTTTTTTATTATTTATTCAGTGAGTTTTATGAATTACAATTTTTGTGTACTCAATAACTCCCACACTAGGCTAATGCCCGTGTTGTGGTAGTCATAATGCTATAAATTACAATAAAACCATATGTTGTAGTAAGAAAAAATAAAACATAATATGGAAGGAAAAAAAAGAAAATAAACATATTTAAGGAAAATATAAAACAAAATATATGTTTTTCATACATGCAGACATACATACATACACATATATATATGCTCAGATATATATACATATACATACATACATAGACATACATAGATGCATACATAAATACATTCATACACATCTATATATGAACACACACAAATTTTATGTGTATTCACATATAAACATAAGTATACAGATACATGGTTAATTTTATTATAATGGTTTAAAAGTTAGGAACTCATGTATTCTTTAAAAAAGGCTCGTCCCCTTTCAAATATCCAGTTTTGGACACGTATAATAAAAAGGGATATAGTATTAGTTGATTTTATGTCCCTTTATATCTACAGAATAAACATTTTTTTATACAATTTTTCGTACATATTAAAGTAATTTTTTTCCGATAGCCAATTTTTCACCATATATTTAACTTTATTCATAGACTAACATTGCTTTATAGTGTCAAATAATACATTACATATCTTTGGTATGTTGTATTCAAACGTTCTCTGTCCGTATTTATTATTATTATTAAATTTCGGAACTATTACTGTTAGTGAATCCAGTACTGTATTTATGTTCTAATTTTTCTTTATTGAATTATGATTTTTTGCCATAGAATAGCCTTAACAGGTAAAATTTTGGCACTCTGAAACAGCAACGGTGTATTTTGTCTCTGTTTTAAAATATTAGGGACGACTAGTAATTTTACAATTGCGTTTTGTACAACTTGGACTTGTTTCAGATTGGTTATAGTAGTATTTCCTCATATGGTTAATCCATATCTTATAATAGATTCTGCCATTGACATATAAATTATTTTAAGTGTTTCAATTGATAGGAAAAAATTTAATGTGTACATTCTGCCAGCAATTGATCTGAGTCTTTTACAGGTTTTTTAAAAATATGTTTGTCCCATTTGAAAAAACAATCTACTCTAACACCAAGATAGACATATTCCGTAACTAATTCTAAGCTTTCACATTTACAATTAAAATTATGAGAAATAATATTAGGATTAAATTGAAATCTGGCATTAGGTGATCTTATATGTATAGTGATGTAAATACTGAATGTTATAAATTAGGGTCCTTAGAATAATAACTCAGATTCTTGAGAGTAAAATGAATCACTTTTTATTTGACAATAAACATCCACTATCACAGGTATGACTAAGCACTTTTTAATAAATACTCTGGGTACAGACTAGTTCCCGTGGTTATTTCGGAAGGGTGAAACCTTTGATTGTTTTTGAGTAAGAGCGCGTTTTTAAGCAAAGACCACCTTTTTATAACCTGACAAAAGACTGTTGACACATTCAAAATTCAAAAGGCCGCAAAACAGAGATCGTCTTTGCTGACAGAATTTAATCAAACAAATAGCAGAGGCGCGAACCTTTCATAAATAATATAATTTAGCTTTCATAGATGTCACTAGTGGTACATAATTACCCTGAAAATTATACACTGAATGAATACTATTTTTGCTTGAATAAAACCTTACTTACTTCTAAAAATCAGCGCATTAAGTATCAACTACCTCAAAATCTCAAAATACTATATCGCAAGATCTTAAGAATATTGTGCAATAAATGATATGCTGCAAATAAAATAATATACCCACGGTTGAACCAAGCTAGTGAAACTAACAAAAGTTCAGTAATCCCGGTGTTGCGCTTGTCTTAAGGCGAAATAAGACTCCAAAAAATATCAGTTATGGGCGTGAACGCGCTTTAAGTGGGCGTAGCCATATACCTCACCATTTCGTATCATGTTTCATTTTATCGCCGCGCCGCGGCGCGGTCCAAATGTTGCACAGTGTGAAATTGTTTGATTTCACACGGACAAGTTTTAGGGGGTATTTGCAAAAACCGAAATAATATTTCGGGGTGGAGAGGAATGAAGTAAGTTGGAACGGGGAACACGCCACGAGCGCTTGTTCTCAGTTCGAAGTCAGAGCAGCGATGAAATCCACTAGATGGTACCCATGAGTAAGGTTTGAACATGAAATGCTTAATAATAGGCGTCTTTCAAACTATGTGAATAGTAATATTAAGTTGAATGTGCATGTTTTAGGTAAATTTCGATAGAAACGTTACCTATTGCAGAAGGAGCTCATGATTTTATGATTCTTATCAGATTTCTGTCAAACTTGTTTGATGAATTAGTCGATACCATCAACCATACTGCTAGACGGTAGGCAGTAACTTATGACTCGTAACCGACGTGTTCTTCATTGACAGATGTCAAAGCAATACGGTATTCAATCACGAATCATTTTCATAATATCTGATCATAATTAAATCTGAATATATTGACAAGATAAATAAAATATAAGTCATTTTCAATATTTATTATTATTGTTTACAAAAAGTTACATAAAACAAATAATTATGTAATGTAAAAAGCATAAGATGCAAATTTTTTGTACAAAGACCATCATTTATTATTATATTAGTTAGAAATAGTAAAAATAATTTTATATAAAAAACGAAAATAATTATTCAATCAACTAGCATTCCGTCGAAATAAACGACGCTTTTCCAATTGACGTTCTTTACATACAATATCTAAGATATGTGGAGGATCACGAACATTCATAGACCTTGTGACTCCAGGATCGATAAGCTCGACAAGAATGCAATCCATATAAAAATTAGTTAATTTAATAAGCATTTTTTCTTCCCAGAACTTGTCATCTCGAAGTATACGCTCAACTATCTCCAAGTTAGATAATTACAATCATAAAGAGAGTCGTGCTGCGAAATCATATTTAATACATTTAAAAAAATGTATGTCTTCTATTCTCCTTCCTTCCAGAATAACGGGTTTCTTTTCCTGTGTAAACAAAACTTTTACTTTATTTACGTCAATTGAAAACAATATGTATGGAAAATATGTATTTGAAAATTTTTACGACTTCAATACGTTCATAATAAAATTATATGTTTAAATCAGTTATTACTTGCTCAGAATTTTTCTCCGGTGAAATCGGTCCTTTTGACATCGGATTATTGATATATTAAGTATTTTCCTGATGAAATAAAAACAATATTAGAAAAATTATGTTAATTCACTTTTCAATCAAATTTTGGCATTATACAGACGAGCGTATAAGTACGTATAGACTGGTATATACAAGTGTATAAATTACCTGCTGTAATATAGATTGAGGTGGTATATCGCTGAGTCTAGAAGCAAGCATTAATTGCACATTTTTTCTGTGTTCTTTATTCTGCCTTTGATTTTTTTCACCCTGCTTACTAGCGGATACCTGTTGTTTTTTCTTTGTTGCCATTTAAAAAAAAATAATTTTTTTACTTTATTTATTTTCATTGCTTTACACATATTATACATATTAATAGATAGTATATAATACCATAATATATAATACCAAATAGCATACACAAGAAATGAAAACCCACTAAGGCACTGCCTGAGTGTGGGTAATATAAAACGATTACTATAACGTTTATAAAGTTTCAGCAAGTGAGTTGTAGAAAGGATCAATAAATTTACAGTAAAAGCGTTTCAATATCTGCGTCATTCAGCGATAATTTTACCTCTTTAATATATTCTATCTTTTTATTTATCATTTGAGTTTGTAGAGGTAGAAGGTTAAATGTACGAGGACCAATGAAACTGCTATGTGTCTGCATTAATTTAGTATTGGTTTGGGGGGTGTGTAACGTATCGTAATTGTATAGGATAGAATACTGGGCCCTTAATCTCCAGTATTCTAACGAGGAAAGGATCTGGTAATATATTGAATAGTCGTAGATTCTTATATACGGACGTTGTTTAATTCGGAATATAATAAACCGACAATACAAGTAAAAAGTTGCCCAAAGGCCGTCTAGCGAGAGAATGGCTCTTCGCGACCCGACAATGTAACCGGAGGCCGTTGGTAGCGTTCGGTTATGTTCGGTAGAACCCGAACCTACCCGAACCTTTTAAATCACCAAATACTACAGGTTATTTGTTCTTTTGCTCATTCTGTTTTCATTTATGTTGAAATTATTTTTGTTTTTAAATAAATATTTCATAGTTTGTAATATAAATAATTTACGAATGTTAAATAATTTAGATTCCTTGTATAATAGGTCGGTCGAGAATGTTTTATTTTATATGCCTTTGCCTTTGTTGTTATATGATATTGGTCGGTTTTTGTATTGATTTGTTGATGATAAACGTACCTACATGTTATCTGGGTTATAAATTTGAGAATGTTGTCGATATATTTGGGGATTCCGTATTATAGGCCAGTACACTTAGCGCCAAAAAGGGGGTTGCGATCGTAATTATTCCGGTAGTCCCAATTTTTTTATATGTTTTATAAACTGATCCCATGATGTATAATCTGAATTTCCGACCATGGCGCGCACCTGTGCTCGTGCCGCCATTTTAAAAAAACGAGCTGAAAACGCGCCAAAATATAGTTTTTCCAAAATATCTCATTCCCAATGCAAATTTTGGCTAAATTAGCTAAACAATTAAAGTAGAACATAAAATTACCTACATCTTTTGTGAAAACCATTTTCTTCAATCTCTAATAGGTACCGAGGTAGAAAGTCGTAAAGGTGCGTATATTTTTGAAAAAAACAAGTTTTTTGCGCGACTAGGTTTGGTTTTTTGTAAATATCTCGTTTCCAGTACAATTTTGTGTAAAAATTGTTGATACTAATTTTGTAGAAATAAAATTTCATGAAATAAATAGGTATATAATTTATGTGTTTTAACTCTAATACGTATCCAAGCTCTAATCCACCAAAACCAGGCCAAAAATTGAAACAGAGGTAAAGTGTTTTAAATTTCATTCCTTATTGTTGTGAGAACATATACGTCGACAACAATCGTCATGCCTGTGTCAGACCTAGCTATAAATATAGTAGATGGCCTATTTCAGCATATCGGTCGCCATACATTCCCAATGGGAAGACCACTAAAATAGGCCAAGCCACTACATTTATACTCGCAGCTAGGTCTGACATGCGAAAGTGCATCTGCAGAAAATCGGGTTTGAAATGCTCCCTACTCTGCGTATAATATGTGTAAAGCAATGAAAATAAATAAAGTAAAAAAATTATTTTTTTTTAAATGGCAACAAAGAAAAAACAACAGGTATCCGCTAGTAAGCAGGGTGAAAAAAATCAAAGGCAGAATAAAGAACACAGAAAAAATGTGCAATTAATGCTTGCTAGAAAGGATCAATAAATTTACAGTAAAAGCGTTTCAATATCTGCGTCATTCAGCGATAATTTTACCTCTTTAATATATTCTATCTTTTTATTTATCATTTGAGTTTGTAGAGGTAGAAGGTTAAATGTACGAGGACCAATGAAACTGCTATGTGTCTGCATTAATTTAGTATTGGTTTGGGGGGTGTGTAACGTATCGTAATTGTATAGGATAGAATACTGGGCCCTTAATCTCCAGTATTCTAACGAGGAAAGGATCTGGTAATATATTGAATAGTCGTAGATTCTTATATACGGACGTTGTTTAATTCGGAATATAATAAACCGACAATACAAGTAAAAAGTTGCCCAAAGGCCGTCTAGCGAGAGAATGGCTCTTCGCGACCCGACAATGTAACCGGAGGCCGTTGGTAGCGTTCGGTTATGTTCGGTAGAACCCGAACCTACCCGAACCTTTTAAATCACCAAATACTACAGGTTATTTGTTCTTTTGCTCATTCTGTTTTCATTTATGTTGAAATTATTTTTGTTTTTAAATAAATATTTCATAGTTTGTAATATAAATAATTTACGAATGTTAAATAATTTAGATTCCTTGTATAATAGGTCGGTCGAGAATGTTTTATTTTATATGCCTTTGCCTTTGTTGTTATATGATATTGGTCGGTTTTTGTATTGATTTGTTGATGATAAACGTACCTACATGTTATCTGGGTTATAAATTTGAGAATGTTGTCGATATATTTGGGGATTCCGTATTATAGGCCAGTACACTTAGCGCCAAAAAGGGGGTTGCGATCGTAATTATTCCGGTAGTCCCAATTTTTTTATATGTTTTATAAACTGATCCCATGATGTATAATCTGAATTTCCGACCATGGCGCGCACCTGTGCTCGTGCCGCCATTTTAAAAAAACGAGCTGAAAACGCGCCAAAATATAGTTTTTCCAAAATATCTCATTCCCAATGCAAATTTTGGCTAAATTAGCTAAACAATTAAAGTAGAACATAAAATTACCTACATCTTTTGTGAAAACCATTTTCTTCAATCTCTAATAGGTACCGAGGTAGAAAGTCGTAAAGGTGCGTATATTTTTGAAAAAAACAAGTTTTTTGCGCGACTAGGTTTGGTTTTTTGTAAATATCTCGTTTCCAGTACAATTTTGTGTAAAAATTGTTGATACTAATTTTGTAGAAATAAAATTTCATGAAATAAATAGGTATATAATTTATGTGTTTTAACTCTAATACGTATCCAAGCTCTAATCCACCAAAACCAGGCCAAAAATTGAAACAGAGGTAAAGTGTTTTAAATTTCATTCCTTATTGTTGTGAGAACATATACGTCGACAACAATCGTCATGCCTGTGTCAGACCTAGCTATAAATATAGTAGATGGCCTATTTCAGCATATCGGTCGCCATACATTCCCAATGGGAAGACCACTAAAATAGGCCAAGCCACTACATTTATACTCGCAGCTAGGTCTGACATGCGAAAGTGCATCTGCAGAAAATCGGGTTTGAAATGCTCCCTACTCTGCATTCATTGCTTCGTTGATGACGATGACGAGGAATACGATGACCCGGTCGCCACAAATTTGATTGGTGAGACATATGAAGAAGCTATTCAGGGCCAGGAGTAAGAAACTATAGTCAAGGGCTCGTACTTCTGTCTAAACTGATCTACCATTAATTTTGATTTTTGTTATGCTGACAACTTAATTAAAAAAGAAAAGGATGTCAAAAAATGTTAATTTTACGAAAATACAAATTTTTCTCTTTTTTATGTACCTTATAATCTTAATTATATTAATAATCTTAAATTTATGTTGTGATTACGTTGATGGGCATGTCAGACTTCTAATAAATAAACTCATATTTTTTTAACAATGTCCAAATTTATCTGAAACATGACCACTGTACACATTTTAAGAATAAACAATTGAAAAAAAATAATGTATTCTTTTATATTGGTGAAACATACAAAAAACCTTTACTCACTTGAGGAAGAAGTTAAATTATAAAAAACAGAAAATTTCACTAATAGATTTCAAAGTAATTGTTTGATTAAATAAAAAAATACGTAAAAGAAATAACCGGAGCGACGGGCCGGGTGACAGACAACCTTATAGGCCGGAATTTTGGCGGCGTCTGAAGCAATACGGAGTAACTCCTTGCCGACGTGCACACAAATATACAACGCACAATCCAGAGTTTTGAAGTAACTGGTGGTCGACTTTGGTTTATCTGGCCAGAAATTGAATTTTTGCGAGTGTTATATTTTAATAAATTCTTATGAATACATTAATAAAATCTCTAATCTTTTTGAGGGATTCGTCGGAAAGTTACTAATTCATCGTCAAGAAAAATAAAATCTGGTACTTGCCGCTTATCTTACAACATTTTACATTTAATAAAATGTACTTATCGTTTTACATAATATATTTAATGGTATGGTCCTGTTTTTATTAATCTTAAATATAAATAACTTGCATCCCTTCGAATCCCTCTACAAACATTTAAGATTTTAGTAATAAGCTCATCAGAAATAATTAAAATGTGAGCGTCGGGGCAAATCCCCGCTATCAGGGTATTGTGTCACCTTAATCCCGAAACGTTGGCTAAAGAAGGAGATAGCGCAACACGGCATAATACCCCAAAAACAAATCACTATAATTGAGCAAAATGTACACCAAATACATGCCAAAAATTTAATATTGACACTAATCAAAAATACGGAATCATCTACTACACCGCGTATCCATCACACTAGATCGAATCAAAATGATGTAAAAACATTTCAAGTTATAAAACCACATTCGGACAAAGAAAAAAACATTTATTTTGCAACAAAACTCCACAACATCCTTCCCCAAGATATAAAACGAATAAAAAAGTGTAGTGAGTACAAGTTAAGAATTAAAATTTGGCTGGAAGAAGTCAATGAAAAACTCTGAAAACGACATAGAAGACAAATAAAATAGAATTAAATAAGTCATGTCTGATTCAGCACAGAAACCGGGTCTCGCTTGCGATTGACTGACCGTTGAGTTCATTCTCAATGCGACTGCCCGGCGAAAGCGGTTATCTGTCTTGGATTGTGGTTTCTGTAATATTATAATAATTATGTAAGTACTTGCATACTGTTTACTAACCTCGTATGCAGGGACATTTGAGGGTCTAGAATCTTAAAAAAAAGTTTCGACGTGTGCGGTGAAGAAGGTAACTATACGAGTAAGTTTCCTTATAACGCTGTTGGGAAAATAGTGGGATTCCTTCTAATGCACAGTCGGGGCTTTAAGATTGTTTTATAGTAGCTTCGTTTAAACAACATTAGAGCCTTGACGTGAGAACCGATAGAAGGACCCATCTGATCCTTAAAACGGTTCGGGAAAGTGGTGGATGTCCTCGAATGTCTCGGCACAGGATACCCCAGTGAGCAATAACATTACTATACTCAAATTAACCATAATGTTTTGTTTTTACAATTATTTTATATAGTCCCTAACTCGCGACTCCTGGGTGGGAACCAATGGCTAGTGACCACTCGACCAACTAACCTTTATAACTGGTTATCTCTGACCTTACACGACCTAGGAAATAATAATCCATCGACATTCGATTCAGTTGCATCAAAACAGCTTTTGAATCAACATGTTGCTCTTGTATATAATAATATTATTTACAACCATATTATCTGCTACGGGTGAGTAGGTTTATAAATTTCTTTCTTTTTAATAAGGCGACATAGGACTCGAATAACGGGGTTTGCTCTAGGCTTACATTTTAATCAATTGAGAAGAATTCGTAACGATAAAAAATACGTATTTAGACCGATCCCTACCGATGTAAGTTATTTTTAATTAAAATAAATAAAAGCAATACTTTAAGTATAAAATTAGAATAATTAAAATTAGCAATTGTAGTTCTAATAATAATTTATAATAATAGTAATATTTGTAGTTCTTATCAGAAGTATGATACAGTTAAATATGACCGAAAGAGATAGGGTCCCATTAGCTCAGTTGGTAGAGCGGCGCTCTCGGCAAGGGTCCTGGAATCAAGACCTAGATGTGACTGTACCTTTTTATGATTTTTCTGTTTCAAATTTTCGTTTCAGAATCGCTAATATTTTCTTCAATAATTACATATTACACTTTGAGGATTTACTCAATAAATGAATTTAAAACGATGCGAAATTAATGATGTTTGTTGGAGTTGGGTGAAAGTACGCATTTGTAGGAATGAACAGGGTATAGAAGGAGGGAAAAAAGGATATCCAATCACTTACCACTGTATTTCTACGAAGGAGTAAACAACACAATCACAATATAGTGAGTTCCAAAACTAAAAATCAAGGTTATTATCACCACAAGAAAACGAATGAGTACTTAAACGATATTAAGCACTTCCAAGATAGTAAATTTCTTTCTTTTCACTTTTCAATGAAATTATGGGCACGAAAAACATCAACAGCTTGCTTCCAGTAGTTCAATACTTTTTTTTAAACAAATGCACTTGAATTTTCTCTGTGTACTTGCCATTTTTTTCTTTGCCACACTTTTACAGCTAGGTGATGTTTAGAGATAGGTAGAGATGGATATATAACATCACAGTAGGAACTAAGCATATTCTCATTTCAAAACTAAACACCAGACAAATTTACAGTAAACCGTTCTGTTTTTCCTATATTCCCATAATTACCCCATGCCCATCGTTGACCTCCCATTAAATATTTCTATAATCTGTCTGTATTTTGTATTTTATGTCATTTTCAATATTCTCCTGATCATACGGAGAAACATGTGTATTGCTGATTTATTAAAGATGTCTTCAAATTATATGGGGAAACACGTTAAAAATGGGATGGCAAATCGTTTCCTCAATAACTTTAAGAAAATTCCTAACATATTCCTAGCATATTCCTAGACGCGTTCATGCAACTTAATCATATACAATGACGAATTGCGGAAATAGGAGAGCAACAGCAATCTTGCTTTTGAACAGAATCAATTCGGATACCGACATTTTTAGCATCAATGAAGCTGAATTTAAAAGGCAATCTCTGTTATTGCCAGTATATTTGATATACCTACTGTTTATATTTATGAAAGAATTTTTCTTAAAACCCATAAAAAAAACATTGCATTGAAAAATTTTGGTAAACACATTTTTACTTTCCTCTTTGCCATCTCCTTCCCCTCCACACTAACATTACAACCACAAAATACCTCTTTCTCAGTGGCTGCCATTCAACTGGATCCAGATGGTTGGAAGCGGTAGGTACAGATGGACGGCAATAACATTAAATACCTCTATCTCAGTGGCTGCCATTCAACTGGATCCAGATGGTTGGAAGCGGTAGGTACAGATGGACGGCAATAACATTAAATACCTCTATCTCAGTGGCTGCCATTCAACTGGATCCAGATGGTTGGAAGCCGTAGGTACAGATGGACGGCAATAACATTAAATACCTCTATCTCAGTGGCTGCCATTCAACTGGATCCAGATGGTTGGAAGCGGTAGGTACAGATGGACGGCAATAACATTAAATACCTCTATCTCAGTGGCTGCCATTCAACTGGATCCAGATGGTTGGAAGCGGTAGGTACAGATGGACGGCAATAACATTAAATACCTCTATCTCAGTGGCTGCCATTCAACTGGATCCAGATGGTTGGAAGCGGTAGGTACAGATGGACGGCAATAACATTAAATAAATCTATCTCAGTGGCTGCCATTCAACTGGATCCAGATGGTTGGAATCGGTAGGTACAGATGGACGGCAATAACATTAAATAAATCTATCTCAGTGGCTGCCATTCAACTGGATCCAGATGGTTGGAAGCGGTAGGTACAGATGGACGGCAATAACATTAAATACCTCTATCTCAGTGGCTGCCATTCAACTGGATCCAGATGGTTGGAAGCGGTAGGTACAGATGGACGGCAATAACATTAAATAAATCTATCTCAGTGGCTGCCATTCAACTGGATCCAGATGGTTGGAAGCGGTAGGTACAGATGGACGGCAATAACATTAAATACCTCTATCTCAGTGGCTGCCATTCAACTGGATCCAGATGGTTGGAAGCGGTAGGTACAGATGGACGGCAATAACATTAAATACCTCTATCTCAGTGGCTGCCATTCAACTGGATCCAGATGGTTGGAAGCGGTAGGTACAGATGGACGGCAATAACATTAAATACCTCTATCTCAGTGGCTGCCATTCAACTGGATCCAGATGGCTGGAAGCGGTAGGTACAGATGGACGGCAATAACATTAAATACCTCTATCTCAGTGGCTGCCATTCAACTGGATCCAGATGGTTGGAAGCGGTAGGTACAGATGGACGGCAATAACATTAAATAAATCTATCTCAGTGGCTGCCATTCAACTGGATCCAGATGGTTGGAAGCGGTAGGTACAGATGGACGGCAATAACATTAAATAAATCTATCTCAGTGGCTGCCATTCAACTGGATCCAGATGGTTGGAAGCGGTAGGTACAGATGGACGGCAATAACATTAAATACCTCTATCTCAGTGGCTGCCATTCAACTGGATCCAGATGGTTGGAAGCGGTAGGTACAAATGGACGGCAATAACATTAAATACCTCTATCTCAGTGGCTGCCATTCAACTGGATCCAGATGGTTGGAAGCGGTAGGTACAGATGGACGGCAATAACATTAAATACCTCTATCTCAGTGGCTGCCATTCAACTGGATCCAGATGGTTGGAAGCGGTAGGTACAGATGGACGGCAATAACATTAAATACCTCTATCTCAGTGGCTGCCATTCAACTGGATCCAGATGGTTGGAAGCGGTAGGTACAGATGGACGGCAATAACATTAAATACCTCTATCTCAGTGGCTGCCATTCAACTGGATCCAGATGGTTGGAAGCGGTAGGTACAGATGGACGGCAATAACATTAAATACCTCTATCTCAGTGGCTGCCATTCAACTGGATCCAGATGGTTGGAAGCGGTAGGTACAGATGGACGGCAATAACATTAAATACCTCTATCTCAGTGGCTGCCATTCAACTGGATCCAGATGGTTGGAAGCGGTAGGTACAGATGGACGGCAATAACATTAAATACCTCTATCTCAGTGGCTGCCATTCAACTGGATCCAGATGGTTGGAAGCGGTAGGTACAGATGGACGGCAATAACATTAAATAAATCTATCTCAGTGGCTGCCATTCAACTGGATCCAGATGGTTGGAAGCGGTAGGTACAGATGGACGGCAATAACATTAAATAAATCTATCTCAGTGGCTGCCATTCAACTGGATCCAGATGGTTGGAAGCGGTAGGTACAAATGGACGGCAATAACATTAAATACCTCTATCTCAGTGGCTGCCATTCAACTGGATCCAGATGGTTGGAAGCGGTAGGTACAAATGGACGGCAATAACATTAAATACCTCTATCTCAGTGGCTGCCATTCAACTGGATCCAGATGGTTGGAAGCGGTAGGTACAGATGGACGGCAATAACATTAAATACCTCTATCTCAGTGGCTGCCATTCAACTGGATCCAGATGGTTGGAAGCGGTAGGTACAGATGGACGGCAATAACAATGAATACCTCTATCTCAGTGGCTGCCATTCAACTGGATCCAGATGGTTGGAAGCGGTAGGTACAGATGGACGGCAATAACATTAAATACCTCTATCTCAGTGGCTGCCATTCAACTGGATCCAGATGGTTGGAAGCGGTAGGTACAGATGGACGGCAATAACATTAAATACCTCTATCTCAGTGGCTGCCATTCAACTGGATCCAGATGGTTGGAAGCGGTAGGTACAGATGGACGGCAATAACATTAAATACCTCTATCTCAGTGGCTGCCATTCAACTGGATCCAGATGGTTGGAAGCGGTAGGTACAGATGGACGGCAATAACATTAAATACCTCTATCTCAGTGGCTGCCATTCAACTGGATCCAGATGGTTGGAAGCGGTAGGTACAGATGGACGGCAATAACATTAAATACCTCTATCTCAGTGGCTGCCATTCAACTGGATCCAGATGGTTGGAAGCGGTAGGTACAGATGGACGGCAATAACATTAAATACCTCTATCTCAGTGGCTGCCATTCAACTGGATCCAGATGGTTGGAAGCGGTAGGTACAGATGGACGGCAATAACATTAAATACCTCTATCTCAGTGGCTGCCATTCAACTGGATCCAGATGGTTGGAAGCGGTAGGTACAGATGGACGGCAATAACATTAAATAAATCTATCTCAGTGGCTGCCATTCAACTGGATCCAGATGGTTGGAATCGGTAGGTACAGATGGACGGCAATAACATTAAATAAATCTATCTCAGTGGCTGCCATTCAACTGGATCCAGATGGTTGGAAGCGGTAGGTACAGATGGACGGCAATAACATTAAATACCTCTATCTCAGTGGCTGCCATTCAACTGGATCCAGATGGTTGGAAGCGGTAGGTACAGATGGACGGCAATAACATTAAATAAATCTATCTCAGTGGCTGCCATTCAACTGGATCCAGATGGTTGGAAGCGGTAGGTACAGATGGACGGCAATAACATTAAATACCTCTATCTCAGTGGCTGCCATTCAACTGGATCCAGATGGTTGGAAGCGGTAGGTACAGATGGACGGCAATAACATTAAATACCTCTATCTCAGTGGCTGCCATTCAACTGGATCCAGATGGTTGGAAGCGGTAGGTACAGATGGACGGCAATAACATTAAATACCTCTATCTCAGTGGCTGCCATTCAACTGGATCCAGATGGCTGGAAGCGGTAGGTACAGATGGACGGCAATAACATTAAATACCTCTATCTCAGTGGCTGCCATTCAACTGGATCCAGATGGTTGGAAGCGGTAGGTACAGATGGACGGCAATAACATTAAAACAGTTTTCTTTAAATGAATATCGTAAAAATATATATTTGCTACTTTCTTGTTATATGGACACAGCATTTTGATTAAAATAAAAAATGTATTTTTTAAATTATTTTTTTTTCGATGAAAATAACTTTTGGAGCCGAGCCGAACCGTTTGGCGCACTTTAAAAGACATATAATTAAAAATAACCCGATTGTACCACTTGTTTCCGGACACCATGTATTTGTGAAATAAGACATAAAACTTACATTTGTAAAACAGGCACGCCGATATTTGAAATAAACAAGGCGAGGATCTTAATACTATTACGTATCGACTAGGAACACAAGACAAAATGTAACATTCTTCTGCAAAACATACACATCCAACTATCAGACACACTCACTAACCAATAGGATGCATGATCTGACCAACAAGCTTAGAGGTACTATTGATATATTTACTGACACCGTTTATAGAATTAAGGGTAAGCTATACCAGCACTTTGTTGAATCCTATAAATTATAGTAGCGTTGGTAATGTGGTTTTAGTGATTTGTCTTATATGTAACGTGTTTTACTAATATCTATCCATATAAATAAATATTGTAAATGTTCGTTTGTTCAAAATCTTAAATCTTCGAAAGTTCTTCACCGATTGCTTTGAAATTATGACACAACGTTGCATTCGAACACGCGTGTGTTTTTATATACCTATATTATAAAGATATCACCTGTGACAGGTAAAAACATGTTTTTTTGAAAAACTGCCGCATCTGTTAGACGTAAAACCAACACGCGGTATTGTTTCTCTATCAACGCGTGGCGGGATATAGCTAGCAGCAAATAATTATAGATTACTATTATGTTATATCATTAATATGAGACGGAATGCAATAACAGAAAAAAGACGCAATCATATTCAAGAATGTCATTTGTTATCTACTATGTTTTTGTTTTGATTAAATTTAATTAAAACTCTTATCTATAACTGTATCGTATATATTACCCAGTATATCAGCGATGCTCAAACTTTTTGGCCGGAAGGGCAATTCGTCGTCACACCAACATGGCTAATATTGTGCTCAAATTGTAGAAAAATAATTAATTAGTAATTGTATAAAGTTCTGAACAATTATTACAACAAAATTTTTGAAATATGCGGAAAAAATTTGCTGTTTTTGGCGCGGGTCAAAAACCTAGGTGTTGACATCACTGTGGCAATTCCATGATATATATATATAGGTATATATATGTAGAATAATGTTCTCGGTTTACCCGCGAGAACATTATTCTACATCTTACACCCGTGAAAACCTTAACCATAACATATATATATATATATATATATATATCACTTTTTGTAAGTGTGTTGAATTGTCATTTTGATGACATACCAGATCACCCACTGCGGCAACCTGACGATTAGTGTAGTAATAATTGGCAGTAAGTGCAAAGTTTTACACATAGTCACATAAAAAAACTAATGGTATGTTTTCTTTGTTTCAGGGCAATCAGCGATTATCTCCAATTCGAGGTAAGCCCTAAAGTAACTTTGAATTGAAATACATTTTATGAGTACGATAATGAAACATACTATTTTTATTGCATTAATTCTTCCTGTCCTGTTTTTACTCGAACGTTTTGCATTTCGCCTGAATTTTGTTTCCCTTGTAATTTTGTTTCCCTTGAAATTTTCGCCTTGTTATTTTGTTTCCCTTGTAATTTTCGCATTGTAATTATGTTTCCCTTGTAATTTTGTTTCCCTTGTAATTTTCTCCTTGTAATTTTGTTTATGTGTAGATAGGAGGAAGACCCAAAACGCATAAAGCATGCCTAATTACGGAGGCAAAGGAAGTTTATAAAAATCCCAATAATATTAATAAAGACGACGGTACTACGCTCAGTAGCTCTCGGTTTCTCATAATAGACCATTTTAATTTATAATAATAATAATAATTGGATGATTTGTATAGCGCTGTTTTTGTGCAAAATCACCTCAAAGGCGCTGATACTGTAATACCAGCTCTTTTTTATGTTATAAAAACAAAAAGTACATGATTTACAGAGATAAAACAATATACAGGAATAAGATACTTCATGTTGGGTACCTATGATATGTTTTTTTTTTTTTTTTTTATATGTTCTTTATTCAGTAAAGTTTATACATTTCAGTAAACGGGTAAATTTTTGGCCACCACACTAGGCACATGCCCGTGTTGTAGTGGTCAATTTTATGTTAAGTATAATAATACAAATTAAAAATAAGTTGAATGAAAACAAAATAATATAAAAATAAAATAAAATAATTTATACATCTAAAACAAGTATGAAGTATAAAGGAATTAAAAATAATGCAAAATATCTACATAAGTTTAAGATATATGAATATAAAAAAATAGGTGTGGAAAACAGAAAAATTTAAAATAATATATAAAGTATATCAAAGAAAATACGTATTATTGAATTAAAAATAATACAAGGAGCATGTATCAAAAAAAAGAAAAAATACAAGTACATTTGTGTAATTAAAATAGAATTAAAAGTGTAATTTTCCTTGTAATGTCTGTAAGTGGTATGTTTATTCTTCAATTAGGTGACGTGTGTAGTATATAGGTGTGTGTAATGAATGTGTGAGTGTTTGTGTGTGTGTGTGTGTGTGTGTGTGTCTGTATGTATGCGCATTGAATAGTTTAAATTATTGCCATGATGCCACGTTTGAATTTGGGTATTGAATCCGAAAAAATGTCAATGTTCTAGAGTTAAGACAAATATTATTTAGAGTATAAAGAGCTTTGTTAATTGTCGAATTAGATGCTGCATTTGTTTTATAATTAAGCGTGTGGAATAGCACTGTATGTCGTGTACATTTCAAAGGTATGTTAAAGTTAATAAGGGACAGAAGTTCGGGACAGTCAATGTCATTGTTTAAAATTCTGTGTATAAATATAGAGTCAGCTACTGCTCGTCTTCGCTGCAAAGTTTCAAATGTACACTCAAGATTATTGTTGAATTTGTAGGTAATATATTTTATAAATATGTTTTGGATACGTTCTATTCTATCTATGTAAAATTTATGCGATGCATATTCCAGTGTACTTCTGACTAATGCGAAATATAACATTAGAATTGTACGCGGATTACTGAATATTTTACTCACACGTAGCTCTTAGAGGTTTGGAGCTGCAACATGGTATCATATTTATGACGTGTTCAACTTCACGGATTATAGTTACAAGAAGGCTATAGTAATATACCTCAATAATATTAATAACTAAGCTAAGCATAATACTATTCTTCTGCATTGAATTTGTATATAACTAATAGCAAACTTTTATTTCTTGATAACTGTTGTACTAAACTATTATTTATATCAAAAGTTTGGAAAAGCCCATATGGGCGTAAAATATATATAAATAAATAAATAAACACACATTTCACTGCACTTTTTCACTTAGCAACGAATTTTTATTTTTTATTTATTAACTATCAAAAATACAGTTTTTACCATTAAGTCCCGTTAAACTGATTGACTTCAGTTTGTCAACGGGTTCTTTTGAGAATTAATTTTTTTTAAATACATATACAATACGAGTACATAAAATGTAGACATAATTACATTAGTACAAACAAATTCTTTAACATACATTTCCTTCGGTGAGTCAATTCACAGCTTTTTATTGACTTTGGTAACATGTTGTAAATTATTGGAACGAGGTATTCTAGAGTTCTTTGACCGTATTTATTCAGGTATCTGGGAACTACAAGTCCATCGTTTGCAATTAGTCTTGTATTATGAACATGTCACTATTTTATTATTTATTTATTTATTTGAGGAACATAAATAGTCTTAGTAATACAATATACATAAGAGGATAACAAAAAACAGACCAATTATTAATGTTCACAGATAGATATTCAGAAACATAAAACTAACTTATAAACTAGAATATTTAATAAAAATAGAAAAAAAAACAGAATAAAGCAGCAAATAAGAAAAATAATAATACGAATGTAAATTCAACAAACGATAAACCTATAATATGCCTACCATAAAAAGCAATAAATAAAAGTTATTATAACTATACTGAAATAGACTTGGGTTGGAACGGGAAAGGGGAGGAGAGGGATAAGGAAAAGTTGCCACGCAAGTAATATTAAAATATTAGGTACAATCAATTTAACATTGGTTAATATGAGTTAGAATGTGATACAATGAGATTCTGTAGTGATAGTAACTAGCAGTGAATATGTCAGCACGAGTGTTTATACATATTTGCAAATTTATTATTATAGTAGTTACATTCTAATGCGCTACCAAACTACAAAGGCATCGCTACAACAAGACCGATTAACAAAAATAGTGGATTAATTATATTTGTTAATGATGAGTGTGAAATTACTGACATTGAAGAAATTTATATACAATATGTAAACTGTCTAAAAATAGATATAAAATTAAAAAATAAATTATACAGAATTTTAACAGTGTACAGAACGCACAAATCAAACATAATTAACTTTACATACGAACTATGTGAATATCTTAGCAAATTACCGAGAATACTTACTTTTGTTTGTGGTGATTTCAATATAAATATTTCTGCAAACCATCACTCAATTGAAAAAAATAATTTCATAAACATGATGACGCACCTCAATTTTAAATCTTTTATTAATAATAACACTAGACAAATTAAAAACCAAACACCATCATGCATAGATCACATCTGGTGTAATATACATTTAAATGAAATAAAAAATATTAAATCTACTGTGTGGAAAACTAATATAACTGATCACTACGCGTGTCTTATACTACATGATACAAATAGAAAACTAAATACAAAACCCAAATTAAATCTTCCATATTCTCAAATAGACTACAAATTATTAGAAAAATCACTAAAAACTGAAAAATGGGAAGAAATTTTAATAAATAAATGCGCCAACCAAAGTGCATTACTGTTTGAAAACACTTTAAATAAACACGTTTTAGAATCAACAAAAAAAAAAACAAATCGTCCCCAACTCAAAAACAAGAAAAATTAAACCTTGGATTACTCTAGGATTAATAAAAGCCACTAGGAAAAAAATAAACTTTATAAAATAACACAAAGGCCACTAGTTAACAATAAAATTGTATTATACTATAAAAAGTATAAAAATATACTAACTACACTAATAAGGAAAACGAAAAACGACTATTACTCAAAAATTATAACAGAAGCTAAAGACAATAATAAAAATATATGGTCAACAATAAATGAAATAATAAATAAAAAGAAAAAATATAAGCACATATCAGAAATCTCAGATGGAGAAATAATATATAACGTACAAAATGACACAAAAAAATGTTGTAATATTTTAAATAACTATTTTAATAACGTGGGAAAAAACCTAGCAAAATCCATAAATAAGACCAATATATCTATTCCACAACAAATAACACAATGTCAAATTAATAAATTTCACCCAGTCACAGAAATCGACATTGACAGAACTATTTCGAAACTAAAAGGAGATTCTGCCCCCGGCTTTGATAACATAGATACTAAAACAATAAAACAATTGACTCTGTGCAGAAACGGGCGGTCCGTTTGATAGATTCCCCAATCTTAACAAACGGACTGCAATCTTTAGAGCACAGACGTCGGGTAGGTATGCTGTCCTTGTTCTATCGGTATTACAATGGAAGATGCTCTGAGGAACTAGCGTCATTGATCCCTTCGGCGCCGGTGCGTAGTCGGGATACACGCCAAACGCGCGCACAACATTTGCACACAGTTGACACTTGTCACATGAGAACGGGTCGCTTCTACGATTCGTTCTTAAGTTCAACAGCTCGGCTGTGGAACGAACTGCCGGCCTCTGTGTTTCCTCCCTCCTACAACATGGGACTCTTCAAGACCCATGTTCACTCCTTCCTCTCCACAAAAAGACCCTCCACACAGCATCCCCAAAGATGACATAGGCCCTGAGGGAAATTATTTTCTTCAGGGCCTCCTGTGTGGAGTAAATATAAAAAAAAAAAAAAATAAAATAAAATCGATGAAAGAATACTTAATTCACCCCATAACACATATAATAAACCTAAGTCTAGCAAATGGCGAATTTCCCAATAACTATAAAAGAGCAATTATAACCCCCATTTATAAAACAGACTGTCGTAAAGATCCACAAAATTATCGCCCGATTTCACTTCTCTCGAATATATCAAAAATATATGAAAAAATTGTAAAAAAACAAATTTGGACATTCTTAGAAGAAAATAAAATAATTAATAATAACCAATTCGGATTCAAAAAAAATACAAGTACTCACGACGCGATAGCAAAAATAACCAACTATTTATATACGGCCCTAGATTCCGATAAAAAATGTCTCGGCATATTTATAGACCTTAAAAAAGCTTTCGACAGCATATCACATAAAAAATTAATAAATAAATTAAAATCAGTAGGGATTAGTGGAAAAGTCTTAGCATGGATAACTAGTTATTTATATAAAAGACCTCAACAAGTAAAATTACTCAATCAAGTCAGCGATTCAAAATATAGCGACTTTTCAATACCCCAAGGCACGGTTTTGGGACCATTGTTATTTATTATTTATGTCAATGATATATTCAATATTTCCAAATATGGAGACATTGTCTCTTACGCTGACGATACAGTCCTACTACTAAAAGCAAACACCTGGTCAGAACTAAATAACATGGCAAATACAGATATCAATGAACTAAAATTATGGTTTGATGAAAACCTGTTGACTTTAAATTCTAAAAAAACTTATTATTTACCATTTTTCATTAAAAAACAAGAAACACCTAAAGAAATAAACATAATTATCCACTCTGTGAAAAATACAGAAAACCACAAATGCAATATGTTATGCACAAACATAGAAAGCAAGACCGATATTAAGTACCTAGGCATAACAATAGACCAGCGTTTAAAATGGTCCCCACATATAAATATTCTGAACAACAGAATAAGGAAACTAACATATATATTTAGATGTTTAAGAGATATTTTAAACGAAAAATTACTTAGAACCACATACTTCGCTTTCTGTCAATCAATTATACAATACGGCATTATAGGCTGGGGCGGTACATATAAAAATCAAACTCAAACAATTTACATATCACAAAAACTAATAATAAAAACCATATTAAAAAAACCCTATTCATATTCGTCCGAACTTTTATTCAAACAATTTAAGGTCAGAAAATTAAGTGCATTATACTTCTACCATGCAACATTACAAATTTATAAAAACTATATTCAAAATAAAATTGCACCCTTTAAAAATAACAGAATTCTTAGACAAACGTCAATACTTCCTACTCCTAAATGTAAAAAAACAATAGGACAGTTCAACCATGAATATCTCGGAGTTAAATTTTTTAACTCATTACCAGAAAAAATTAGAAACATGAATGCAAATATAAACGAATTCAAAAGCCACCTTAAAAAGTATTCCGAACAGTTGAACTGAATCGTACCAAATATAAACCAATATAACAACACCCCCATACACACAAGCCCTGCTTATTTATGGGGGTACATCAAATACTTATATTATGTAATAAATAACCGTACTATATTGTGTAATTATATTATGTAATTGTTATATTATGTAATTCGTGTATCTTTTTTTTACTAATAAAAAAAAAAAAAAAAAAAAAAAAAAAATGTCCTTTGCATAAATTCATTTTGATTGGAATTGGTATTGCGTCTATCAATGTACAAAAGGGTATTTTGTCTGCTGTATCGAATTGGCGCATGGAAATTTATTTTGTTCAGCAACTCCGGGCAGTCAACTTTAGAGTTAATAATTTTATAAAAGAGCATCTGATCAGCGACAATCCTCCTGTTGAGTAGTTTCGTGATTCGAAAATGTTTCTCGATTTCGTCGTAAGAGTTGTATATGTTAAATGATTTAAAATTGAGGAATTTGAGAAATCGTTCCTGAACTCTTTCTAACCTGTTAACATAAACAATATAGCGCGGGTTCCAAACCGGTGAACAGTACTCCAGGTGAGGACGAACATGTGAATTGTAGAGAGTCAGATATGTAATAATATATATTATGTTCAGATTCAGATGTATGCTGCCACATTATAGACCGAACAGATAATAAATTTACAGAATTGTATAGTATTGACTTTGGTACGTCATGTCTTTGTTCGTATTTAGTTTTATTTAATAATAATTTTACCGGAGAATATTGTATAATTTTGGACTGAAAGAAGATTTGTTTTTGTTGAATGTCCCCATGAAGTTATTCCATATCGTTGGTTATGTGTGTATTATGGTTTGTATGTGTGCAATTTGTTTCCGATTCAGAAAATCTGTTGCATCTTTAATATTCAAAAAACAAAAATATCTCAGCTGTTGATGTGACTCGAAGAGTTTTTATCAGATTGATATGATTTTGAATTCACGTGAGTGATCGCTACGATCAACAAGTCGATAGGTAATCAATATATTATCACTAAATTTGAACACATTTAATGGGGCCCACGTCATTCTTGTATTTGAAATATGCGTAATGAAAAATTAAGATACTCTTGGTAGCCTTCACTCTAAGTATGATACAAATAAAAATAATGGAAGTTGATGCGGTTTAATTAGCTCAGTGGTCAGATCTTTACCCTGGAAAGACACGATCTGGGTTCAATTCCCAGATGCGATGAAATCTTTTCTATTTTAAAATTTTCGTGTGAGAATGGTTAATATTTGTTCTTCAAACACAGCAAACTTGTTTCGTGACACCATTTTAATTAAAAATTAATCAACACTTATTTTCAAACATTTTTATTGATTAAAAACCAACAAGTTTCGTAAACAACGCTAACTTATTAAAGTAAGTATTTTATACAAAGAACGTTGGTTTTCTGAACAATAAGTGGTTAAAACCAGTGGCGGTTCATGTTCATTCTCTATGGAGATTAAATCAAAGCTTAGAGAGGAAAAATAAATGAATTTAAATCTCCAAAAACACATCAAATATGTGTCTGTAAGAACGTAGGAAAAATTATAAAACTCCAACAAGAAAAGATCAATACCGGTTTTGGACATCCAATAATTATTTACTCGGTTTGGCTTTCAATAATGACAAAATTGTCATTATTCGGAAGTTAGATCTGGTGAATTTTATAAAAGCTCGTGGACGGTGCGCCACGACAAAATACGAATATTTTGGTTCTGGAGATAGAGAGGTACGTACCTTTCACCTTTCGAGACAGACAGTTTTTTTTTTTTTTTTACATTAATACCGCACAAGAGTCCCAACTGCTCCCGTCTGGAGCCAGTGAGACTATGGCATCCCCAATTGGGGTATGTTGTGAGGCTGAGGGTATTGGGGAGGGGAGGGAGATGGGGAAGAGGAAGGTGGGGAAGTACCTGGCTATTCAGATCTGGTCACCAAACACGGCTAAAGCCATTTCAAGCAAGGTTTCAATTCTGAATGGTGGTCTTACACCAGGGCGATACTGAGAGTATCTTCCACTCTGGAACGTGCCGCAAATATACTATATATTATTTTTTTAATTAATTAATTGTGAAATAACACAAATTAATCAAATAAAATTTATTTGCGCACGCCGGGTTCGAACCCGCGACCTTCGGATCTGTAGTCAAAAGCGTATACCACTAGACCACGCCGGCCGTCAGAATGTTGTTAGAATTTATGAGTAAAGCGTTTAAAATGTAGTAAAGATTATAATTTTTAATGTTTATCTTATTCGTCTTTCCTACTGTTTTGGTGTTGTCTGTACATACGCTCCTTGGTGAAAACTGCCACTGGTAAAACTGAGTATTGGCTATTACCGTGTTGCGCTTCCTCCTTCTTGAGCCAACTTTTTGGACTACATTACAGCGTCCATCATCAGGGCAGACGTATGATCATCTGCCCACACATCTGCCCTGATGATGGACGCTGTAATATTGTCCAAAACGTTAGCTAAAGAATAAGGAAGCGCAACACGGCATAATACCCCCAAAATAAATCACTATAATGCTTTTGGTCGTGAATACCTCAAATGTTGATTGATTGTACCTACAATAATAATTTTTTTCAATCTTTGACATTATGCTCAATAAGTTGAAATATATTGCATTGAAAAAAATACGTAATTAAATATAATCTAATTGGGAATAAATATCTATTGCAGGAAGTAATTTAAAGTTTGTGATGGTTCTCAAAAAAAAAATCCTTATATTTTCGTACTAATGTTTGTAATGTAACTTGTAAGTGGTATGCAACGTGTTGTTCCCAGCTGCATCCTGTCCCCTTACCATCAAATGGAAGTTACAGTCTCCTGGGGAAGAATCCAGTCCCAGGAGACAGGAGAGGAGGTGAGCAAGCCTGCCATGCTCCAGTACTCCTGCAGTCCTGACTTCATCCTCAGCTACGTACTGATGTTTGTAATATAAGATATAAGTGGTGTACGATGTGTTGTTTCCAGTTGCATCCTGCCCCCCTTCCCAGCAAATGGAAGTTACAGTCTTCTGGGGAAGAATCCAGTCCCAGGAGACGAGGTGAGCAAGCCTGCCGTGCTCCAGTACTCCTGCAGTCCTGACTTCATCCTCAGCTACGAGCTGTCCGTTTGCCAAGGAAATAATGTCTGGACACCAATACCGACGTGCACAAGTAAGGAGACAGGACTATCTATCTACAAACTATATATATAAATGATTCTTTGTTTGTTCCGTACGCGTTCCAATACCATTCGCCCGATTTCACTTAAAATAGCAAATTTTGTTCTTATTATTGCCAGGAGTGTTTAGGGAGTTGGTTTGAATGGTAGAAGAAATCGGGGACGATCGAGAAAGAATTATCACATTATCTCTATATTATCTCAATATAATATTTGTGTAAAGCGTATTGAAGTTATCTAAAAAAAAATGTCAATCATTTAAATTTTAAGATGAATATTGGTAACCACGACATTAACAGCTCGATGGAGTATGAGAATATAAGAGACTCCGCAGATATAATATATCTCCATAAAATTATCAATGGCCTTATTGATTGTTCGCCCCTTTTGTCGGAGATTACTTTTAGAGTCCCAAGCTTTAGAACTAGAGACAAATTACTTTTTCATCTTCAAAAATGTTCTACTAATCTCAGACTTAAGAATAAGATTTTTTAATGATATTGACATATTTTCGTGTAGTTTAGGAACATTTAAGAAATATGCCTTAGCTATTATTAAATAATTATTAATAACATACTGCAAGTTATCACTTTGTTGATAAGAACCCTGTCCAGTTGCATGTGATTCATTTTATAAACATTTGTTCAGTTTAATTGTAGGCTGTTAATATGTATATACATATATAAGTGATTATTATTGATGTTATCAGTGAGAATAAAATTGATATATTGAGATTTATTTTTGATCTTATATCCTATGTTATGTGTTATTTTACAGCACCATGCAAATTGTTTGCCTCGTACACAGTGGACTACAAATGTTACAGTTCCAAAAACCTGGTCATGTCGTGCCAGCCCTACATGCCGCACGGGTCGTCGGTCCTCTTCGAGTGTAAAACTGGTCACACCCTCTCCAAGACACAGACCTTGGATGAGATGAGATGTAACCATGGATCCTGGAGCGTACCATTACCTGAATGCGAAACAGGTGAAAATGTTAACTAAATAATCATAGAAAAAATAATATAACACTAGAAGAGCCTTCTATACAAATTCGAATGGAAACCAAAGGGACACTGACTTGGTACTTTTGGTTCTAGATCATTTAGCACGCGGTCTGTGACACTTACGCCCGTTGTTTCCAATCCTGCTGATCAACCGATGATCCAAATTTTGGCTCAACATTCCTTAAATGCACAATTACGCTCTTCCCAATGCAACTCTCCTATCGAGCTAGAGGAACCATACAGTTGGATTAATCTCTGGCTCAGTAAAAGGGTTAGTTATAAAAAGTTACAACAGTGTGAAAAATGACAGTGAAATGTCGAACGTCATTTGGTTAACGCATTCTTTTTCGTATTGCGTATTGCCATTTTTATTTTTATTTTTAATCAAATTAATATGGACAGTGAAGATGAAGATATCGATGATAATATTTAAAATAGATATTGCGGAATGGGCGATCGTATTGGACGATAATATCGAGTTACACAGGCGGCGACAGCCAAACGACAACGTGAATGACAACGATTTTTTTAACCGTTTTCGATTGTCAAAAATGCCATTTCGAATGCCGGATGATGTTGTAATCTCCATAATACTAATTTTCCCATTCTGCGTGAAGTTCTTGCTATTTTATGGTTTTTATTTTGTCCAAGTTGCTTTATAAACACACGGAGAAGGAACATCGATTGTCAAATTTGTATGAGTATTTTTTGCACTTTTGCAGCATTATAAAGCTAATGCTATGTTTTTAATATATTAACATGCGTTTGTTAAAAAATATTAAAAGCAGGTTTAAGTATTATGGTACTTAAAACAAATTATCTGTTTATTAAGTAAAATATTAATTCATCAATATAAATGAATTTATCATTAAAAGTTATTACTTTGATGTCATTTTAGTTTCTACGATAGTGGGCAGAGCCACTTAAGATTACCAACGATAAAGATGTTTGGAAACAGGCGAATCGAGCTTTACTGAATAAATGGCTTGGCTGATTGGAGCCTCAGATTGATCATGTTGGGAACAACGGCCGTTACACTTGCGTGAAATCGTATATACGTAATTAAGTAACTACCACACCATTTATGCAGTGGGTGGCAGAAAATTAGTGAATACCTTCACAAGATTTTATTGGTTATACTTTAATAAATACGTGAAATTGAAATAAAATGGAAGCGTGTTTACGAGTTGTAAGGCTGATGTAGAAATTGAATGGAAGACTGAACTAACTAAATTGTCCAAAGAAGCGATGTGAGCGTAATGATTAAGATTAAGAAAGGAGCGCTTAGATGGTTTGGGCATGTATAGCGAATGAACAAAGAAGTTAGTCTTAGAAGAATATAATGACGCCAATGTAAATAGTAGAAAAGTCGAGAGTCAGAATAACACATAATTTTGAGACGATGTATGAATGTAAATAAGGCACGGAGTGTGTGCCAAGACCGTCTTGTTTGGCAGGCTAACATCTCTGCCTAACCTCACGGGGCAATGTCGTGATGGTTAGTTGGTTAGTTAATTTCTTGTAGCAGTTATATCTCCCTGCGTCAAATGCGGTAAGATAAAAAAATAATTGACTGATGTAAAATAAAAAATCGCCTATAAGACACGACACAGAAAATAAATTATAAAGTTAACGGTTACAACTATGAATTTGAAATATGAGATCTACAAATAAGACGTTTAATAACTAGATCCCAATGATCGAATGGTTAAGACGCTGTCCCGGTAAGACAAGAGATCCTGGGTTCGATTCCTATATAAATTAAAATCGGATGTGTTTATCCGAGACACTATCTAGGTTACAAACAAATTAATTAGAAACTTGTTTTCATTTAAAAAGTTAGCTGCCAAAAATATGAGTAAAATTGTTAATTCTGAATTTGAAATATGAAAACTAGTTCCCAATGGTCGAATGGTTAAGACGCTGCTGTCCCGGTAAGACAAGAAATCCTGGGTTCGATTCTTAGTTGTTACCGTTATCTTATGATTTTCTTTGTCTTGTTCTGTTTCATTTTTTGTTTAGATTTATTATTATTATCTTTTTTCCTCAATTATTTGTTCGTCTATTTGGTAAGACTATCTGCATTTTCTCATTGACCGGGCTCCGATTACACGGCACTCTTCCGCTCTCTCAAAATCATAAGTCAGCCGTAATTATGTAAAATGTAATTAGTGTAGTGATTAAGTGAATACTTTTCTATTTTAAAGACTGTGGGCTCGAGATTGCTGACGGTTCTACCTTCATCATCAACGCACCCGTTGCAAAAATGGACACCTTGCCTTGGCACGTGGCAGTATATGAAAAAAAAACAAAAATCGCATTTATATGCGGCGGAACCATTCTCAGTGCCAAACTGGTTATCAGTGGTAAGACAGACAAACTTTATTTATTAACAGCAAGCTCGGAAAAAACTTACAGATATACATTTTTCGAAGAAAATTTCTTCTGAAAGCTTATCACTTTGTGATGTCATTATTTATTATATTAAATCACAAATAACTTTGTTTACATCACTTTAATATATATATAACCTCTACATGTTTCATGAACAAAGTTCACCCCATCCGAGTATATACTTGCTCCTGATGAGGTGAACTTTGTTCATGAAACATGTATAGGTTATACATATATATATTAAAGTGATGTAAACAAAGTTATTTGTGTTTTAATATAATCACAGATATAAAATAATGCTCATTTATAAAGTAGGAGTCGGGGATGCCCGAGGAAGACATGACACGACCAAGTAAATCAGATACTTGAGTCGGGCCATGTCATGAGTCAGAATAATAGAAGAGTATGTATGAGACGATGTATGAATGTGAATGAGGCAAGAAGTGTGTGCCAAGACCGAGTTGATTGGCGGTCCGTCCTCTCTGCGTACCCCTGCGGGGAAACAGTTAAACCAGCGTTAGTTAGTTAGTCTAATTTATAAAAAATCTGTTAGATTTCCTAACAAACTATCAGTAAAACACGAATGTGTTACGAGGATGTCAGAACACATGTTAATAAAAATTGTAATATTATCGCATTTTGTCAGTAAATTTATCAGGTCAAGCGTAGCTGCATGAACACGTGTTCCGATATATTCTGAATGAACTAGTATTTTATCAGGAAATGGCTTGCCATCTCGTTTTAACAGGGTTTTTATAAATCAGTAATTATCATTTTCCTCCGAGTGACCTGAAGGATGACAACCAGCATATTTAGAGTAAAAATGTAAAAGTCATTTCGCATATTTTTATTCGATTAAAAACAAAAAATATATATTTTTTCCATCACACGTTGCCACTGAGAAGTTACAGCCTTTAGTATCACATAATATGAGGTCCATTTATTTCCAGCAGCATGGTAATAGACGAGACAGCGCAAATCACAAGATCTTCGCAAATGTAGCAGTGCGATCAGTGGCGTGTGATGGAAAATTTTGTTGTTTTTAATTCAAATGTGTTAACTATTTTACTAAGAGGGAACTTCTGATATTATTGGTTGTAACTCTCTAAACAAATATCCTCTCACGTATCAAGCCTTATCTAAAATTGCCTTCCCTCCGTCCAACATCTCATCTCTTCTAAGTCTCCAAGAACTCGATGCCAATCTTCCAAGTAATTATGAATTTGACCATTATAGTAAAATTAATACATCTTTCGCCATAATTTTAAATGTTGGCCCAGAACACCCTTGAAGGGTGAAAGTCACAAAATTTTGAAAAAAATAAGATTACTTTGATGAATTTCAGTAGTTTAACTTGACGATGTTATGTTTTTAGCGGCACACTGTTTCTATGACCCGTTTAACAAATGTGCATCGCCTGCGGCGCGCTTCCTCGTGGCAGCCCATAAACATTTTCAGTCTTGGAATCACCCAGACGAGAACCACGTCCCTAAGTCAGAGGTAAGGCAGAGTTATTATAATCCAGTTAGAAAATAACCTGCTAATTTAGTCAATTTTAGCAACTTTACATGAGAAACAAAAACTGTTCAATTTCTCGGAAGTATAAATAAATAAATAAACGATTTCAGAACATATTTGGAATTAAAAATCATGTTTTCAGAATTAAGGGAATCGGTCTATGAACCATTATAAAAATGAAACCAAAGTATCGCCAACATCGTTTACCCATAATATTGTTACTCACATTTACGCACAGCGGCGTCCTGAATATGTTTCTACCTACATACCAAACGCACATCTTTCATTGGCTCTGCAGCTTTGATCGCCCGTGCAGTTTGGTCATGGCCCAGCAAAAGTCAGTACTTTCCATAATATAGACATCAGGGCGAGCTAAAAACTTCATTACATACTTTCAAAGTTGTTATGTTGTCTTCTGTGCATGCGTGGATTTGATCCCAATCGCGTCATTTGCCTTCCGGCTATTACAAAAAAAATACGCGATCTTTTCGGCAGCTTGACCAAGTGCAATGACAATGCTAAAAGTTGAAACAATTTTGAAAATGTTGTGTCGCTTTTTCTTCTTCTGCTTTCATATGGTGGAGGGGGTCAAAGGGGGATATCTAGGTATGAAAGAAAGTCCAGGGTCTCAGGCGTCGTCCTGTGATCCTCATAAATCCCTGTGAGGAATGAATGGAGCGGGCATTTGATGACCACGCGTTCGGTGATCTGAAACGCACCAGATCTTTATGACCCCATGTGGGCACAGCGGCTGTGGGAGCACCTTATTCTATTGACGGCGAACCAGAGTTAACGAGGCAGTGAGAACCTAGGCTATCAAAGTGGAATTATTTACGAGATTTCCCACGTCAGCCAATTGCCACTCGAGTTTCCACCTATCTTGAATGGTAATCAGAAGTAATCTGAAAAGCCTCTTTCCTTCCATCCAGAAGGGTTTTCTTGACTAGAAGTGGCATTAAGGGCGGGAGATGACAATTTCGTGCAAAGGTATTGCGCTTTTTAAGTCCCTGAATATTGAAGGAACATCTCACCAAAAAAGTTAGGCCCCTATCTTTGCATAAATAAACTCTAGAATAAAAAGTTTGACTGACCTCGCTTAGAGGGAGATAATTTGGCATATTTGTTTCTATTATATGTTTCAGATCATTGAAATTCGTCTGCATGAGTGGTACACGGGAGAGTTGCACCACCAACAGAATGACATAGCTCTGCTAGTTCTGAAAACCCCCTTCGAATTCTCGGATACCGTCGGCGCTATTTGTTACGACTTCGTTAACCAAAGATTCGACAAGTACCAACTCTCTGCAAGCTCCAAGATCAAAGCCAAGGTAAATTCCATTCATTTAATTACAATAAAAAGTTAAAACATCAATTGGAATTGAGACTAATTGACTATCAACATTTCACAATTGCGTCGTGATTTCAATGTATTCATCAATTTGGGAGGCGGGTACGGCTATCACTGCCCATTCATTGGACAGCCATAGGTCATCCCAAATAGTTCACTGCGGTGTTCGAATTCATGGGGGTGAATTATGTCCAGGTCTTAGTGGCAGATGCGTCTAAAAGCCTTCATAGGGAGACCCTTTGACTTCTGCTGCCAGATTCTCTCAACCCATCGACTTGCCTTTAATTTTAAAAATTTTATTTTCATATGAACTAAATAACTAACCATGACGTCGTTTCCCCGAAGGGGTAGGCAGAGAAGACGGACCGCCAAACAACTCGGTCTTTAAACACGCTCCTTGCCTCGTTCACATTCATAGATCGTCTCACACATACTGTTCTATTATTCTGAATCTTGACATGGCCCGACTCAAGTATCTGATTCACTTGATCGTACCATATCTTCCTAGGGCGTCCCCGACTTCTGCTACCACAGTGAATTCATATTTATTAGTTAAAAAACATATTAACAAAATTTGCATAAAACATAATTTGATATTAATTAATTTAGGCCCAATATTGTTTATCATTTATGTGAATGAAATGCTTACAGTACCAAAAAATGGAAAAATCATATCTTTTGCCGACGACACGGTTTTAATCATAGAAAAAAAAACTTGGGAAGAAGCCTATCAAACTGCGAATATAGAAATAAACAACTTAAAACAATGGTTGGATGACAACTACCTCTCCTTAAACTCTGACAAAACCTATTTCATGACTTTCACATTATCAGACTAAATGCACCCAACAATAAATTCCAATATAACTATCCATAACTCTTGTAATAATTATACTGACAACTGCAATTCACCTAAATGCTCAAAAATCTCAAAAAAAAGTAATATTAAATATTTAGGCATAATTATAGACCAAAATATTAAATGGACAGAACAAATTGCGCAAATTGTAAATAGAATACGTAAACTTTATTACTTATTCCTCAAACTAAGAAATATATTACATAAATCTTTGCTACTAAAGGTTTACTACGCATTAGCCCAATCAGTTCTGCAATACGGAATAATAGGATGGGGAGGAGCGTATAAAACCAACTTAACCCCACTTGAAATAGTACATAGAAGACTCATCAAAATAATTCTAAAGAAACAATTAGACTATTCAACTCAAAAATTATTCGATGAATTCAAAGTATTACCAATAAATAAAATTTATCAAAAAAACGCATTGCTACAAATCCATAAAGACAAACTAACAATAAAGTCATTCAGCGCCAGACCGAGAACCTTAGGACAAATAATAATCCCTAAACTTAATACTACAACAGCCCAACATCATTACACATACTCGGCAATAAAATGCTTTAACGAACTCCCTATAGAAATACAATCCGAGAGGAATTATGAAATTTTTAAACAAAAACTCAAAAAACATTTTACTATTATATAATTTCTAAGTATGTTTTACGATGTGCCAACCTATATTTCCATTATGTACAAAACAAATGCCATCTTATATTTTTCATTATGTATAAAAAAAATTTTCATTATTTACAAAAAAAAAAAAAATTACAACTTATATTTTCATTATGTATAAAAAAAGTAGTCCTTCATGCATCCAAATTGTAACAACTGATAAGTATGTATAGTACTGTCAATTTGATAGTGCTGCCTCCCTAAACACGAGAATTTCTCAATTAGGGAGGTATTGTTACCACTAATATTATATATTATATATTATATATTATGTATTATATGTATATTGGTTAATAAAAAAAATTTAATTAAGTTTCACAAAATAAACACCAAATCTATTGCGAAAGATGAAATTGGTTGATGAAATTAATAATCGTATTATTTAAAAGAGTGATAAAACAATTTTAAATATGACCGAAGGAGATAGGGTCCCATTAGCTCGGTTGGTAGAGAGGCATTCCGGTAAGACGAAGTTTCTGGGTTCTTATTATTAAGTTATTCCAATAAAATAAATTATTCTTTATTTATTTGCCAGTTTGCCGGCTGGGGAGTGACGGAAGAGGAGAGAACCGCTGAAGAACTGCGTGTGCTGAACGTCCCCTATATCGACCAGAGAAAGTGCATCGATGAGTATGAGAAATACCACTCCGAGAGATACATCACTTCTGATAAGATTTGCGCTGGCTACACCAATGGTTTGTTAACAATTAAGTTGAATTTTCAATTTGATAAAGCCTCAATCAAGGTCAAGTATAACTCTGCTGGGCATAAAAAATCACAGATTACCATAGACTTACAAAACTATAGACCTGCCCATGAGGGAAAGAGGAACAAACCAAGATGCGCAGAGCAGAGAGGTGGCGTGACTGTCTCCTCTTAAGTGATTTGTCAATAAATGATGCAGGAAACTCGCATTGTACTATCTTAATATGCTTACGAATAAGTAATCCTTTTTACACTGGCGTGCAGATTGTTGGCTGCGTAAAAAGCTTAACAGTAAATCCCAAATCGGGTAAACAAAAGTTTGGGCTTGTTTCCAAAACTTAATATTTTATTACAAAATTTAGTTTATTACGTTAAACTTTACACCCTAGGTTCATCGGGATGCAATGGCGATAGTGGAGCAGGCTTAGTGTTCCCCTACCCTCAAGGAGGAGAGCTGCGTTGGTGGCTGCGAGGCATCCTTAGCATTGGCCCTCGGGATAAGTTCTCCTGCAGAGCCAACACTTATACAGCCTTCACCAGGGTTTTCGCTCTGAGGGACTGGATCAAGCCACAGATAAACGAGATCTTGTCGCAACGTGAGATCTACAAAGGTATTGATCTTTTTACTGACTTGCCACTTATTGGGGCGTGTAAATAGCCAGAACAAAAAACGGGCTTTACACCCAAGAATGTATAACTGATAAATTATTCGCACCTCAAAGATTATGGCCAAACGTATAATAAAAACGTGCGCTAACCTGTTGTAGATCCCTTCGTGTAATTGTAAGGTTTTTGTCTGGCCCATGCAATATGCGCACAGATTATTGTCTCATCAGGTGGCACGTTATTTAATTTGTGAGAAGAAAATTGTTCAAACTTGCAGATGCCAAATTTAAAAAAAACCGGTAGTTGACAATAGACACCGAAAAAGCAGAAGATGATAAGTGGTCCTATGTTTTGAGGCATAGATTAAAATCATTTGTCATGAATTCGGGTTAGTACTTACCAGATTAATGCACATTATATGTACATAAAGGCATGAACACAACCTTTGAGGCACTTATTTAAAAGAGAAATTATAAACTGACCGAAACAAAAAATAAATTAAATTATGGTGTTCAACCACCACTCTAGATGAATCTACAAGTATTTACCATCGATATTATTGTTTTTACTTGTACGATGGATTTATAGTGATTAATATTAATGGCCCAATATTTAATGATTGATTTATTCAGCTCTCAGCTATAATATACTAGTGTAGATCCTTGAAAATTTACTGGATACTATAGAATTTGTGAAGCTAAAGGATTTATAAAATCTTTGCCTCAGGATCATTGCCTTTCAAAAACATCAAATTTCATCAGATTCGAACAGAAATTTATATTTCGAATGAACACCATTAGTATCACGAAATTTGTCAAAACTTTTAGCAAAATAAATGTACATTTCAATAATAGTTATATTATTTTTATCGTGAGTAGGTACCTACTCAACAACAAATATCGTCAGATTCGAACAGAAATTTACCCTTCGAATGAACACCATTAGTATCATGAAATTCGTCAAAAATTTTAACAAAAAAAAATACACATTTCAATTAAAGTTATATTTGTGGTGAGTAGGTACCTACTTTGTCGTTCGTATGAATTTCTTCACTTGACAAAATGACACTTAAATTCGAAGTAAGTTACCTTTTTAACCTTTCATTCTCTTTAATTAAATATACCTGCCATTCTTGCTTTGCTCACAATGTATCATAATCACACTTATACATTATTCGAAGCTTTACTCCCCAATCTATCTCTCAAAATTCTAATCAAATCCTTGTACTGTTGTGCCACCCATCATTAAATTTGGTTTTCCTTTCCTAAAAACGCTCAATTACTAAATATTACCCAAAATCAATTATTGAATAATGTTTGGTGCTCTACATTGGACTTTAGACATGATCCCCAACATGCTATGTTATAAGAAAGTTGTGATTGGACTAAAAATAGACAGTTTTTAATTTCTCTTTGTCCAATATGTGTCGAAGTTCTTTAAACATAAATGTAAGTCTCCTGATATTCTTTGTTAACACATCGATACGGTCATTAAATCTCAAAAATTTATCAATCTTTACACCTAGATACATGATACATTCTACTTATATAGTTTTGTGTTAGTGATCGACGAACCTGTGGATGCAATCTGTTGGACATAAGTTGACAATAGTTTGTCTCGTCCATAGTTAGTAATAATATTGTAGAAATATTGTACCATGGTGTCCTTGAAGTGACTTTTAGTTTCAAGTGAAGTTTGAGTTTGTTGAATTTCATCAATCTGTAATATTTTGGCCTATGTTATTTCACATTGAAATTCGTTGTTTGATGTTTTTACTTATCTTTCTATACCCTTTCAGTATTTATACTTGGTACTATATGAAATATACTATAAGTTAACTGATTTTAAATTTGATAATTAAATCCATTTTGAATATTGTGTTTTTGCAGTTCCAGAAGAAACGACACCTTTAGCTACAGAAAGACGGTAAGAACAAACACTTAAGGACGCAAGCCTTATTTACTTTATTAAATCAGTTCCAATTTTGAAAAAAACAAAACTTATTTCCTGTTAAAAATATAATATTATAAGTTATAGGTAGGTAGGAACTAACTCACTTTGTCGCTTGTCTGAATTTTTCACACAATCAGTTCCAATTTTGAAAATGACAATTAAATTCAAAGCAAATTTGAGATCATTGAACCAGAGTTGAACAATCGAAACAAAAGCATTTTGATTATCCGTGAAAAATCACGAGATAATCTGATTTCTTAAAAAATCTTCAATTTTGAAAATGACAATTAAAGAAATTTTCTGTTAAAAATATTGTATTATAGAATGTAGTTTGGTACCTAAATTATCGTTTGCCTGAATTCTTCACACAATCATTTCCAATTATGAAAAATACACTTAAATTCAAAGCAGATTTGTGTTCATTGAACCAGAATTTAAACATGCATTTTTGACTATCGCAGATGAGTGAAAAATCACTGGATTGTGTGAATTCTTGACCAATCAGTTGCAATTTTGAAAATGACAAAAATAATTTCTGTTAAAAATATTATATTACAAATAGGTTGGTAAATAAGTTATATTAAATAGTGTGTCTGAATTTTTCACACAATCAGTTCAAATTTTTAAAATGACACTTAAATTCAAAGAAAATTTTAGTTAATTGTTTAAGTTTGATAAGTGGGTAATAAATATATATACCTAACCTTTCCGCTACCAATTTCCAAATCTTCCCTCCTCTCCCAATATAACTCTATAACTATACTAAATTATTTCAGTTACTGTTGGTTACAGTGGAAAAGTTAAAAACAAGTTAATTGCCTACAAACTCTATCCATAATTATCCAAAAATTCAAAACAAAGATTTAAAATACAATTTTTTTAAAACATATAAAAACGAAAATACTTAATTCTTATCGTATTGTATTTTGTTTTGTTTCTCTCTCCCTTTTCCATCCCCTGTATTTGTAATCGAGCATAATCTATTTTTACCAGTGTATTAGTGGGTAATTAACTTCTTCTAAATTCATACCTTGGCTCTGTGCTATGTTTCTGTTTCATTTTTTGTTTCTTCTTGTTTGTTCTACTTAACCTCCCTTTTTCTATTTGTGTACTGTTTTGTAAGTGAAACTTATAATTTTGATATCAAAATACCAATGTACAATTGTACCTATTAACTCCCGCCTATGTATTGTAAGTTCCTCTCGTCCTACAATGAGTTTTGTAACTCGTCGTGATTGCTCTAGAAAGAAATAAAAATTATTAAAAAAAATTTTTTTATAAATTTGAACAAAAAAATATTTTCAAAATAAAATAATTAAATGTATTTAAATTCCAAGAAGTAAGGAAAAAAACATTTAAATTCAACTGTATTTTTTACTTCTTTCACATTCCTCTTACCTTTTCATATTTGTAATATTTCGAAAATGTTATTTTTTGGAAAAAGTAAATTATATCGGTGATTCAATCCAATATTGTGTTTGTGTAACCCTTCTTGAAAGAATTCTGTGTTTATACGGACAAAACTATTAAGGGTAACTAAGACTCAAATTAACTTAAACTTAAAGATTTTGTTGCCAACTTGGGTACGGGAAGGTTAACGATGATGCATATGCATAATGATGATGCGAGCTGAACTAGAAAAAAACTGGGAAAAGAACAAACCAACCGAAAATGGCTATACACAGTATTATAAACTGATTTTATTATTATTTACTTTCTTAACGGCAGATTAATAACCATTTACAGAACATTTTTTTTTATTTTAATCATCTTAACGTTTGGGAAGATAGGTAAATAGAAAAGTTTTGCTAGAACATCTGTTTTGCTGTGTGGTACCTTGAACAAGTCGTGGTGACGACAAGGTACTGCTGAAGTTTTGCTAAAACTACAGTATTGCTAGATTTGCAGAACGTTTGGTTTTTAGACTAAAAAATACATTCCTTACACCAAGTGCATGAACCTCGGATAAGTTCCATGCGTCCGCACGTAGATATTCCTAAAAATTTTCTGGGTTTATTTCAGTTAATTTATATAATATTTATTTATGTTGTTTGTTTTTGGGGTGTTATGCTGTGTTGCGCTAACTCCTTCTTTAGCCGACGTTTCGGACAGCGTTGCAGTGTCCATCATCAGGGCAGATCCGGTAGATCCGAAGTTGTGTAAATTTTGGTTGTCGAGTTTGTGCTTATTTGTTTGTGGCCTGGGCCCGTCCAAGTGCGAAATGCCAACGGAAGTAAAAAAATATTTATTTAGTTCAATACATCACTAGCACACTCCAGTTTAGCTCGTATAATGCCATGAAACATGGCTGTCATTGCATGTGGGTCATAAAGCATTAAATTTTAATCGTTATGGTCCATTTTCAACTGCAGTTTTTTTTTTACCAGGATTGGTTGTCCTCTCCCGGAGTTTCCCAGTCACGGAAAATACATCATCTTGGGATGTCACCAGGACGAATTAGTTCCTGGGGATGCTGTACTGCCACCCACTTACCTGAAGTACTCCTGTGAAAAGAACTATATAGCCACTGCTGAAATATTTTCAGAGTGTCAAGAGGACTATTCGTGGTCTTCTTCTCCAGCTTGCAAGACGGTCTTCGACAGTAAGTTATTGTTTTATTCATTACTAGCTGTACTCCCCGGCGTTGCTCGGGCTATACAGGGCAGTGATGTTCCTCTTGTTTTGAAGGTCAAGTGTGTAAAAATCGGTATGATTTGAATTATGTAAAAATCAAACAAACGCCAGCCGCCACAGACAACCTCCTTTATATGAAAAGCTGAAGTTGCTCGGGGTTATTAATGGTTTGAAGTAAAGTTTTGGGGTTTTGAATTCCAGTAAACTGGGTATCGTTTAAAGGTGGAAATAATATATTTTATTTTAATAATAATGTTTTCAAAAAAATTAGGCGTATTAGATCTATCAAAAAATTTATAAATAAAGATGCAAAAGTCAGTCATTTTGAATACATGTAGGATAACGAAAGATTTTTTAAATATTTACGTTGAAGGATCAGTAGGATTTATATTCCCTGTTAGGAGTTCCGAACCCTCTGATATGAAAATATTTGGAGTCGGTGAATTATTTTCCCATTGGATCTCTGGTGACTTGACGTGTTGTTCTTGTATTATTTTGTAATTATTTTGCTTATATAATGCACTTGCATAATGTTGATTGACTAGATGATCATTTGTGGAAAAGTGTGTGGAAGGGTTTAGTTTTTCCTATGGGGAAGATTTAACCCGGACATAAAATCGGAAATAATTGAAAAAGTACATTTCGTAGGTATTTGATTTACTTCACCGTGCCATGTCTTCCTCGGGCATCCATGACTTCTTCTACCATTCACTTCCACATCATTTAATCTCATAACACTCCTTTCTTCTTTCATCCGCTCTCTATACCCAAACAATCTAAGCATCCCTTGTTTATTCTTATCCATTTTGCTTACATCAGCCTTATACATACCTATGCCTCGCTTTAACACAGATAATTACCAATTTGTTTCATGTCTTCTTCGGTCACCAAGTCGGGAAAAGAGGAAATTTTTCACAATCATTTCTCAATTAGTGTGCAAAGGTGAAATTTAGATAATGTGACTTACTGCTTAAAACATATTGGATAACCAACATCTCTGCCATAGGTCACCAAAAGTGGTTCACTACGTTTGGTGATTTAGCAGAGGTGCCCGGCGTGCAAGTATGTTCAGGATGCACCTGTCCACCAGCTGCGTGGCGAGAGAGGCTGGTTCGACCTCTCCAACTGGTCTCTCTTGATCCATCGCCTTGCACCGCAGCGCGAGGGATAGATCATACGCCCATCACTCCTGGACCCACTGATCTCTATATTCCTAAACATCTCTTATACCCTTTTCGTTCCCAGAAGTTTCAGAGATTCAGAGTTTCCTATCAGAGATAAGGTAAAAAATGAATAAATACGGCTACAAAAAAATTTTCGTCAAAAAGACGAATGGTTGGCTTATTGAGCTACAATACCAATGGTTATGCCCCGGTTGAAAATAGGTTAAAGAAAGAGATTCTTAAAGAATTATCTTTATTGTTGCAGCTTTCTTCGTGTATCATACCTTATGAATAACTTTATAAATTCTTAGATAAAACCTCATAAATACTTTTTTTTTTCTAATTCCACAACACAACGACATTAAACTTGGGTTTGAACAAATAGCTTAATTCAAATGGCCAATTTTCGAGATTTTTAGGTAACAACATAAGATAATCCAGTGATACGTGTTTTGTAAATAATTTGCTATCTTACTGGCCGAGTAGGTAGTTAAATCTTAAGTCTTCTTTCTTCCCAGGTGAGACTGTGAAGGAAAGATAGGAACAAGAGCGATGACAATATTCTAGACAGGACTTTGGGTTATTTATTCATTTATTCACGCCTTGAAGGCTTTCACACGTAGGTACTCATTGTTCAGGAGTACAATAATAAGTGTATAATACAAAACATAATAAGCTGAGTATAAAAAATATATTCAAGTACAATACAAGATATCACAGAACGTTTCTTTTATGGTTTTCTTTTTTTGATAATATTATTATTAAATTTAAAACAGTTTTTTGTTAATTACATGGCAATATTATTAAAATGGAGTTTACAAATGAAACTTGATAATATTAAATAGAGTCTGAGACGGTTAACTCTTAGATCATCAACATCATCAGCTATAGGCAGACTGATGGAACCTAAGCGCAAGCCAAATACTAAGTTTGGTGTTTTTAAAATTTTTATTTATTGTTTTTGTGTTTAATTCGTAGAACACCATTTAATTTTTATTTAAATTTAATTAAAATCAAATTAAATAATATAATCATTTTTTTGGTTTTTGTTATTGTTACAGCTGTTTCGGCTTTCAAGGAATCTAAAATAAAAATCTAAAATAGAATCATATTAATAAGTCGACAAAACGTGGCTTAACCACAGTTTGAAAATGGCTTTGAAAGCCGAAACAGCTGTAACAATAACAAAAACCAAAAAATACTCGCAGAACTTAATAATTATACTATTAAATTTGATTTTAATTAAATTAAAAAAAAACAACTAAGTTTTGTGATCGTGCTTTCGGAGTATCTGGGCCGAAGGCTTCGAATAAACGCCCTCCGGAAGTAAGATCCATAACAAATCCAAGAGAATTCAGGTCTAAACTAAAAACTCACCTTTTTAAACTGTCATACCCTTAAATTACCCTTAAATTGTCATACCGCTATCAATACTGTTTAATATATCGATCAAGACTGGTACATTTCCCGATATATGGAAAAGAGCCTACATCACACCAATTCATAAATCGGGAACTAAGTGTGAAGCAGATAATTATAGACCCATTTCCAAGCTTTGCATTTTTTCAAAGGTGTTCGAAAACATAGTCTATGTCCAGTTATTCCCTGTGGTAAAGAATTCGATCAACGAATTTCAGCATGGATTCTTTGCAGGTCGCTCTGTTGCTACTAATCTTATAACTTTTACAAACTTCTTGTCTGCCTCCATGGATAAACGTGTGCAAGTTGATACAATCTATACCGACTATAGCAAGGCTTTTGACAAGATCAACCACAACATTCTGCTTAGAAAACTTGCTAATCATGGTATTCATGGAGATCTCCTTCGTTGGTTATCCTCATACGTAACAAACAGGTCCCAGGCTGTGACAGTGGGTGGATTTTCCTCGGTCTGGAAAATCATTACTTCCGGTGTGCCTCAGGGTGCTTTTCTCTATCTATATTAATGATATTACGACATGTTTTCACAACGCTCAAATTTTACTATTTGCTGACGATATGAAGATATACCTTCCTATAAGCTCCCCGGACTGTTCTGCGCGTTTACAAGCAGATCTTGATCGACTGACGGATTACTGTCTCAGAAATAAGCTTTTTATCAATATTTCTAAATGTTGCAAAGTCACATTCACACGTAACCGTGTGAAAATACTGCATGATTACACCATTTCTGGATCGATTTTAACAAATAAAGACTATGTGCGTGATCTCGGGGTTTTCTTGAACTCTAAACTTACCTTTGATAAACACGTTGATAACATTGTCACCAAAGCATCAAAAAGTCTAGGTTTTGTACTGAGAACATGCAAATTTTTCAAAAATACTAAGACATATCTGACTCTCTACAATTCACATGTTCGTCCTCACCTGGAGTACTGTTCACCGGTTTGGAACCCGCGCTATATTGTTTATGTTAACAGGTTAGAAAGAGTTCAGGAACGATTTCTCAAATTCCTCAATTTTAAATCATTTAACATATACAACTCTTACGACGAAATCGAGAAACATTTTCGAATCACGAAACTACTCAACAGGAGGATTGTCGCTGATCAGATGCTCTTGTATAAAATTATTAACTCTAAAGTTGACTGCCCGGAGTTGCTGAACAAAATAAATTTCCATGCGCCAATTCGATACAGCAGACAAAATACCCTTTTCTACATTGATAGATGCAATACCAATTCCAACCAAAATGAATTTATGCAAAGGACATGTAACTACTATAATAATAAATTTGCAAATATAGACACTCTGACATATTCACTGCTAGTTACTATCACTACAGAATCTCATTGTATCACATTCTAACTCATATTAACCACTGTTAAAATGATTGTACCTAATATTTTAATATTACCTGCGTGGCAACTTTTCCTCATCCCTCTCCTCCCCTTTCCCGTTCCAACCCAAGTCTATTTAAGTATAGTTAAAATCACTTTTATTTATTACTGTTTATGGTAGGCATATTATAGGTTTATCGTTTGCAGGTTAGTTTTATGTTTCTATATATATCTGTGAACATTAATAATTGGTCTGTTTTTTGTTATTCTCATATATTTATTATATTACTAAGACTGTTTATGTTCCTAAAATAAATAAATAAATAAATAAATTAAATATACCATTCCTGAGAGAAAGTCCAGTTTTATCCAATTTTTTGATTATGTCCTAAATCTTGTGTCTATATAATAAACAATTAGCTAATGTTAATTAAGTGTTAATCTCAAGTGACCTACCAGGTGAGTATTGTACTGTATATTATCTCCATAAATAGTTAGTAGTAACATAGATCATTGTAGAAATGTATTATAAAATTGTACAGCGCCCTTTAGGTGATTTTGCAAAAAAACGGCGCTATACAAATCATCCAATTATTATTATTATTAGAGAGTTCTATTTTTCGAAAAAGTTAAATAATTGTATATAATAATAAGAGTACAAAATAAGTAAAGGTGCTGTGAAAGTAGTATCAGAGGTATGCGTAGTAACTTTGATGAATTACTAAAAAATAAACATGAAATATGCAATACTCTTAAAGCTGTTTCAATATTAGACAGCTAACGCTAGGTATCTATGGTTAAAATTTTAGTTGAGGTGGTTTTGCATGGACTGGCATATACTCGTTAGTAGTAGTGGGCATCATTGCAGACTGTTCCGCCATCTAAATATTTGCATTTTTACATAAAGTATTTTGTTGGGTCATTTCAGTTCCAGAACAAGGCAGAGGAGAAGAACCTGGACCAGGAAAAGAATCTCACACACGGGCACCAGAACCTACCACAGAAGAACAAGAATCTACCACAGAAGAATCAGAACCTGGCAGTGAAAAACCGACAACCGGCAAGCTAGAACCATCCCCAGGGTAGGATATAATTGATAAGTCGACTACCTATAATTCCTCTCAATTAATTATTATTATTTTTTTTTAATTTAGTTTTATTAGGAGAAAACCCCTTACAATAAATATATACTTACATACATCGCATATAGGTACGTAATACAACGCATTACCTAGTAACCTAAAATTTCCAGTAACAAACAAAAACATTTTATAAACTCGTTGGGAATAATGTATTATCCACTCGACCGATTACATTTACCATATTATTTAATTAAAACCATTCCTCAAAATATTAATAAAGAAACATACAAAACTGCTAACTTCGATTTAAAGCCATTGAATGCACCTAATTTACCGTTCATCCCATGTTTTTAAGTTCTATAAATTTGACACATTATGGCAAGCGATCACTCCAAACGTTTTGCTTAACTTGGCCTAGTGTGACAAAAATCGCATAAAGTGATTAAAAATATTATTTTGCAATATACCTTCACTTATCCTTAAATATCCTTGAGATCCTGGATTTGATTCCCAGTTGAGACCGTTACTTTTTACTTTTATCTTCTTCTGTTTAATTTTGATTTATTAGTATTATCTTCTTCTTCAATGATTGATGAACATAACATATCAATGAAAAAAGTTATTCCAATAAAATATAACATGATTTTTTTAAAATTTTAGATATCCCTCAGGATATGGTTGTATTTTGCCAGAATTCCCAAAGTGGGGAAATTACACAGTATCTGATGACGATGGAAAGAATCTAAAACCGGGAGACAGGGTTCATGAATTCACCTTCCTGATATATTCCTGCCAAGATGACTTTGAAGTGTCGGTTCAATATTCCACTTGTCAGGAAAACAACAAGTGGTCCGCTAACCCGACCTGCACTCGTGAGTATTTTTCTTATAATTATTGACTGAGCAAAGCTAACTCTTATTTCAGCTCGATTTGGCATTTCATCTGTTTGTACGTTCCGTTCCGGGTTCAAGGTGGTGGCCGTTTTAATGTTTCAGTAAAGATTCTTTTCTCGAATATGAAATCGTTGATTTTATTTGTTTATTACATTCTTATTAGCTTTTTTAAAAATATTTAAGTACCCATATTTTAAATAAAAATTGAAAAAAATATAATTAACACTGAGATTGTAACATTTCTTTGGAAAAAATGTAGCGTGATTGACTTCAGTCCATCGAGAGGAAGGTCCAATCTTCGGTGAAACAAAAAAAAAAAAAAAAAATATATATATATATATATATATATATATATGTACGATATTGAAACACTTTTATGACTATCCCAATATTCCCATTCCTACCTCAATTGCCCTTTCCCCTGTTTTTGTTCCATTTCTTAAACGTCTTACCTTCAAAGAAAGCAAGAAAGAATATTTCCAAAATAGAAGCTCAAAGCTAGTGTTATTTGTTTTTTGTGTTCGAATTTCGTCGTTGTTGCATATTTTCGCCCTTAGTAATAATTAATATACTTATCTGATTTTTAGTTTGTAAACTAGTACTAATTATCAGCCCCAAGTGAATATATATTAAACTATTGTCGTGTGTGATAAAAACAGTTCACGTTGAACAGTGCTTAGATGTACATCTATAAACTATTAAATGGGCCTACGGAACATTCAAGTCCAACACCAGAACTTTCAAATAAAAATACTAAAAATACGTTTAATTGCGAATATATACTGTTATTGAACTAAAAAATGACTTCACCGACTCCAGAATCAATAAACTTTAGAACAGTAGCTCAAATAGAAAGGTAAGTCTTAAAATTATTTCATTTATAGACTTTTTCACCATATTTTACATGTACTTCTTGAATTTGCTAGGCAAATATACAGGATGCTTAATTTATTATTTATTTATTAAATTATTTATTTACAAACTTAGGAATTTTACCTAAAATGAGTATAAATAAATTATATTAGTGCATTGAAACGTATTTTTATTCAAGAAATACAACAAAAGAGCCAGGAAATATGCAAGAAGTCGACTGTCCTCATAGTCTGATTGAAAGACATCTACGACACATATTTAGTCCGTTATCACTGCTGAGATCGCTGATGAAAACGAAGTCCAAATATTTCAATTTTGAATTCATTCAATTAAAAGTTTCTGATTTTTTGTTTTTTTTAGTCACATAAAAACAATAAACATATTCTTATGTAGGTGTTATAAATTGGGGTCCTTAGAATAATAAGTCAGATTCTTGAGAGTTAAACTGAATCACTTTTTATTTGACAATAAACTTCCAATTTCACAGGTATGATTAAGCACTTTTTAATAACTACTCTGGGTGCCGGTACTAGTTCCCGTAGTTATTTCGGAGAGGTGAAACCTTTGATTGTTTTCGTATTAGAGCGCGTTTGTAAGCAAAGACCACCTTTTTATAACCTGACAAAAGACTGTTGACATTCAAATTTAAAAGGCCGCAAAACAGAAATCGTCTTTGCTGACAGAATTTAATCAAGCAATTAGCAGAGGCGCGAACCTTTCATAAATAATATAATTTAGCATTCATAGATGTCACTAATGGTACATAATTACCCTGAAAATTATACATGCACCCCCCGAAAGAAACTTAATTCACCAATTAAGGTTCTTTCTAATAAAAGAAAAATTATATAACTACATAATATAAACATTAATATTAACCAAAATAAAAAATAAAAAATTTAAATTCTAAAATCATTGAAAGAAAAAACAAAATACATATAAAATATAAAGGATTCAGTTTTTAACAACACAACACAAATCTTGATTGGCTTCATCTTCTAATTCCATCTGGATGGGTTCCTTGTTATGATTTACATGAGAATAACCTTGTGCACGAGGGGTCATCAGTTTTGCACGAGGATTCATCAATTTGAGCCGGGTTCATCAATTTGGTTACATCAGTTTTGTGGCGTGCAATGAAAAAACATAAATTGCACGATCGTGGTGTTTCTTCATATCGCCCTTTGTTGAACGAAGCAGTCATTGGCGTTCAAAGTTGTCTTCTACGGGTAGCAGACAGATTTTGGTAATTGGTCGCACGAACGTCCCTTGTGATGTCCGGAGGGTGACTACCCTTGTGATTCCATCAGCTATTGAAACACTTTTATGACTATCCCAATATTCCCATTCCTACCTCAATTGCCCTTTCCCCTGTTTTTGTTCCATTTCTTAAACGTCTTACCTTCAAAGAAAGCAAGAAATAATATTTCCAAAATAGAAGCTCAAAGCTAGTGTTATTTGTTTTTTGTGTTCGAATTTCGTCGTTGTTGCATATTTTCGCCCTTAGTAATAATTAATATACTTATCTGATTTTTAGTTTGTAAACTAGTACTAATTATCAGCCCCAAGTGAATATATATTAAACTATTGTCGTGTGTGATAAAAACAGTTCACGTTGAACAGTGCTTAGATGTACATCTATAAACTATTAAATGGGCCTACGGAACATTCAAGTCCAACACCAGAACTTTCAAATAAAGCAAGATCCTTCTCAAGGTAAAGGCCTTCCTTTCCCACTCCTATCTTCCTCGTAATAAACACGATAGTTTGATCTTATTCAGTCGTTAAAATTACAGTCCATTCGTTCAGTACCAATCGATCTTTATTTTTTAAGGGTTAATTTATTTAATAAGTTTAATTTTTATATTTTATCTTCACAGAAAATAAACATCTTTTATGCCTTTTATTACGTTCTATTAAGCCATATAAATGCTTTAATAACCACTATTATACCCACAGCTTTACCTCTTTGTGAGGTTTTTGCTACATACTACACTATATTTTTTATTTGTACAACTGTTCCAATGCTGTGTCGAAACTTTCAACAAAAAAGAAAGAACGGTAAAGTTCAACATTTGATAATTTCAATTTATTTCTAGGTTACTGCAAAATGTTGACATCCACCACCCTTGACTTTGTTTGCTTGAGTGGATTACGGAAGAAAATCCCCTGCACAGACAAGTTACCAGATAAGTCAATAGTTAGGCCATCATGCAAGGCAGGTTATATTTTCATGGATTACCTGACGGATATAAAATGCAACGATGGTAGGTGGGGCACTAGCAGGCTTAATTGCAAGCCAGGTGAGACTCTAAATTATTATCTACTTAACTTTTCAGGTCAGTAAAATATTGATTTTTATATTTCTTAAAGTTGCTGTGAGAAAATCGGAGTATTTGTGTGTATTTCCTCTTCCAAATAAGATCCAAATAAATGGGATATTTCTGAACGTATCTGAAAAATAAAATATGTTTTTGACAAAACGATATTTTATTCAAAATCTTTTTAAATCATCATTGTTACCGCTATTTTCGTCGTTTAACATAAAAATAATTATTGAAAAAGAACATTAATTTTTCTCAAATTGTGGTCGGAACCGTAGTGGTGTACATTTTGATTATTCTATGGTTAACTTCTACATTCGAATACAAAGCTTTAGTTCATATTTCTAACTATTACGCGAAGAGAGGCACAACGATTTCTATGAGACCATGTGAACTCTTCCAAGAACTGTAAAAAATTAACCCGAGGAGTTAAACACATCGACTGTGGTTTGGTAAAACGCTGCAAGCCACAAAATGAAAATTTTAAATGAGACGAAATAAATATTAACTGATTCTTAAAACCAAATGCCCTATAATATTAATAATACGTCCAAATCCAGTAAAATATTGGCAGTATCAACAACGCTAGCTGCTAGAGTTCTAGTGTAGTAAATTGATGTTAAAATGCCAGCAAAATGAATTTATTTAGTACTTAGTGGTGGTGTTTTGCGCTTTCTAATTTGCATTTCGATCAATATTGATAAAAAAAATATACCTCTTTTTTCTTTTCTGGAGGGAAATATATGTAAACTGGAGTAATGTGTAGTAAAAATTACTACGGTAATGCAGGCGTGATACTTTGGGAACGGATAGAAGTTTTCGAACTTGGTAACGAGAAGGTTAATAAAATAAAGAAAGTCAAACTTTGCAGGGTTAATAACATGGCATTGTTTGAAAAGCTCCTACTGCCATCATTAAGTGCAAAATGTTATTGTGCAATGTGATGGCGACTTGGCTAGAAGATGAATCCATTGATCCAACAGTGCTTTTAAATTTGTGAATTCAATTATGTAATGTATGAGTATTATCGTGCCTTTATTGTAGCGTGTCGGGTAGTATGAAATAATACTCTTAGGTGATCTATGTACTGGTATTTATTGGGGAGCTGTTTGTAACAAAAGAGGGACACAACTAACGTGCATCGCCTTTTATAAGATCTTGCAAGCATTCCATCTCGCTTGCACTCATCTATATTCGTACGGACATCACATTTACTAACTTTTTATTTATTTCAGATTGCGGTAAATCATCTCCTGCTCTAATCTCGTCAAAAAGTGGGCAAAATATCACTTCCCCTTGGCACGTAGGGATCTACCAAAGAGATGGAGAAGTCTTGAAACAGATCTGTGCTGGGAGTCTCATTCACTTGAACATTGTAATCACTGGTAATGGGATGTTTTTTTGTTTATTTGTTTTTGTTTACAAGTTTCTTATTTAATTTATTTGATTTTTTTTTTTAAATTGGAATTTTATTTAGTTATTGTTAGTTAGAATTTAAATTTATTTCATTTATTTTTATTTTATTTTGTTTTATCTTAACTTTAATTTAAATTTGTTTTATTTTTAATTATTATTTGTTTTTGAAATTATTAAATAATTTTATTTTTATTTCGGTCGAATACTATTATTAAAAATAAACCTCTGTCTGATATTTCGCATCTTTATCTAATTTTTATGTTTTCGTTTGAGAGATGTTAATATTGTCTTCAATGATTAATTATTTGAATTTGAAGTTTTAATTAATGAATTAAAAAAAAATTGCATTCATGAATTGACTCACCACTCACTAGATTCACCAGTTTCCATACGCCAAGTGCAGTTGTTTTTTGCCATGATTTAGATTTTTTTACAAAGGAAATCAATATTTGACAATCGATTGTCACCAAAAACTTGGTCTGCCCTAACACCTATTTTTTTGCAGCTGCACGCTGTTTTTGGGATTTAACACAGAATCAAACTTTTCCTGCCAGTAAGTATAAGGCAGCTGCGAGAAGTGCTTATAGACAATTGGACGACAAAATGGAAAATGACGTTTTTACATCGGAGGTTAGTGGAAAATTTATTTTAATTTCGAGAAAGTAGAATTTGTTACGCGGGTTTGAGTACCGCCGCCCCTCAAAGGCTTGCAGTGTAAATAAAATATAGTAAACTAGACAAAGCATACTCATATCGCTGTCCTAGTTCTTGTATGTTCAATAGACCTTTTTTTGCAAAACTGAGTTATGAATGCCACTATGTTCATTAGCCTATTGCGCATTAATGTAGCTCAAAAAAACCATATTTTTTGGTTTTTAAGTGACATTTTAAGCATTTTTCGAGTGCCAATATCCACTCACGGAATAATGTTTCAGTTCTTATTTGTTCATTCTCCTGGATATTGAACATTCAAACACTCAAAGTTATGAATATAATATATTTTTTAAAGTTCATAGATATTTGTTCAACATCCCGCAGAAGGTTGAGGTCTTGAATGTTCAATCTCCACTGTCAACCAATCAGGAGCCGGCTAGTTAAAATGTGCGGCCATGTTGATTTTTAGTTGTTTTCTAACAACGAAATTGTTCCACTAAAAATACGTTTAATTGCGAATATATACTGTTATTGAACTAAAAAATGACTTCACCGACTCCAGAATCAATAAACTTTAGAACAGTAGCTCAAATAGAAAGGTAAGTCTTAAAATTATTTCATTTATAGACTTTTTCACCATATTTTACATGTACTTCTTGAATTTGCTAGGCAAATATACAGGATGCTTAATTTATTATTTATTTATTAAATTATTTATTTACAAACTTAGGAATTTTACCTAAAATGAGTATAAATAAATTATATTAGTGCATTGAAACGTATTTTTATTCAAGAAATACAACAAAAGAGCCAGGAAATATGCAAGAAGTCGACTGTCCTCATAGTCTGATTGAAAGACATCTACGACACATATTTAGTCCGTTATCACTGCTGAGATCGCTGATGAAAACGAAGTCCAAATATTTCAATTTTGAATTCATTCAATTAAAAGTTTCTGATTTTTTGTTTTTTTTAGTCACATAAAAACAATAAACATATTCTTATGTAGGAACTACAATAAAACCAACTAGGCCCGCCACTAACAACAATAAATGTAATGTTAAATAGCGCACACCCATAACCCTTGATGGGATATTATAATTTTAGGATTTTAAGAGCTGAAAGTATTTAAAAAAATAATATTTTACTCACAATAATCAACATTAATAATAAGCCCACGGCAAATAAGACCTTCCGAAAGAAAAAAAATCTTTCTAAAGTAAGTAAACTTTAAAAATTACATTTATCAAATATAGGTAAGAAACAATAAAAAAAAAAAAAATTTCAACTGAAAATTGAACTTTAATAATTTTACGCATCACTCGGGATTTTTTTATGGAATACCGCACACAGTCTCAACTGCTCCCAACCATCTGGAGCCAGTGAGACTATGGAATCTCCAATTGGGGTATATTTGTATATTGTGAGGCTGAAGGTAGTGTGGAGGGGAAGGAGATGGAGAGGAGAAAGAGAGGAAGGAGGATGAAGGAGTAGAGAGATGGTATGTGAGTATCTATTCAGATCTGATCACCAAACACGGCTAAAGCCATTTCAATTCTTATGATGGTCTTTACACAATATCTTCCTCTCTGAAACATGCCGCAAATAGACTATATGTTATTTTAAATGATTAATTTGTGAAAATAACATAAATGAATCAAATAAAATTTACTTCCGCACGCCGGGATTTGAATCCGCGACCTCCAGATTTCTAGTCAAGAGTACCCCTAGACCACGGAGGCCGTAATACGTACGATGTAAGAATATTTCACATCACGCATGCACCGACAACCGATAGTAGTATATTAGCGGTAGGTACCTTTGTACTTGTGCATTGTTTTCAAACTTCCAAAATATTGGATGATTTATATAGAGCAGTTTTTGTGAAAAATCAACTCAAGGACTCTGTTTGTATATTTTAAAGTAATACTTTAAGTCAACTACTAACTAAGATAAAAGTAAAGTATTTGAAATCTGAAAATCACCCTGTATATATACAATTTACCACTAATTGGTTACCTGAACAAAAAATACCTCAAACTTATGGGAGCCGAATTGTTCAATCTCCAGACGATATGTTCAATATATAAAATAATCAATCATAATTTTCAAGCCATGTTCAACGTCCACCTTTAAAGTCATAATACAGTGGTGCCTCACACAACGAACTTAATTCGTTCCAGGAGCAAGTTCGTTATGCGAAAAGTTCGTTATGTGAAACGCGTTTTCCCATAACAATACATGTTAAAAAAAATAATTCGTTCTGTAGCATAAAATATGGTAAGATGACATAAAAAAAGATAAATTTTTTGTTATTATTTTTATTTAGATACATCTAAAAACATAATGAAAAAAACACACATTTTTTAATTTTAAGAAATAATCGAATCTTGCACATCTTCATCCATTTTCCGCCGATGGTGCAGTGAAAAACCTGTCCAAAGTCGTTTGTTTCTCTCTTTTCTTCAACATCTGCCGGAAATAACGGACAAGAGTATCGCAGTACAGGTCGTTGATCCTGTTTGCTTCAGCGGAATCCGGATAGTGGGCATTGGTAAACTCCTGAACTGCTTCCCATTTGACCAGGATGTTCTTGATGTCAGCAGTTGGAATTGGTTGATTGTTCATTAAATAGTTTTGATACTCCTTTGGCTACTTTGGCTGATTTTATTGCATCCTTGTTTGTCAAAATGGTGAAAATGGTGGTCTTGTTGAGGCCAAACTCTTTGACGAGGTCACACTGTTTTACCCCACATTCACTCCTTCTAATTATTTCCTGTTTCATTTCAAGAGAAATCACCTTCCTGCTTTTTTTAGAACCCATCATATAAAAAAAATGTTGAGTTTATCTTAAAAGGACGACTGCCGTGATACGTGTGCGATTTAATTCGTAATGAAGAACGATTGCTGCCATACGTGCGTAAGTTAAGCGTACTACGCAGTGACTAACGCGTCTAACGACTGCCTGCGCGGGAGGATGCAATTAATCGGCAGTGATCGTAGAAGATCGGGCGACTTCGTTGTGTGAAGCGAAGTTCGTTGTATGAATCGTGAAATGAACGAAAAGGAAGTTCGTTGTGTGCAGCATTCGCTGTGCGAGGCGTTCGTTGTGTGAGGCACCACTGTATGGGCAAATTATAGCTTCAATCTTCGAAAAATGATTTTCAATAATTTCCTGTTACACATATGTATTAAACGAAATGACCAAAATCGAGAATTGTCTAGAATTTGCCTGTAAAAACAAAAAAAAACGTCTCCTGTAAAATTTGCTAAATGGTCTATTGAACATACAAGAACTAAGGCAGCGTTATGTAAAGCATTTAAGCATTAAAATGAATCGTCAACATAAAAAAGGTTTTTTTTCATATTTGAGGATTTAAAAAAAAAATCACAAGCTGCGCCCCAATACGAAGTATGTCAAAAATTACAAATAAATAGTTCTATATCTGTGTGCAAGGATAGAATGGCCAACCTTATGATTCCAGAGATAGCCTCATTTTTAATGTCAGTGCCATACAAATTTTTATTTAAAAAATGATAACTCCTTCATTTGTACACGCAATTGCTTCGTACTTTATTTAATTAAATAATTTATTTAATGAATAAAATTAATTTATGTATCTATGTAATTTATTTTAAATTAATACATACACCAAATTAATTAATTTATTTGCAATAATTTTTTTTTTTTGGAATATTTTATTTCAATAACTTTTGAAGAGTATACTCATTTATGCAATATATCATCGAAGAAGAAGATAATACGACACACGAAACAGAACAAGACATATAAATAAGAAAAGGTAACGGTCTCAACTGAAAATCAAACCCAGAATCTTTGTTTTACCACTCAGTCATTGGGACCTAATTATTTGTCATTATTGACCCGTTACCTATTTTCATTTTCATGTCTTATTCTGTTTCATTTTTCTATTAGATTTAATAATATTGGTGTGTAAAAGGTGTTATGTTATGTTGTTTTAGGAGTGTAAAAAATGTTTGTCGAAGGACCTTGAATGTTCGTGTTGTTACCAAAGCACATAAGACAATACTGTGTGGAAGGAAGGACTCATCATTAGGAACAAAGACACTCGTTTCTTCCTATTTGTGCTTCTCACAGCAATAGCACTGAACACGTAATGGTTTGCACGATATTGGCAAAGAAAGAAGAAAAGATGAGAAAAATAAAAAGATGATTGGTTAGCTATGCAAGATATTGTAACAGACTGAATGCAAAGTGCAGATAAAGGTGTAGGAAAGGAAGTAGGTAGAATGAAGGAACAACAATACTATCTCAGTACAGTGGTCGCAGGTATGTATATATGTGTAAATTAATGTGTATTGGCGTAACCAAATATTATTCTCTTCTTCAATGATGTATTGCGTATTAACTACATTTATTAATTAAAAATATTAATATGTAAAATGTATTAATTTGTTTAATTCAATAATATATTTATTGATTCCAGGTGACCAAGATTCTAATACACGAGGACTACGGAGGCGATGAAGTAAATCACCAGGGTGACGTAGCTTTGATACAACTGACTACGCCATTTGTTTTATCGGATTCTCTCTACCCCGTGTGCTACAACCTTTACAACGCTTATTTGGACGCTGATCAAACCCAGCAGGGTTTTCTTGCCAAGGTCAAAACATTTCTTTGTAGAGTCACATAGCAATTTTAATTTAACCTTCTCGTACCCAAGTTGGCAATCGAAGTCAGCAACATTGCTATATAGTATTTTGTTTATTTGAAAAATTCCTACAAATAAATCGTTTACTTATTTATTCATTGAAGACAATATTAACGACAAAAGACAATTTTTTCGGTCGCAACTGAGAATTAAACTCAGAGTATCATCCTTGTCGGGGAAGTGCTGTGGGCTAATTCGGTTTTAAACATTATCTTCATTTTCTTAATGTATTTTTTTGGCTGCAATCTTTGTGTTTTATTGCAAGTTTCCAATACAATTAAATTAACTGTTAAGAGGAAACGAGGGTGCGGCGAAATTCGAAAAATATGTACATTATTCAAATTTACAAAATGTCAAAATTGTTGCTGTTTCTTACGGAGCGAAAGGGACAACTGCACATCAGGCTAATTACACTTAATAAAATCATAAAGATTGAGGTTTTCTCTTCTCTTATTTTTTCAACTAAAACTGGACTGATTTTTAAGATGGTTTCACCAACTGAATTGGAAGACATTATTTAAAATCTGTACAGTTTTTTAGATACTTTTTCAAATTTGTATACTGAAGTCTGTTGATGGCGTTCAAACCAGGCAATTTTAAGAATTTTTGGAAGGTCCAACTCTTATAAGAAGAAATTAATCAAAAAAGCAAACGTAGATTGACATTCTAGTGGTCGATGTTGACATAGTATTTAAAAAAAATGTCCAAATAAAATCCAGAGAAGTAAAAAAGGAATACGTTTCAAATGGGTAAAAATCGCCCGCGTTTCCTCTTAAAATGCAATTAAAATTCAATCGAGAGTAATTTCAAAAAAATATTAATAAAAATATAGTCATTTCAAAGACAAAGACAAATTTGACCGCAATTTACAGGTCTTCAGTTGGGGCAGAGAGGAGACGGGAGAACCGTCAAAGAATCTGAAATCCATGACTTTTCCTATCGTCAATATCACCCAATGCCGGGATAAATACTCCGAGCTAGGATTTGAGAGGTTCCTTACATCAGAAAAGCTGTGCGGAGGATACATCAATGGTTGGTTAATCTATGTATTTATATAAAATAATGTTTCTTTCTTCCTTACAAACAAATACTTACGAACGGTAAAATAAAAGTCGGTAAATGTAGGTTTTCATCATTTATAGAAAACCTACATTTACCGACACTATAATACATAATACCTCCAACCACCCTATGTCACACAAACACTCCTCTTTCCACAGCATGATTCACCGGCTTGTTACTATCCACTTATCTAATAATAATTTTTCTATTGAACTACTTACAATTAAACAAATAGCCATCAACAACGGATATGACTACGATCTAATTGATAAAATCCTCTCAAAAAAACTTCGCCGAATCACAACAAATAAATTCCTATATAATGCCCTCCCAACTATTTATAATAATAATGCTGCCACCCAATGGCGTAGAATTTTGTATATAAGTAAATTGTCTTCCCTTTGCATATCTAAACTTCCTTCAGAAATAAGGCCGGCCTTCTATACTAACAATAACTTAGCAAAAATTTTAATTAATTCTAAAGACAAAGAGGATCAATTAAACCACTCTGGCATCTATAGACTAAATTGCAACGATTGCCCAGCAACCTATATAGGTAAAACCGCGCGAAATATAAATATTAGAGTTAAAGAACATATCAGGTGCTTAACACACACAGGTTTCTCAGAATTTGCCGAACATTTAATCAATACTAACCACACATTTAATAAAAATACGGGAGTCCAAATAATTCATAAAAATAAAATAGGAATACGCCTGAATAATTTAGAAGCTTTGGAAATTTCTAAATCAACTAAAAATAATTCCCAAATTTTAAATAAACAGATAGAACTAACTAACAGCCCGATTTTAAAGTTGTTTCCTTGCTCCAACCTAACCCGTAACCCCCACCCTTCCTTTGGTCCTTCCCCAACCCCTCCCCCTACCCCTCCACCAACCAGTCTCTGATGTTTTCTCTCTCTACTACATACTTTCTCTTTCTTTCATGTTTACCTTATACCTTGCTCTGTATTATATTTTATTGTCCTGATGAAGATTGAGTCCAATCGAAACCGGTCGACGAATATACATCAAAATAAAGTTGTTTAAAACTAAGTGTTTGTTTTCATTTTGTATTTATTTTTTTGTTTTTGTTTTATATTTATGTTTTTGTTTTAAGTTATTGAGCCACTAAGCCATTAATTTGGCTTAACATTGAATGTCAGAGGGTATTTTTTAAATAGTAAGGTAAAATAAATATAGCTTAAGAGTAATACAAATAACTGTTTCATGTCAAAAACGCACATTTATAATGTAGTGATAATCTCTAAGGTTTAAAACAAATAAAATTTTAACTAAAATTCATTCAGAAATAAAGAAATGATCTAGGATAATAATCTTTAAAAACTCGCTATACTAGTCGAAAATATGCGGGTCCCTAAAAGTATTAATTTCAATGAACAATGAAATTCATTTACGATATTCTGGCAAATGACTGTGAACAGTGAATTGAACTGATGTTGTTACTATGGAACCCATCTATATGTTCTAAAATAATTGTAATTCGAGTAGTAAATATTGATATCTCACCTTATAAGTAATCAATGACGGCAGAAATTCGATGAAACTCACAATCGACAGATGTCAAAATATTTATCGTGTTTGTGGCGGGAATAAGGATTTCAACCGAGCGGAAAAATTGACACCACAGAAAAGACTACAAGCTATAAGAAAACAGTTACATGGCTTTTCTATATCACTACCGTTACGGTAAAATTCACAAAATTCGGGTTAATTTGTATTAACTCTGGAGCTGAAAGGTTTAACCTGGTTGGTGTTGGATAGGTCAATATATTATATGGCAAACGATGTAAAAGTGATATATTCTTATGTTATACATGCACCAATTGGCAAAAAAATTAAGCAAGCAAACTCAATTTTCCTTATTCATTTCTAATTAAATTTATCAAACATTTTCAAATAGAAATTGCATTAGTTGTTGCTTCAGACGGATCGCATAATGCATGGGAGCCTCTCCCAACTAGCAAAAAAAGGCTTGAACAATCAAAAGTAAATGAATCAATTGTGAATTCAATAGTGTATAAAGTTATCATTATCGAAGAAAGCAAACACTTTGTGGCTTGACATTATACAAAATGAAACAAACACTTAGTTTTAAACCACTTTATTTTGAGGTATATTCGTCGACCGGTTTCGATTGGACTCAATCTTCTTCAGAACAATAAAATATAATACTGTAGTGTCAGTATTATATTTTATTGTCCTGAAGAAGATTGAGTCCAATCGAAACCGGTCGACGAATATACCTCAAAATAAAGTGGTTTAAAACTAAGTGTTTGTTTCATTTTGTATAATGTATAAAGTGTTTGAAATTAATTGTGACTATAATGGTGTAAACAGTGATGAAATCAATTGTTACTACAGTAGTGTACGAAATCAATAATTAAAATAGTGCGAAGAGTGGTGATATCAATTGTGACAATAACGGTGCATAATGTGGTGAAATCAATTGTGAAAATAATTGTGCATAAAGTGTATGAAATCAATAATTGTGACTATAGTTATGTGAAAAGTGATGAAATCAATTGTGACTATACTAGAGTAGAGAGTGTACGAAATAAATAATTAAAATAGTGTGAAGAGTTTCTATTTTTGAGACCGATAATTCGTGGTGGAATTCCATTATAATATATTATAATAAAACAAATAAAAAACTTTATTCCACTTAATTTTATTTTGACCGTAACCGGTTTCAGCTCGTCAAAGCCATCTTCAGACTGGTACACAAAATTCTTAGTCTACGGTTTATATACACAACATATCGGGGAGGGGGGAGAGGGGTAGTTTAAAGGGTTATAATCAATTTTATTTGTTACTAAGTCGTTTAAGATTGTGGTATTTCTAAATATTTGGTAATTCCAGTAAGCTAATTACCTTGGGTTTGTAGCTCATTTCAATATTTATTAGGGAAAAAACCTCACAGGTAATATGCATTATTAATGACCTAATTTCATTGTCAAATCATTATTTATGATGGGATTATATTTGCTTTTTGAAAAGATACATGTTTACATTTGAGAAATTATTATAGGAATTAAGAAAGTAGGGACTTAGCAACTGATACTAATAGCTTATTAATTACAAAGTTACTTATTGAAGGGGTACATGTTTACATTGAAGTAGGGATGGTCTAACCTAACTACATACATATTTTAATGTCGAAATTATTATGAAAATTACAATGGATACAAGAGCGGAGACTTGGCAAATGCTTCTAATTGTTTATTCATTACAAAGTTAGGGTCTATTTTATTAATTAAGCGAGTAATTTCTAAAGATTCTAGTCTATCAAGCTTGTGGCCTTTGTTGCAAGTATGGAGGACTTTAACATCTCTGTCTTTATCAAACGAGTGTTTGTTTTCTAGTAAATGTGATGCTACATTTGACAATTCGCCTTTATTATTTACCCAATTTGTAAAATGTTCTTTAATACGGGTTTTGAAAGATCTCCCTGTTTGACCAACGTAATATGCAGGGCAGTTAGCGCAGTTCACTTGGTAAACGCCCGAGTTCTCGAGTTTTTCTCTTTTATCTTTGTTGTTAATTAAAATTCTACCTAGAGAGTTTACATTATAAAAAGCTGTTTTGCATTTATCATTATTGGTTAATCTAGATATTTTTGTTGATATTTCACCAATATACGGGATTTTAACCCATTGTTTAATACTATCTTTTTCATTTTTATTTTCAAGGCCTTGTGAAATGATTGTTAATGTAAGTTTTTTATCCTTTTTCTCTATTAGCCTATCAATAGTTTCGCTTTTGTATCCGTTGTTATTGGCGATAGTTTTAATAATATTTAATTCATTATTATAATTTATATAATTCAAAGGCACGTGTAAAAGTCTGTGAATGAGTGAATAAAATACTGATAATTTATGTGAAATGTGGTGTCTAGATGTATTGTGTATGATATTATCACTATATGTAGGTTTTCTATAAATTGAAAATTCTAATTTATTGTTAATGATTTCGATACCTATGTCGAGAAAGTTAATCTTATTACCCCCCATTTCCATTGTGAACTGGATTGATTTGTTAATTTTATTGATTTCTTTTAGAAAAATATCTAATTGTCTGTTTGTTCCTGTCCAGATAATCAGAATATCATCTACATATCTACGGTAGAAGGCGACTTTATTAAACGATTTTAGTTTTTCGATGGATTCTTCGATATAATCCATGAAGAATTCAGCTAAGACCGGTGAAATCGGGCTCCCCATAGCTAACCCACTAGATTGGATGTAATAGTTATTATTAAATCTAAAGAAATTTTGTTCTATGCATGTATTTAGTAATCTTGTTATTTCGTTACGTTTTATTAAATTAATGTTTATTTTTTCCATGTAATTATTAATAATTATTTTTAATTCGTTTGTTGGTATGTTTGAGAACAAACTAACAACATCAAATGAAACTAAGGTAGCATTATTGGGAACTTTGATGTCTTTAATGAGGTCTATAAGTTGTAGGGAATTTATTATTCCGTATTTTGGTTTAAAATTAAGAGTATTTTTTATAATATTATTTCCAAATTTTGCTAATTTATAGGCAGGGGCTGAATTATATGACACTACTGGTCTTACTGGCATATTATTTTTGTGTATTTCGACATTAAAATATGTATGTAGTTAGGTTAGACCATCCCTACTTCAATGTAAACATGTACCCCTTCAATAAGTAACTTTGTAATTAATAAGCTATTAGTATCAGTTGCTAAGTCCCTACTTTCTTAATTCCTATAATAATTTCTCAAATGTAAACATGTATCTTTTCAAAAAGCAAATATAATCCCATCATAAATAATGATTTGACAATGAAATTAGGTCATTAATAATGCATATTACCTGTGAGGTTTTTTCCCTAATAAATATTGAAATGAGCTACAAACCCAAGGTAATTAGCTTACTGGAATTACCAAATATTTAGAAATACCACAATCTTAAACGACTTAGTAACAAATAAAATTGATTATAACCCTTTAAACTACCCCTCTCCCCCCTCCCCGATATGTTGTGTATATAAACCGTAGACTAAGAATTTTGTGTACCAGTCTGAAGATGGCTTTGACGAGCTGAAACCGGTTACGGTCAAAATAAAATTAAGTGGAATAAAGTTTTTTATTTGTTTTATTATAATATATTAGTGTGAAGAGTGATGAAATCAATTGTGACAAGAACGGTGCACAACGTGGTGAAATCAATTGTAAAAATAATAGTGCATAAAGTTTATGAAATCAATTAAGTGACTATAATAGTGCAAGCGTACTCTCTTGACCCATCGTCTTGCACCCCAGTGGAAGGGATGAATTCATACGTCCGTCACTCCTGGTCACACTGACTCCCAGATTCCTACCCACTCATAATACCCTTTTCTTTCACAGAACTTCCAAACAACCTTTCATAAATCATCCATAAAGATGACACAGAGGTCATGAGTGAAATGATTTTTCTCAGGGCCTCAGGGTGGAGTTTATGTGAAAAAAAACTTAGACAGTGCCAATTGCAAAACAATTGTTGATTCAAGTTTATAATTGCTAGTTCCTTACCTGTCTTTCCAGGGTCAACTGCCTTATGCCAGGGGGATAGCGGGGCTGGACTGGTGGCCCCGGAGAAGACTGTGATGGGGAAGATGCGATGGAACCTCCTCGGAGTTGTTAGCAGCGGCCCAATGAGCAACGGCAGTTCCGAGTGCTGGTCCACCTACACATCCTTCACCCAAGTGTACAAACTGCGGTACTGGATTTTAAGGCACTTAAATAGTTTGAAGTAGACTCTACTAAATAATGACATTTCAATACCATCTTCATTATAACTCTTGTGACTCTCGTTGTCTGATAGCTCTTTTAGGTTACAACAAATCACTGTAGACTTTTATTGTGAATTAAGAACTCCAGTTTTTTTCATTATTTCAGTAAAATTCCTTCTGTCTAAAATACTAGTAAATTTGTTTTTTTCTCTTTTTACCTTCAAGGGTGTTCTAGGCCATCATTTCAAATTATGGAGAGAGGGGAGATTAATTTTTATAGTAATTTAGTTTAAATTGACAAATTTCAAAATTATATGGAAGATTGGTGTCCAATTAAGACTAAGAAGAGAATTAGTGTTGAATTGAGGTGGTTTTTATTGTGATTATTAGATTTAGTATTAGTTAAAATAATTTACAAAGTTATATTTTGTGTGTCACCTCATAGCGCACCAAATCTGTGTCTGTGTGACGTCACCGGTCACAAGGAACCTACATTTTATTTCAACAGGCACTGTGTTTTGTACAGCGTTGAGAGTATAGACGTTTTTTATTCTTAAGTTTAACCACTTTTAATATTGAAGAACACTAGGAATAATGTCTACTGTTATTTTATTGTACAAATGTGAAAAATACATCCATGGCCGCACCTGGTAAACAATTTATGATTGTTTCAAAACCTAAATTAATAGTAAAAAATGGTTTGGCGCCTCTAAATTAACTAATAAGACAAATGCTCCTTTATCACTTAGGTCAATTGCATTTTTTTGCAGTGATCATTTGGATGTAATTACAATAGTTTTATTTAGGTGATCTAAGAAATGTTTACTACAAACTAATCCTATATTGTATTTAGGTGATATAATATGGGATGATATAGACTGCAGTTATTCTTTGGCCTTATTCATGTACTCGATGACGTCAAATGTACCTATTTTTATCCAACTTTAAATCCGGCTGCCCGCGAATGCTCCAGGCTGCCAGTCGGCAGAACTTTTTTGTACTAACTTGACCCCTATCGTAAGAAACCATTCCCGTTCTGTACCATAAGATACATTATATGTTCATTATTTCCTTGACTGTGCGGATTCCTCCAAGAGGCGCACCGTCAGACAATTTTTTAAAGGCTTACTAAATGTCTATGCTCACTACAAAGTAGTTTCATCTGTATACTCAATGACTTGTTTGTTGTGCCGGGATAGACTACTAGTAGATTTTAATTCTAGACCATTAAGCACGCGGTCTCTCTCTCTTGCAGTTGCCTGAAATTGTATTTCGCCATCCCATTTGAATATCGTAATCATATTGAAACACAGTTATGCATGGAAATAAATTGGATATATTCGTTAGGGTTCAATTCTTGTCGGCGGCATGTATTTTCAAATTATATTGGTGTTTCAGGCTAGTAACTATTGCTTAAAAGCAATATGTTATCCTTTGTGCTATGCATAAAAGAACTTTGTATTGTAAACATTAGTTTATCATCTATATAAATAAAAATACGAATGTTCAACTTGTGCAGCTATTTAAAAATAGTAATAATGTTATCGCTTGGAGGAAGGTCAACACAAACGTTAGTTTACTTATTTTAAAATAAATTATCGAAGAAGAATGATGTACGATGACTTACTTAACTTTATTTAGAGATACTTGCGGGTTGTCTTAAAACAAAGAAAACTTTAAAATTTAAAAAGCTGTCAGTAAAACCGATACAGATAAATATATATTCAGATTAGTTTTAATATTCTCCTGACGAAGGAAGGGTGCTTCCGAAACCGGTAGAGTACAATTAAAATTAAAGTGGTCTAAAACAAATTTATATCTCTTATTGTAAATATATATTCATTGATCGTATTGACTCATTCACAGGATATAATAAAGAATCCTTGGTTTTGTTCTATGAATTAGTCGCGTCCAGGAGTTCCCATTTGAAGATTTGGAACCCACAGTATAATCTATACATTTATAGCACATAATATATTCAAAACTTTATTCTGTATACTTTATACTTTGTACTTTTGAAGTTTATTTTTATATTTATGTTTATGGCACATGTCGTGCCGTTTGTATTTAAATAAATAAATACAACAAATTTAAATAAATCTTTCCTTCAAATTCAACAACTCCTTTCAATCTGTATTTCGATAGTTGCAATAAAGGCGAATGATAGCTGATTAATCAGTTCTAAATAGAATTTTAAACAACAACATTTAATTTTTATTTTTACTAGTTTCAATTGCAAAGTTTAACCATGATGTAGGTATAAAGTATAATGTAAGCATAAATTCATGTTTTTCCACAGTCCTCACTAGGATTATCTGTTCTGAGGCGGCGAGTTATTTTTAAACTTTTTTATTTAGTTTCAAGTTGTCTATACAAAGACTTCATAATGTTTGTAAGTTGATTATCACTTTGTTCTTTCAGATATGTTTTTACTTTTGTTATAAATATATTCATTTCAGTTATTTTTTTGTAGAACATTGTATAATTTTGTCCCTAAATAATTTTAACAAAGTATGTTTTTTTTACCATACAGCACTATTCTACACAATTGATTTCGAAACAAACGCAACAGTAAATTTAATAACTAACCGTGTTCTTCAAACCTTCAATAATATTTTACTAACATCAGCATTAGAAACTATTCATAAAGATTATTCTAAAATTACCGATCACAAGAAATTCGGATGAAATCTTTAAGAGATTTAATTTGGGAGGCGGGATTGGGTACCGCCGCCCCGGTAACCATTAATTGGATAAACAACACCTCTGCCATAAGTCACCCCAAGTGTCAAGCTACGTCTCGGTGTGCTCAGGATGCGTCTTCCCACCAGCTGCGTGGCGTGCCAGATCGGGAGAGGCTGGTTTGAGGAGACCCTTTGACCTCTCCAACTGGTCTCTTTTGAACCATCGTCTTGCGTCGCAGCGGGAGGAATAGATCATTCGTCCGTCACTCCTGGACACACTTATCTCAGAACTTAAACAAAAAACTTATCTTTTTAAGCTGTCATACCCTTAAATTAAATTTACCATTCCTGAGAGAAAGTCCAGTTATATCCAATTATGTCCTAAATCCTGAATCTAAATTTTGCTAATAAACAATAAGATAATTTTAATTAATTGTTAATCTCAAATGACCTACCAGGTAAGTATTGTACTGTATATTATCTCCATAAATAGTTAGTAATAACATATGTAGATCATTTTAGAAATGTATTATAAATTTTTACAGCGCCCTTGAGGTGATTTTGCACAAAAACGGCGCTATACAAGTCATCCAATTATTATTATTATTAACTTCCTCTCCCTCCTTTCCTTAAAAAGACTCTCCACACTGCATCCCACAAAGATGACATATGCTCTGAGAGAGATTGTTTTCCTCAAGGCCTCCTGTTTGGGTCTAATGTAAAAAAAATATATAATATGTGAAACTTTATGCCAAAAACATAATATCATACACCTTCAATCACAGATCAGACATTTTTTCAATGTCCAAATTGCTCGTGATACTAAAACCGAAGGACATAACCTTTTGAGGAATGTAGTCCAACGCCATTAAAACTATTCAAATTTACAGAAAAACAAAAACAAAACGACCTATGTGGTCTGAGGGTAAGACTCTCCGCTAGCAAGTAGAAGGTCGCGGGTTCAAATCCCGGTAGTGTTATTTCACAATGTATGCATTGATGGATGCATTTTACAAACCATACTGCACACAAATTCTAACAAAATTACAAAATTTTACAATTAATTATAATACGAAATACTCATTTCATATCTTTATACATAATCGGAATCATAGGTTGGGGAGGATCTTATAAAAACAACCTAAACTCAGTAAAAGTCTCGCAAAAAATTATTATAAAGGTAATACTTAAAAAAAACTCTACTTTCCCAACAAAATTGCTTTTTAAATTGTTTCCAGTACCAAATACATATTGATGATATATTTAAGCAAACTTCCATTATAAAAATGTGTAAAGAAAAAAATAACACAGAATATCAAGAATTTTACAAACTTATGAGAAATGGAAATCAATTTATTACGCCAATCTTCAAAACAACTCAAATGCAAAACCATTATATTTACCAAGCCATAAAAAACTACAATAATCTCCCTTCCGAATTGCGCTGTATTACGAACCAACAAGAACAAATAAATAAAATCAAACTTTTTTACCAAAAAAACTTATATTAAAAAATATATATATATCAAACTTTAAAATCAAACTTTTTTTCCAAAAAAACTTATATTAAAAAAATATATATATTATAACATTGAATCTAAGAATCGTGGCTCCCTTATCAGGCACAAGAGCTCCTCTTTTCTGATAAGGTATACATGACCAATTATGAACCTTAATATTATTTTCTGCAAAATATGTATTAATGTAACTTATATGATATATATTAAAAAAAAAAAAAAAAAAAAAAAAATTTACTACAGTTATTTTTCTATTTTTATATTACTCATTTTTTTACTAGTATTTTTCTTATTATTTTTATTTTACTATTTTTTACTAAACATTTGGTTTATATATAAATTGTTAATTACCAGCCTCAGAACAGACTTTGTCTAGTGAGGAGGGTAATGAAAAAAAAACATCTGTACAGAACCAACCTTAAATAAACGCCCGGGTTGCCGGCACTGAAACTGAATGTATTAATTAAAAACAATAAATAGTATACTTACGGCACGTTACAGATACTCTCTGGTGTAAGACCACCATTCAGAATTGAAACGTGGCTTGAAATCTTTTTTGTCATTTGTTTTTGGGGTGTTATGCCGTGTTGCGCTAACTCCTTCTTTAGCCAACGTTTCGGACAGCATTGCAGTGTCCATCCATCATCAGGGCAGATGTGTTATTAAATGTAAGTGTTACAAATAACACATCTGCCCTGATGATGGACACTGCAATGCTGTCCGAAACGTTGGCTAAAGAAGGAGTTAGCGCAACACGGAATAACACCCCAAAAACAAATAACAAAAATACTTTTGGCCGTGAAAATCTTAAATCATATGTGGCTTGAAATCGCTTAAGCCGTGTTTGGCGACCAAATCTGAATAGCCAGGTACTTCCCCATATCCTTCCCCTCGCCACTACTTACGCCAATCGCTCCAGACAGTTAAGAGCACTTGGGACGGTATTCACAGAAAAAAATTCATAAACGAAGGAGGTCGGAAGAAAAACCACTCCCATGTTCCAAACGCAACTACTGGTATTCTCAAAATTTGCACTCTTAAGCATTCAGGAAAAAAAGAATTCACATGCCCTGAACGAAAGTATGCATGATTTAGAAACACTATCTGTGTGAAAATTATTTATAATACTATTTGCCATGTGATAAAAACAAAGTTGGCCACAGCACAGATCCTTGTGGCACCCCGACTTGGTTTGTTGCGGAGAGGAAGAAGAGTCGCCAACTAAAGTTTGAATTGTTCTTCCCTTTAGAAAGTCTGTAATCCAACTATGTAGTCTTGGATAATCGTGATTACACCATTTTTTAGACCAAACGTTCATGTTGAAAAGGCGGAGAAACACACGAAGGCTAAAAACCTTTTGTCATATTTTTTTAAAGAAACTTTTCAGAAAGATCTCTTGTTCTTTTTATGCTCTTTTGTTTTTCAAGTCGAAAAATAGATTTCAGGATAAAAAAAAACAATGAAAATTATATACACGAAAGAGAGAAAAAAAGAAAAATTGTACATTAAATACAATTGTTGAGAAACGTTTTATTATTTTTTACGAGAAATACAATTGAAAGTTTTTTTTATTGAAATTTTGTGTAATTTATTTCCAATCTTATAGTAACCGGTAATTGGTTAAACCATTTTACTTCAATGTATTTGTAAGTTGATTTGTCTTTGGTGGTATTAAAACATGGAATAGCTTAAAGCCAAGGACATCTGGTCTATTGCTGATTGAAAAGTGACAAGTATTGTTAAAACAATCTCTGTGGATTTGTAAAAGAGTTTTTTTCTTGCAACCCAAACTAGCTTTACATCATTTTTCTTTTTCATATAATAGTAATGTATAGATTCTGTACAAACTGTAAAATTCACCTGCCATAACTCAGGGTCATCCCTAGCATGGAGGGATGTGGTGAATTTTATTACTAACCTTTGTTCAAAAATTGCATCCATTTTATGTACCCAATATAAAAGCCCCATGGTTTGTATAAAAGAGTGACTAATTTAATCTCCCTACCAAATAAAAATTCGGGAATCCCTAAAGTCGGTATTTTTTCTTATTAAAACCCTTGAGGCCTAGAAAGGACACTAGACTACTAACTAGCCACAAACATCAGACTCTGAAGGACAGATATGATCTTATTAAAACCCTTGAGACCTAGAAAGGACACTAGACTACTAACTATCCACAAACATCAGACTCTGAAGGACAGATCGGATCTTAAAAAAGATTTTTTTTGTTTTTTTACAATGCGTAGATATGTGATTTGTTCGTCATTGGACTGATAAATAATTATTCTTCTCACTTTTTATGAAATAAATTTGGGAGATTTTTTCATTGATAGTTGAAAGTTTAAAAAGATATTTATATATTTTTATTGTATTAAAGGCATAAAAAGTGAAGTGACAGTTTTCTTACTAATCACCTATACAAAAGAAATGAGTGTAGATTAGCGTTTTATAAATATAAAATTCTTTCAAAATTATGGACGTTCCGAGTCAAAATATCAAGTAAAAATGTTATTTGAAATACAAACATTTCAAAGATAATTTTATTTGGTTTTTTAAAATTGTATTTCTTTTTACGACAACTTTGGATAACACTAAATATTTAAAAATCCAGGTTTTCAAATATTTTTACCAAGAAGTCCCAACGACGTGGTGAATTTTCTTGGAATCTACATAAAATGTGCTACATATTACTTTGTTGTTGAAAGAAATACTATTTTGGAAACAAAATAAAATTATCTTTGAAATATATATACCTAAATATATTTGCATTTGAAAAAAAATAGATCTTTCTAAAAATATTTTTTTAATGTCAAACATGAAAATTTATCAGGACATTAAGACTCGGAATTTTGAAATAATTATATATTTATAAAACATATTACTTTTGTGTAAGTAATAAGTAATTATACTGTCACTTCACTTTTTATACCGTTTTTACAATTTTTTTTTTTTTTTTACTTTCATACACTTTGACAATTTTTGTGATGTGATGAATTACAAATATATTTGATACTAACGAAGAATAAATTATTTATCTCACTATAGAAAAAAAATAAAACTACTTTTATAATGTCTGGACGCCCCGGTCAGATCTGTCCTTCAGTGGCTATAATGGAATATGATGTTTGTGGCTAGTTATGTCCTTCCGAGGCCTGAAGGTTTAAAAGCACACTTTCGTGTCTCGTGACGTCACATGAGACACATTCGGCAGTTCTGCTGAGCAAGTCATTGTATGTAGCTTGATATCGTGCACCGATTATATTCAGTAATATTCGGAATTTTTCAAAAAATCTTACAGGTTTTGTCATCAGTAGGTATGCTCTAATTAAAGTGATATATATCGCTGTGGGAGACGATTTCCTGAGGATTTCATCATTTATATGAAAATTCCAAGAATTCCTCAGGAATATTCCCATCACTACCCATAACACATTTCCATTGGTTTATCTATTGTATGCAGTAACAATGAGTTAACCCTCTACAACGAATATTCAAAAACCTGGAATTTTCCCATCACTACCCATAACACATTTCCATTGGTTTATCTATATGCAATAACGAAGAGTTAACACCGTACAAAATAAAATGGGAGCTTCAAAATAATTTGTTTATTATGTATAAAAATTAGCATTCATTTTTCGATCGATCATTAGTCAAAATAAAATATTACGTTTAATTATTTTCCATGCACTGCAGTGTACAATTAGTACTAGCATTGCTTTTTATGTTTTCTTATATAATATACTATATATTATTTTTTCCAGTGAAAATAATTCACATTGTTTTTGTGACAATTCGGTTGAATTTGTCAATTAGTTTGCTGCCTGAACAACAAGTAGATAGAGAATTGATAACAAAGATAAGTCAAACAGATCGAAAAATGTAAAAGAAAGAAAGAAACAAGCCCAAAAAGAAACAATCAGGTCTTGTCTATGAGAGTGAACGCAGCTGTTTCCGGATCCAATCCCTGAGCTTGAAGATCTGGGTGTAGATAGTATAGGTGTCAGCCCTGCACGAGGTCCTTTCGTCGTTCACAGGACCGTTGCTCACGACTCCTCGAAGGAACCATCGCGTCTGCTGCATCAGGTCCTCAGCCGAAACCACGAACCCCCCGCCACTGTCTCCCGTACAGAGCCCCGTACCTGAAATGATACAAGATGGTTTATGATTCTTACAGCTAAAAAGTCTCCATCTACTGAAGAAATCTTCCCGAAATGCCTTCCATCGATGTGCTTTGTGTAACTCTAAGTCAACCAATTATTTATTCATATGAACTTAATGACTCAACCTTACCTCTGTCGAAGAAATTAATGAACTGGGCATCATTTTTGACTCTAAGTTAAAATTTATATCTCACATAAACGCAATTTACAGTAAGGGAATAAACATGCTTGGAGTCATTCTTCAAAATTCACGAGGCATCTTTAGTTCGAAGTCAAGACGAATATAACTCCTCGATCTGGTCCCCACATTATAAAATACATTCAGATTCATTAGAAAAAAATCAACACAAATTCCTAAGACACATTAATTTTAAACACGGTTGAGTGTATAAACTATAATTACTTAATGAAAAAATTAAATTTACTAAAACATTCAAATCGAAGAATTATATAAATATATATTTTTTTATTATTTTTTTTTATTATACTCTTATAAGTACATTTTTGTTTATTTGTTACAATATATGATCAAATATTTCAAGACCCCTCTTCCATAGAAGCATTAGCTTGTGGCTGGAAATGGAGTGTACATTGTTTTATTACAGTATGTAGGTAATTAAAAATAAAATGATTTTAAACTTATTTGAAGAATGGAATATTACTTAAGGAAACTAATTGAGATGAGTTATTCTTAAGATTAATTCAATTGGAAACATTTTTATTTTTTGTAAGTTTGTCTTTAAAATATTTTTTCACAGTGTTTATTATTTGGATGTTATCATTAATGTTTCTAATTTCTTCAGGTAGTCGATTGAAAAAAATTCTTGCCCTGTAAGTGTAATAATTTTGTGCAAAGGAAGTGTTTAATTTTGGGCATGGAAAAATATATTTAAGTCGAGTACGGTTTTCAGTTAGAAATTGATACTTGTCTATTTCTTTTATGATTTGAATTAATGCATTTTAGTATAAAGATCTTTAAATGAATGCACTTGAAATTCTTCGAATAATCGATCCGTTGGGTAATCGGAAGGTTTTCTTAATATTATTTTAATTATTAACCTTTGTACCACTTCTATTGGATTAAGGTTAGTTTTGTATGTGGATCCCCAACTAATGATACCATATTGTAGAGTTGATTGGACTAAGGCACAATATATTAAATATAGGTTTTTTTAAGACAAAAAAATTCTGATTCTTAAAAATACATATATCAGTTTTCTGATTTTTTTTACAATTTGACATATTTGTTCCTTCCAATTCAAATTTTTATCGATAATTACTTCTAGATATTTGATTGTGTTTGTGTTTTTTAGTATTGTGCAGTTTTGGAGACAGTAATTTTTATTATGTATTTTGGAATTGTCATGAATGATAATGTCAAAATTTTTAGGGATGTCTTTTGTGTGTATTGCAAATGGAAGTACATATGTTTTATCGCTATTTAGTGATAGTAAATTAATGTCTAAGAAACTCTTAAGAGTATTTATGTCTTTAGTGGCTTTAAGTATTAGGTTTTCCCAAGTTTTGTCGCTTATTATTAGAACTGTATCGTCGGCATACGAAGTAATTTGGCCATGTAGTGGTTGAAAGAAAATGTCGTTAACATATATGGTGAAAAGAATTGGTCCAAGCACTGTACCTTGCGGGATTCCAAAGTCAGAATGTTCTTTATCGCTATTGACATTATTTATTTTTACGACTTGTGGTCGATTTTTTAGGTAGTTTGAAATCCGTTTAATCGCGTTGTCTTTTATACCTATATTATTCAATTTTTTCAGTAGAATCTTATGGGATATGCTATCAAAACCTTTTCTGAGATCAATAAATATACCTGCACATTTTTTGCCTTTATCTAAAGATTCGTAAATGTATGAAGTTACGTTAGCAATAGCATCTTGTGTGCTGAGAGATTTTATAAATCCAAACTGGTTTTTGTGTAGTATTTTATTATTATCTAGGAAATTGACCAATTGTTTTTTCACTATTTTTTCAAAGATTTTTCCTATATTTATTCTAGGTGTAAAGATTGATAAATTTTTAAGATGGAATGATCATATCGATATGTTAACAAAGAATATCAGGAGACTTACATTTATTTTTAAAGAACTTCGACACATATTGGACAAAGAGAAATTAAAAACTGTCTATTTTGCCTTAGTCCAATCACGACTTTCTTATAACATAGTATGCTGGGGATCATGTCTAAAGTCCAATGTTGAACCACTAAATATTACTCAAAAATTGATCCTTAAAGTGATGTACAAAAAAAAATTCTGTTATCCATCCAACCTACTTTATAAGGAATGTAATGTTATGTGCATAAAACAGCTATATATCACACAAATACTTTGTCGATTTTTTATCAATATTAAATTTGCTGAAAGAACACAACAAATGCGTACAACTAGAATTAGCTCTACATTGAACTTTGTGGCGGTACATACTAAAACTTCTTTTGGTCAAAGAAATTATTTATATCAGGCACCACTTATGTTTAATATTCTTCCAAATCATATTAAGTCTACCAATTCCTTAGTTAAATTTAAAAAGTTACTTAAGGTTTATGTATTGACAGACGATTGTCTTAATATTTTTTTCATCCTTGTCCTTTCTTAAATAATAAGATTTTATATAAGTCCCATTTACTAAAAACCGAATGTCACCCTATCTGTCTTTATTATCTACTTTGCTTCTTATTTTGAATAATGATTAGTTATGGTTCAAATATTGTTACAATATACTGTCAAATTACCCATCTGGTAACACATCTAATACTCATTTTTTCTTTAATTTTGAAATATTTTGTGTATTTATGTAAAATTACTTCATGTTTGTGATACTCTTATGTTTGCTTCACTAAAATGTAAATTGTTAGCCTCGATACAGGCTTAGTCCTAGTGAGGTTGATTTTTATGTGAAAAAAAAAGTGTTTTATGTATAGTGAGATGCAATAAATAAATAAATATTTGAAATTAAACAGATTGGTCGATAATTTGTTACTTGATGTGGGTCTCCAGATTTGTAAATAGGTGAGATTATTGTATTTTTGTAGTTCGTTGGAAATATTCCTTTTGTTAAACTTAAGTTTATTAAATGAGTGATTGGTTTTATTAAATAAGGTTTCATAGATTTTAACATATGTGCCGTAATAGAATCAAAACCGGGAGACGAACCTCCTTTCATATTATCTATTATTTTTATGATTTCACATTCTGTTGTTGTTTCAAACGTTGAGAGTACATTACGTTTCTGTAAGTTTTCATTATTATGATTTTCCGGGATAAAAGATTTTTGGATATTTTTCGCAAGATTTTTTCCAACATTTAGTTGTTAAATATGTTTGCAAATTGTTTAGGTTGCATATTAGCATCTATAATATTGTATCATGCTCAATATATTTTACGTTTTGTGTTTTTTTTTTGTATTGTCAATAGCCAAATTAACTGTTTTTCACATTTGTTTTTGGTTATTTTCTGAAGATGATATTTTATTTTAAAAAAAATCTTCTTTACTTTTTTTAATATAGGTTGTTAATTTATTTTTATATTTTTTATATAAAATATATGCATTTTCATCTTGGGGATTTTTCAAAGTTGTCTTGTAAAGTTTTTCTTTGTTTCTAATAGATATGATAAGTCCTTGGGTAACCCAAGGTTTTAAACATCTTAATTTTGATTTTATGTGTGTTGTTGTTTCAGTTGTTGAATTTTTAATGTGATGCGACAGGGTATTTTCAAAGTTAGTCGAACATGTTTCGGTGTCATCACTGTTTAAAACATTGTTCCAATCCTCTTTTTTTAGATTTTCAGTGAGAATGGTCATATTAATGGTGGATTTTTAGTTATTATATTAGGTTTTTTTGTTTAATATTGTTATTATATAGAAGTAAGCATGAATGATAATCAGTTTTGTTAGTTTTCCAAACAATTGATTTTAATTTGTGAAGATCTTTAATATTTACGTTTGTCCAGATATGATCTAAGCAGGATGGAGTATGTTCTTTTATTTCTCTTGTGTTTTTATTTATGCAAGATATGAAGTTTTGTTCAGTCATACAGTTAATGTATTAATTTTTACAACCATTTTCAATTTTTTCATTAATTTTTAAGTTAAAATCACCTACAATGAAGCAAAGCTTATTTTTAATTTTCGATAATAAGTTTTTAAGTCCTTATAGCCCAGTCAATGAAGGGAAAAAAAGACCCAATGTCGGAACTAATTCCCCGGAAGCTGAATTTTTCACAGATGTTAGAAGACCTTTAGACATGCATTTTTACAAAAGTCCCCGACTTTCCCCCTTGTGCTTCCTTCCCCACCCCCTCTTGAATATATTTTTCAAAGCCTTTCGGAATACGCTAATATCTCCTTTATGGTTTTATAAAATCATATTATTTATTTTTTGTTTAGTTTTTGATTAGTTATTCTAAAAAATTGTATTCTTTCATTTTTGCGAGAAAAGCTATACAATCTCTACAATTTATTAGTAAAGGAAAAATATCAGTTTTTAAAATAGTATTTCAGAATATATTTGCACATAACTTTTTTCTGAGCCTGTTAACGAAAAAAAATAAATCTACAAAACTTGTAGAAAATATTTTTAGCTATAAAATAATGTATATAATTATGGGTTTTAATTTATAATAAGGCACGTAGGCCGTTAATAAGGAGCACGCCGCGCGGCGGCTCGAACGCGCAGCGAGAAATTACAAAAACCTAAGGAAGTAATGGCTAATTCATGGGTTTGCTTTTTTTATAACAAATTCATTTTACGTTGAAGAGTTTTATTGTTATTTACCAGTTTTAGTTCGTAGGGGGGGGGGGGGGGGGGGGGGGGGGGGTAATATAAATATTTTCCCCTGCCCAATGAAGCGCTTTCATTATCCACCAACCGCCGTGCCCCGGTCTGGCTAAACAGTCATATTATGTTGTATGATTGTTTGTTACTTATTATTTAAATAAAGGTATGTGGGAAATTTATGGGAATCAGTTTACGCGTCCTCAACAGTAACCCACATGCTCCAGGGACATGAATATTTTCGGGCAAACAGAGCCTACACTTCGACAGCAACAGCAGCGTCTCTTGTCCACGTAATGAGAGAAGAATACCAAGATATTGATGGGAAATTAAGACAAATAGAAAAAATGTATCAAGATTTAGTTACGTGGAAAAAAGATATGGAGGAGGTTAATAATGATGACAATCTAAAAGAGACGATTCCATGTACTGAAGCAAGTGAAGACAGGATTAAGGAATCATCGAGTAGGACTGCCATGTTGTGGCTTTACCTTCTACATTGCATCGACCTCATGCTTAGATTTATATTTGCAGAGAAGTCCGGGAATCGGAAAATGCACCTAAATACTATTGTTGATATGCTTCCATTTTTCCACCCGGCAGGACATTTACCATACGCAAAATCAGAACATATATACGTTCAAAGTATATTGCAACTCGAATCAAGAATAACTAAAGAAGAATATAAACTATTCACTGAAAATGGGTACTTTACAATAAGAAGAAGCGACAGATATTGGTCCGGTACGTGGACGGACATGATCATCGAGCAGGGTCTCATGCGACCAATGAAGTCAGTAGGAGGTTTGACACTTGGGCGCGGAATCACTGACAGAGCTTTGGCAAAGTGGAAACTTGGAACCACTTACTGCGTGGAAGTGCAAGAGAGCATTGAAGAATTCATCGGTATAGAATGTAATTTTACTGAACAGCATGTTGAGCTGCGCGAATTACGGAAGAAAAAGGATGAGCTAGATATAGGAAAATATACATCATGGCTAAGACAGCACAGCCCGTTCACCAATCTCTCGGGGGAGCTGGTGTCTTTATCTTCAGGGTTTATTTCAGATAATAGTGTCAATTGTGATAACGCTTATGAGGTGGGCCTGGCAGCTATGCAAAAATGAAAGGATGTAATTTTTGAGATATACGACTGAAAAGGAAAGACATGGTGACTACCCAACAAGATTCAAATCCGCAACTGTTAGGACGAGACAAGTTGCAGTAAACCCCCAGCAGCTATTTAACAGAATACTGTGAGTAGTGATAGTCCTAGCAAGCTTTGACTTTGAAAGGAGGGGGATACCTCCTACACTCTGTTGTTTGGCAAACTTAAACTACTTACGGAGACATCATTAAATCATACTCACGTTTCGTCCATACAAAATTTGCCAATATTCTATTGTCGTTTTCGATGGATACCCTGAAGAACCAATTGTAAAATATGAAGAGCAAAAACGAAGGTTGGCTAACAACTCATCGTGCGATATTGAATTAAACTTCACTACATGTTGTTTGAATAAGAAGGAAGCTTTCTTATCCAATAATAAAAACAACAAAAATAATGATTGAAGCACTGTGTCATGAATTTAGTGAATCTGGTTTGAAAACAGTCACGGCCGCAGGTGATGCCGATATTGACATTGTACTAACCGGCATCGAACAACTCAACATCTTCTCCAAAGTGATTGTTGTTGGCACGGATAGTGATCTTTTGGTAATTTTTTTTTAATTTTTTTTTTTTTTTTTATTGTACTACAGACAGGTAAGTCCAATTATGGTACAATTTTATTAAAACTAACAATACATGTACATATTTTTTTTAAAACATGGTATAGTGATATTAAACACATCTATATCCGCTGGTAGGGCATTTAGCAAGGTCATACCTCTTGTCATGCTATGTTTGGCAATGACATCTGTCCGACCCTGCGGTATACAGAATAGGTCGTGGCTACGATTTCGACAGTATTTATCAGGAACGAATAAGCCAAAGCATGACAGGAGATATGGGCAATCGATAAGGTTTTTAGTAACTTTAATTTAAATACCATGAGTCCGGCATTACGCCTAGTCTCCAGGCTTTGGTAATTTGTCTCCTTTAGCAGTTCCTCGTGATGCATGAATTTCGGATATATTCCGTATGATCGCATGTAAACATACCTTAGGAATTTTTTTTGAATTTGTTCAATCATATTTATGTATTTAAGTTGATACGGTATTCAGACAGTACTGGCGTACTCCAGCTTGCTTCTGACCACTGCGTTGAACATGGCGGTCATTGCTTCTATGTTATTGAATTGTTTGCAAGTTATAATTACAAAACCAAGAGTTTTGGAGCAAGCCGAGGTAAGCTGGACTATGTGGTTTGAAAATGTCAGCTTGGGATCAAAGATCACCCCAAGGTCCTTGATGATGTTTACCCGTGTAAGTACTTCACCATTCATTCTATACTGGCAGAATAGCGGATTTTGTGAACGACTATAAGTCATAACAACGCATTTTTTAATATTGAAGTTAAGTTTATTTTCTACCAACCATATCATGATTGAATCGAGGTCGGCCTGCAGTTTCGAATAATCATAATCTGATTCGATTTCCTTCATCAATTTCATGTCATCCGCGAATAGTAGACATGAGCTGTGACGTATGCAATCCTGAATGTCATCTATCAGAATAAGGAATAACATGGGACCGAGATTCGATCCTTGAAGAATTCCTGACAGAGCTGCGAACTTATGGGAGTCGTATCCATTTATATTTACATACTGACTTCTATCTTTTAAATATGACGCAAAAAATGTCAGTAAGGGTTGATTAAAACCTATTTTATGCATCTTTTTTATTAGAATATCGTGATCTACTCGGTCAAATGCCTTTGCGAAGTCCGTGTAGATTACGTCCGTCTGATGCCTACAGTCTAGGCCTTGTGCTACCCGTCGAGAAAAAGAGAGTAAGTTGGTTACCGTTGATTTCTTCGGTAAGAAGCCATGTTGATTACCTATTAAGAAAGGCGTGATTTGTGGACTATTTGTATTACTTGTAAATCTTGCTCCTGAAGGAAAATCTTTTTTTTTTCTGTAAAGATGTTGGTGGAAAGGCCCCGTCAAGAACTTTCTACATCATAGAGAAACCTATAATGTTACATAAAGATATTCGAAAACACGTGCTATTTACCCATGCCATTACGGGCTGTGATACGACCCCGTCTTTATATGGGTTAGGAAAGATAAAAGCTGTTGACATGACGAAAAACAATCCCGAAGCAAAACGCGCAGCTGAGGTATTTCTGGAAAAAGATGCAAATGAAGAGAACTTGTTGCAAAATGGAGAAAAATTCGCTCTCGCCATGTATGGTCTTGGTAGCTACTCTAATTGAAACGAAGCTCGATACTATAAGTTTACCAGACTAACGACAAAATCAGCTTTTAAATCTAAATTTGACTTAGCAAAACTACCACCGACTTCAGATCGTGTCATCACATTTGTTGAGAGTTTATTTGCAAGTACAGTTTTGGTTAGGAAACAAACTAAACCCTATAAACTGGGGATGGAGGTATGAAAATGGTGGAAAGAAGAAATTTTTGAAACCATTTGCTCCTGATGACCTTACTGTGGCTGCAGAAAATCTGGATTTACCTGCTCTGCCATGTGCTACAACCGTAACGGATTATCATATCTGAACACACCCCAGTATGACGAATAAATGGAAGACTCTCTTGACTAGAAAATTATTTGACATAGATAATATTGATAAGTATATAATATAATTTACAAACCGTATTGTCATTATAATATTTTTTTAGGTATATTTTGAGAAGCTTGTTTGAAAGTAAACCATTTTAAATCTATGAACTATTTTAAGTGATTTGTTGTTTCGGTATTTTATTGTTGATGGGTGCACATAATAAAACAAGAGAGAATTTCCACAAAAGATTTTTTAGAACTTCGCCATAACATAAGGTCTGCAATATTTTAATGTTGTGAAAGGGTAGTCACACGCTGTTGTAGGTATTTTTGGCTTATTTCACATAACTTTATTTAAATAATAAGTAACAAATAATCATACAACATAATATGACTGTTTAGCCAGACCGGGGCACGGCGGTTGGTGGATAATGAAAGCGCTTCATTGGGCAGGGGAAAATATTTATATTACCCCCCCCCCCCCCCCCCCCCCCCCCCCCCCTACGAACTAAAACTGGTAAATAACAATAAAACTCTTCAACGTTAAATGAATTTGTTATAAAAAAAGCAAACCCATGAATTAGTCATTACTTTCCTTAGGTTTTTGTAATTTCTCGCTGCGCCGCGAACCGCTGCGTGTTCGAGCCGCCGCGCGGCGTGCTCCTTATTAACAGCCTACGTGCCTTATTATAAATTAAAACCCATAATTATATACATTATTTTATAGCTAAAAATATTTTCTACAAGTTTTGTAGATTTATTTTTTTTCGTTAACAGGCTCAGAAAAAAGTTATGTGCAAATATATTCTGAAATACTATTTTAAAAACTGATATTTTTCCTTTACTAATAAATTGTAGAGATTGTATAGCTTTTATCGCAAAAATGAAAGAATACAATTTTTTAGAACAACTAATCAAAAACTAAACAAAAAATAAATAATATGATTTTATAAAACCATAAAGGAGATATTAGCGTATTCCGAAAGGCTTTGAAAAATATATTCAAGAGGGGGTGGGGAAGGAAGCACAAGGGGGAAAGTCGGGGACTTTTGTAAAAATACATGTCTAAAGGTCTTCTAACATCTGTGAAAAATTCAGCTTCGGGGAATTAGTTCCGACACAAAACCTTCATTGACTGGGCTGTTAATAAACGTAATTATATTCGAGCCGTGCGTTCTATAGATAGCTATTAGATGGTACATTGATTTGCCGAGTTTGAAATGTATTTCTATGCAGTTTACTAAATGTATTGGGTGTTCAATTATTTTAATAATACTAAATTTATTACTTGCAAATATTATTATTCCACTATTTTTATTGATATCTATTTTGGTAGAAATATAATTGTATTCGGGTAAGCAATAAGAAGGTGACTCAGTATTTGTAAATGTTTCGGATAATACTATGAAGTCCGGTTTTTTTATTAAATTATTTATTTTTAGAATTAGCTCTTCCAGATTTTTTTGAACACTACGAATGTTTAGGTGCATAATAATTATATCATTGTTGTTTTTAGAAATAATTTTGTTACATGAATCAGTGGATATGCATTCATATTCTTGAATTTTAATATTTTTTTCTAATTCATTATTTATGAAATCATCTGAAATCATCATGAAGTATTGTGTTACAGATAAATGAGTTTGACATATTTTTGATATATCCAACTTAATATTTACTCGTATTTTAAAAATTGTAAATGTTAGTGTAGACAGCCTTGATTTAATTAACCTCATCCTGAATTTCATGTACCCATTAGAGCTACCCGTTCTAAACCCCTGTTTAATTGAAACAATTCCAAGACTGATCATTTCAAACACTCGCTTGTACCTAGATTACATGAAGTTAGTAATAGATACGCAGATGTAGCGGATCTGTTTAACTGCACAGAAGCTAGGTATATCCTTCTAGTATTAATTGTATACTTTCTGTCGTCATTTTATGATCAAATGCCACAGTTAATTGTTATTCTGTGACATGAATTATGGTGAATGGTTTATTTGTACCGTTGATATTCAATAAATAAGTGAGCTGCTAGGGCACGGTGGTTACATCGAAGGAAGCCAGAGTCAAGTTAGCCTCTCATAAGCTGGGCGTACAGTATACAGTGTGTAGGGCCCCTCAGATACTTTAATAGTACAAAACTGCTGACCCTGTACAAATCGCAAGTGACTTGAATTTGACAGATCTCTCAATACTTGAAAAAAATGAAAAAAAGAAGCCTCGATTCTCTAGAAACAGGCAGTCCGTTGATGGATTCCCCTAACCTAACAAACAGCGCAACTTAGAGCACAGTCAGCAGGTGTGAATGCTGTCTTTGTTCTACCGGGTTTCTTCCACACTACGAAATGGGTCTCTTTAAGACCCGTATTCACTCTTTCCTCTCTTCAAAATTACCCTTCCGACAGCATTCCCAAAGATGACATAGCTCCCAGTGAAATTATTTTCCTCACGGCCGATTGTGTGAAGTTAAACAAAAGTGTACTTTTTTTACTTACCATTCTTGTACCCAGCGCACATCTTATCCGTAGTCAGGTATTTGGTAAATTTGTACTTGGCCATTTCAATTCGGCACTGTTGTTTATTAATGACTGGGATAGTCAGGGTCTTTAGTTCAGTCGATGGAGCACCAGTTTCTGTTCTACCCCATCCTGTCACCTGAAAATAGAGAATTCAAAAATATTGTCATTGGAAATTCTTATTCGCTTCCAATATGTACATATATGAAAATATATGGTTTCATAGTAAGGATTTACAATGATTTAAAATTATTTTGACACATTTGTTCACATTTATTGTTAGAAGCATTCTAGATATTACCTTACAATAAGTCTCCTGTCTTTAGTAATTACGTAATTCAAAAGTCCTAGTTAATTTTAGGTTTGGAATTCTTTTTAAATAATTATTTTTGTTTTGTTTTTTTTACAGCATTATTTGAAATTGTTGATTTTTAAAAAAAAAATTTTTTGGAATAACTTTATTGAGTAATACCTCAAATTGTAATATTTAATTATTCATCCCAGAGTTGCAGAAAAGTCAATAGATGTCGCACATTAAAATAAAAATAAAAATAATATAGGTTTATGTAAAAATACTCTGTCTAGATTGCATTTAGTTCGGGTTGAATCTTGCGATCATACATAAAGATAGTTGCCAATAAAAAATGTGCGGTGAAGACAATGTTGGAAATTCTTATTCGAAGTATGATACAGTTAAATGTGACCGAAGGGGATAGGGTCCCATTAGCTCAGTTGGTAGAGCGGTGCCCCGGCAAGGCAAGGGTCCTGGGTTCGAGTCCTAGATGTGACCGTATCCTTTCCTGATTTTTCTGTTTCAGATTTTCGTTTGGAAAACGCTAATATTGTCTTCAATAGTGAAATTGTTGAAGTTAAGAGACAGGATAAATTTTTGTGATTTTAATTTTTATATAAAATTGTGAATTATAATGATAGCACTGATATATTAATCCTGATCCACTTTCACGTTTCTACCATTAGTTCAACGTTCCCTAGTTTGTATTATTGTAAAAATCGTACTACGGATTCAGGCTACAATTTTGTTACAAATAGATTACACACCATTGGTAACTCGTATGCCATGTTAGCTGATGTTTTTTATAATTAAGCCTCTATCAAAATATAAATCTGCACTGATAAAACACAACACAGCAGTGCATATATTAACAAGGCCACTTAATAACATTTCATTTATATTTTTTCTTTTCTTTCTATATCTTATACTACCTGACGTGAATCCGGCGTTGCTTACAATCTTTCAATTAAAATAATATAAATGTCGTTTAGAAGAATTAAGCGCACAAACAGACAGATACGGTTAAAGTTATAATATAATCTTGCTGACGTGTACCCTCGCTCTACGCGCCATCTTTTCTCTACTTTCTGTAAATATAATGTGCGTGTATATTATATCTAAACCTTTCGGAATAATTTTTATAAATGATTGTGAAAACTTTATCAAAATCCGTTGCGTAGTTTAGAAAAACTAACTTAGTTTGTTTTATACTATTTAGAGATTTAAAAAAATGTTTATATTTATTTGTTATTAAAACCCCAAACTAGGCAAATGCCTGTATTATGGTCGTAACATAAAAACAATTATACAATGTTGTACATATATCGTAATTCAAAAACAAAAATAATTAATATATATATTAGGGTGTCCCAAAAAAATTAAAGTTGTTATTTTTGAACGCATACCCTCTAATTTTGTTTTAATAATGACAAAACACTTATAAAAAAAATTTCGTTTACTTTGGACAACTGCAACCCGTGCCGACTTGCATCGAAAGATGTCAGTACTTGTACATTAAGACGCCAGCGAGCAAAGGTGTTGATGAGCTTGTAGTAACTTGCTATTTTGTTAGTAAACGAAAATCACTCGTTCATGCAAGATGTTGTTAGATTTACGCACTTCTAAAAAGAGTAAGTATAGTACTAGTACTTTATTTATATATATAGTACCTACTAGTACTTCCATGTTAAGAGTCAGAACAATAGAAGAGTATGTATGAGACGATGTATGAATGTGAATGAGGCAAGGAGTGTGGGCCAAGACCGAGTTGTTTGGCGGTCCGTCATCTCTGCCTACCCCTGCGGGGAAACGGCGTGATGGTTAGTTAGAGTTAGTTAGTTAGTTAAAAAGAGTATATTTTTAATAGTCGTAAAACACCAAATATCGGGTTCTAAACTGCCATCTAATGGACAAGTTCTTGAAGTTTTGTTCTACAATATCCGGAAAGTGAATTTAACTGTCAATATATACCAAATATAGCCATAGTTGGTTTTTTAAAGCTGTGTTTGAAGTAAAAATCAGTCAAGTGACTACAAGCCCTGACATACCACTCTTCAAAAAGTATAACACATAAGACATAACTGTAAAAATGTTGATCCCGATAAAATTCAGTGCTACAGAGAAAATCTCACATTGCACCTCACCGCTTCCGAAATCAATGATTTGCTTGAATTTTACCGTACTGCACTGACAACAAAAATACTTTTAGATGACTATTGAGAGTTTTTAGAGCTCTGTGTGATAGTTTTAGTAGGAGATACAGCAAGAAAATTTAAGATTCGGCCTCTAGGTGCTCGATGGATGGCAATGGCGCTTTATTCCTTGAAAATATCATTAATTTGTGCGCAATTTAAAATTACCGGTAAGGATAAGGCGGCACTTTTAGACGTTTGCCTGTTCATAGTAACATCCTATGTCAAGCCATGGTTACAATGTATTATAGCAGTTAAAGCACCTTACCAGGACTTGTGCTTTTTAAAATCGATGAAGGCTTAAGAACAAATTGATGAAAACATCTCAATGGCAGCTTTATTTCTGTTCAGTAAGCAGTTATGGTATTTGACCGATGAAGGATCTATTTTATCGCTGTTTGACGACGCTGTGGATCAAACAACTAAAATAAAAATGCTCGAAATATCAAAAAAAATAATTTATCAACCCATGACAAACGTTACATCCCATCGAAGGAAGATCTTGATGGTAAATTGTATGGTAAGTTTATTAAGTAGTTTAAATTATGTTTTGTATTGAGGTTTTTGTTCATATCATAATTTAGTGACTTTAGTTTCAGAGAAAAATATTTACGACTTCATTTCAGTTAAGAGCAAGTATTTGTTTGATCGTCTGAACACAGATGCCAGTTTTCTTAACGAATTCCCTACGATGTAGTCAAATAATGCTTCGTATCAAGAAGTCAGAAAGAAGGTGTCGCCGCTGAGGGTAGTGAATGATACAACTGCAAGAACTGTTAAGTTAATGCAAGATTTTCATGGCTTAATCTCACGGTCAAAGAGGAACAAAAATAATTTTTGTTACGATGCGTTCAGGAACACCGGAAGATTTATCCTGACTGTAAAAAACAATGTATGAAGAAAAAATTTAATCAATAAACCATTTTTAAATATAAAATACAACATAATTGAACATTTGTGCATTTTTAAATTTTATTTATCCGACAAAAATGAAAGTTGAAAATCCTTCCATATTAACTCTGTACCATATGTTTGGCATCAAGTCGGCACGGGTTGCCGGTGTTTAATCAAAATAATATTTATTAAATGAGTTATTGGGATCAAATGGAATAAAATAAGAGGGTATGCATATTTAAATTCATGAAAAAAAAATTCTTCGTTATGTCCTGGGACACCCTAATATATATACGATAATAGGGATATAGTCGGAATGATTTCAGTGAAGGGTCTTTCTTCAGTCAGACAATAATTTCATTCCGGAAGCTTTTCGATTTCGTTCTGCCACTTTCTATCAGCCATCAGGTAATTTGCTTTTGAAGAGGGTCTGTTTTAACCTTACTGCATTGCTGCTTGGACACATTATACCCCTTTGGAGCCAGGAATACATGGAAACGTTGTCCAAACGGTGTATCCATTATTGGTACTATCATCCTTTGTTCTGATTTTAATCTTGTTGTGTCACTGTGATCTACAAGACTATAAAGCTTAGGATTGTTCGTATAGTACATTATGAGTGCATGTATATACATCTGTCTTACGTCTGATAATTTTGTTTCCTTAAATAAGGGTGACGATGGATACATATAAGGTTTTTTATCCATCACTCTTATTACAGCTTTTTGTGCCTTGGCTAACGGATCTAGTATGGTCTTGGCTGCACCGCCCCAGTTTAGTATGCCATACCTGATAATTGAATGGCAAAAAGCATAGTAGGTACACAATTTTAACGGTTTTCTTATAGTAAATCTTTCAAGAAGAAAATTACATCGCGTATTCGTTTGGCCGTATTTTTAAAGTGCGCTCTCCATGATGTCAATAACTAACTTGTTTGTAAATGGCGTTTGTGCCGTTGATTATAGATAGATAATAAATATATAATGCAGTAAAGTAATTGTGAGTACCTACAAAAGAAAACAAGCAATTCAATGTTGTTTTACCTTGCCAAATACGCCATCAGCGGTTTGAATGGTGTTCAGCCGGTCATCAATCAGGTCGAAGCACACGGCGCTAACGGAGTCCGAGAAAGAAAATGGCTTGTCCAGCACTACAAGAGCCAAGTCGCTCTGTTCGTTTTGTTCATCACCTCCGTAGCGTTCGTGCAACAGTATTCTCTTCACCTGAAAACAACACTCGTTATTATTGTTTCTTTAGACCCGTGAAATCACGTCATATTATAGTTTTAGGATTACTGCGGAAAGTATTTATAAAACAAACGTTTGCCTTAGAATCATTGATTTTAAAAGGAATAAATTTAACAAATGTACACAAAAACTGTACTTATCTACTAAAGTACATATTTTAACTAAATTTTAACAAACACAAACTAACAATAATATACCAATTAGACGAGCGTACATACAAAACATAAAAACTCCGACGATATGCACAAGCTTTTGACGGACACAAAGACATCACAAATAACAGGCAGTAAAAGCGTTTAATAATTTGACACTCATAAAAAAATGAGGAAAATTAACAAAAAAATTCACAAACAAAATTAAGATATGGATAAAAGAAGACAAAGGATGTATATAACAAAAAAATACCTACATAATACAGATATTATACACAACCGGATTAATAATGACGTACATATTGCTTTTTTATATTATGGGCCTCAGCACGGGTAAGCAGTAAGTACCCAGTGAGGCTCACTTTGATAATATATATTTTTTAATATTTCTAAGATATCTTACTATACTAATCATACAAAAAAATTAACACCGCTCATTAGACGAATACATGGGGACAAATGAAATAGCTATATGAACCAAGCGCACTGTTACAGTGACGCATCTTCACTTTAATAATTTTTTTTTTTTTTGTATTAGGCAATTCACCCTAAAGAGAGTGCTATGTGACTTTAATAATTCATATGACGGTAAATTGTGGTATGAGGAACATATTAAAACAAGTCAAAGTGGTGCTATTCGAGACTTCGTCTGCTGTATAATATAAGAGATCATATATCAATGAAATTACGAAAGATTATTACTGATAGTCTTGTTCTCTCAGTATTGGACTATGGAGAAACAGTATATGGTCCCTCTTTACTGAAAAAACTCAAAAACAAGTACAACGAGTCCAAAATGCATGTGTCCGACATTGTTATAATGTCCCGAGACGGGATCATATTTCGCCTTACCTCTATCGGCATCAGATCCTAAATATGTCGAACAGAAGGAAATTACACCAATTGTGTCAAATGTTCAATTTGATGAATTCAAAGTAATCTATTTGACAGATTGCAGTGGTCCCGTGACTCTCATACACATAGTACGCGTCAAAGAAACCATTTACTCGTTCTCCCCAAACATAAAACGACTGTGTTTGAGGGTAGTTATAGCTATTCTTCATCAAAGCTTTGGAACGAAGTACCACTGTCAATTCGAATATCCACATCATCGCATTGCTTCAAAAAGCTTTTCTGCGAATGGTTGCTATCGTTACAATGAAGGGGATACTTAGTCACACGTGGTTGCGATTTTGTAAATTGTTTATTTGACTTTATTATTAATATGCACTGATTTGTATACCTCCTATTTCTATTTTTATTTTTATTAGTTTGTGTTGTTTTGAGTTTTTATTGTTAACATTATTTCATTGTTCATTATTATACCTAAATATTTATATATTAATATATTGGAGGCACTGCTGAAAACCAGCTGCATTCCCGGGGAAATCCGAAATGCATAGCTGAGAAGTGACCTTTTTGTCAATAGAATTTATGTAAAATTTATCTATTGGCAAATAATGTTTTATTATTTTTATTATTATTATATGGGCATCTGCGAAACATTTAAACAAAATGTATACACATTTCGAATATAGAATTAATAATACATTATTTTAACCCATTGATACGACAGGTAGTACCAATTTTGAAAATTAAAAGCTTAGAATAATGTTACGCATTACGCTGGAAATATTACTCATGCACCAACAACCGAAATTAGTGTGCTTAATTCATCCACTGAGTGGTTAAAGATAAAGTGTGAGACTTCAGGTGGTTAATGGCCCTCCAGACAAAGACTACGAATTACGTGTTACGAATTCTGAGATTCAATCCATTCTATTAATGGCATAAAATGGATTACATAAATGCATTTTCCAACGATTTCTATGTTGTATTTGTAATTTATTTTTCTTAACATCCTTAAAAAAAATATCTTAACATCTTCCGGCTACCACAACTAACATGGTGATAAGAAATGACTTAAAATCAATTACTGAGTCAACTGCAGAAGTCGAACTGAACCAATCGAAACCACGGCGGCACACCCTGAAAGCTTTGAATACTGTGTTTATAATTTAATTCCGTAATTGGACGTCATCACACTATGCAGTATAGTGTACAAGGTCTCCCCCAATATTGATGAGGGTTATTACAGTTACATCAATATTCGGAAGTTCCGTCTTAAAGATATGTATGGTAAGTCTTATTGATTCCTACCATCCATTTAATATAATGTATCGGAACAAAACTTAAAGAGTTTAAATGAATCCTCCGAAAGGTTCAGCCCACTGCAGTCAATCCCGCATTTTATTTTGTAATCATTTCTTATTACAACTGTTCGGGCATCGCTGATTTATTAATACTTTAATATATACCTACATCCCCCACCACATCCTCTCCGATTACTTGGAGAAGAGATTGTGCCGATAATTTGTATAATTTCTACAGCTCATCGAGCAAGTTAAAAGATTCAACCTATCTATTCAATCCTATTTAAAAATGCTGGTGGCATCCTCCCAGCTGTATCCTTATTTGCTTTCCTTTCCTTATTTTTTTTTCTTTCCTTATTTTATTTCCTTTCCAAAATATCCTTCTTCCATCACGTGGTCATCGAAGTCAAATAAACTTCGCGATCTAGATTAAAGTTTCCAAGAGCTGTCGTTAACAAAATCTATATCATATAATAATTCACCGTTTCCTTCACAAACCTCAGATCTTTGGATCAATTTACTTCCTCTCTCTCTCTCGTCATCCCAGCCTCTGTAAAACTTTCCCGCTGCTACTTTGTAATTAATGGGAGGAATGGGCTCGTTGTTGATGGGGTCCCAGAAGCAATGGCCGGCTGCAAATCACAAGAAAGTTATAGTTAGGATGGGCTTTTTCACCGAATTTGGACAATTCATCAAATTTAAACGTTCATTTTCGGGTTCTGTGAAATCCCTATTCAACTTCTGTTTTTATATCATTATAGGCTAGTTGCTTGACAGAACAGAAATAATAACAAAACCAGAAAAAAATCTTTAACAGAACTTGAAAATTAACTTTGAAATAAAAGAATTGTTCAAATTCTCTGAAACAACTTTTCAAATCATTTCAAATTCTTATTATCAATGAGGTGGTAGCATTCTTCTGATCCGCTTTAATCGAATTTAGCAACTAAAGCCTCTGATATTTTGCAATGTCTCTTAGAAGAACTTTCAGAATATAGATTCAGCGAGAAATATTTTCGCAAAAAAATACCGTCCTTGAGAGCAGATAAAAGACTCTTTCAGATTTTAGTTTTACAAAACGACTTTTTTTTCAATGTGAAACCTTATAAGAGTCCCAACATAATTCAATTAAAAATATTAAAATTTTGAACGCAAACAACTTTTTAAAGTCGTTTACGGATGATTTTATCGAATCAACTGTAATTACCTCTTCATAAGAAACTATAAAAAATATTTAACTAAAAATTTGCAAGCATTAACAAATATTTTTCAACTGATTAACGTTTTGTTTCCCAAATGTTTCTGGTTTTCACCCTTCAAAGGTGGCCTAGAACAAGCCATCATTTCCAATTATGGAGAAAGGGAAGGTGAATTTAAAGAATTTTTATTGTTTATTTCAAAACTACATGGGAGGTTGGAGTTGAATTCAGGCTGGAGATGAGCTGTTGAATGGAGGGGAGGCAATTTTAGATAAGGCTTTATAGAAGAGAGGTGATTTGTTTATAAAGGGATAACCAAAAAATATGTGATCTAAAGTTCCCACTTCTAGACCACAGAATGTACAATCTGAATAGTAAAAGACGTGAATTTTTAAAAGGTGAGAAGTAACGGAACAATGTCCAATCCTCATTCGAATAAATGAGGAAATTTATATTTTGGAGAAATAGTGGTACGGCTACATGCTCCTTGTTTTGCCAAAGAATCCGAAAAATTGTTACCCATGATGAAAACATCCAGGAATCCGAATCAGAGTTACGATTTTTCCAGAGCTTTGAATGGAAGCTATCAGCACTTCCTGGTATACATCAGGATTAAGAATAGTGCTGGATTTAAATTTTTGGATATAACTGAGAGAATTAGAGAGTACAAGGGAATGTTCAAAATTATTTTTGATTATATATTTGAGAGATTCATTTATTCAAATGCACTCGGCTAAAAATATTGAAAATTGGTTTTAAATCGAATGATATATTCTGTCATTAGATTTATTGTGGTAAACATTAATACCTGTAAAACAGTTGGGAGAGTTTGGAGATTTGGAGCCATCGTTGTTTTATAGAATTATTTCAATGTTTTTGGGGAGCGCTTACTGTTATTTTTAATTCAAACTGGAAGCGTGGTATTCATTCTTCCAAAAACTATTTAAATCATAGTTCTCACCGTAATAAAAATTGAGATAACATAATTTTTATGAGGCCGACCGAGTCGGGCTTGGAAATACATTTCCCCAAAAGACTACGGTTGTTTGCTGTCTGTGACGATTATCTCCCGAAATTGTCCAGGGCGCAAAATGGTAATTGAGTTAATTTAAATTTCGAAAATTAACTCTTTCTTTTCTGCAAGTGATAATTAAACTGAGCTTCTGTTGATTTATATAAACATCGATGAGATGTTGTGGAAGTTTGTTCCATACTTCCACCACTCTGTTTGCAAGGAAGTGTTTCCTCGTTTCCAAGGAGATTTAGATCATTTGTATTGATGGTGAAGATATTGTGGATGCCAGTGCAACTATATCCAGATACAATTGTGAGAGTTTCAATTAAATCACCACCTTCTCTTCTTTCTTTTAAAGTTGGTAATCTGAGTTTCTTTAGTCTATCTTCATATTGCCGGTCTTTTAAAGCCCTTGGTATTTTTGTGCATAGTTTCTTCATAGACTTTGCAATGCAGCAAATACTTTCCAAAGATTTATCGATATGATCTTACGTGGACTCGATTATGTTTTCGTATAACTTGATGATATTTTAATTGCTTCTGAAAATGAAGAACAGCATATGCAGCATCTTCAGGAAGTATTATCCCGACTAGATAAATTCGGTTTGACCATCAACGCAAGCAAATGTGAATTTGGAAAGAAGGAGCTTAATTTCCTTGGATACTGCGTGAAAAGCGATGGAGTTACCCCTACCGAGGAGAAAATTCAGGCCATTACCGATTTTCCGCAACCCACCACCATAGAGGAACTTCGTCGATTCCTTGGAATGGTAAAATTTTACCGCAGCTCCATTCCAAAAGCAGCACAGATACAGGTACCACTCAACGTTTTTTTACATAACTCTAAGAAAAAGGACAAAACACGTATTGAGGCATTTCAACAGTGTAAAGATAGCTTAAAAAGCACCGTTACGCTGTTTCACCCTGCTCTTAACGTAAGTTTAGCCCTCATGACTGATGCATCCGAAACTTGTGTCGGTTCTGTCCTACAACAACGAGTTGACAACAGATGGCAACCTTGAGGTTTTTTCTCAAAGAAATTGAGTGAAACGCAACAAAAATATAGTACCTACGACCGCGAATTATTAGCTATATACATGTCAATTAAACACTTCCGGAACATGACAGATGAAAGGGACCTAATTATATTTAGAGATCATAAACCCCTTACGTTTGCGCTTACTAAGAAAATTTCAACTTCTGACACACCTCGAAGAATCAGACAATTGGATTTTATTTCGCAGTTTTGTTCTAAAATCGAATATGTTAAAGGAGCTGACAATCCCGTCGCAGATGCTTTGTCACGAATCGAAGAAATTTGCCTTCCCAGTTTATTCGATAACAAAGAGCTTGCAGAAGAACAAAACAAAGACGAAGAATTACAACAGCTGAAAAAGCAAGGTAATCTTCTTTTCAAATTAGTAACTATGCCAGATTCAAATGTTCAAATAACTTGCGAAATTTCAACAGCACGAGTGAGGCCATACCTACCACTGAAATTCCGCGAAAAGGCGTTGAACTCTGTCCATAACACGAGTCACACTGGAATCAAAGCGACTAGACATTCGATAAGGCGGCGATATTTTTGGGCCGCAATGAACAGAGACGTAGCAATATGGGTAAAAAAATGCTTAGCATGCCAACAAGCTAAAGTTAGTAGGCATACAATTTCACCTTTTGTGCGAACATGTCACCTAACCGCCACACTCTCTATTTATTCGTGAACCTCATTTATCATTTTGTCAAACATTTTAAAATTTTCAAGATTTCAAAATATTTAATAGTTCTGTGTTAAAATCGAATACATACCGCTGACGACAATGTTTGAGCGGATGATACTCCCACCGCAGATCTGAGTGATGACTTCTCCATCCTTCTGGAATATCCCCACGTGCCAGGGGAACGTGTCCTTCTTGGCCGTCTGTCCGTGGACTACGTAAGTAACACCCTGCCCCTTCTCGAAACCACAATCTGCAAATATAGAAACGATTAATCCAGCATTCATATTCACATATCATATTCCGATTCAGCACTAGGAAAATTCCGAAAACAACTAAAAAATTTGTGTTTAATGATTGAAGATGAAGCGGTAAGCTACATGTTCGGGAACATTCGCGCGTGTAACCAGCATCGCCTTAGAACCTACTAGCGAAACATCAAAAGGTGCGGCGCTACTACCTACTTGCGATTGCACGGATTATTTTCTAATAAATTTGCGCCTATATAAACGACAACGTCAAGGTAAGTCAATAGTCAATAGTCGGTCAGTCAATAATTAGCAGTCACAAGTGAGACCCCGCTGCGAGGGCCTATCGCCAACTCATCGGCCGGCTGCTTTGGCCGGCCCCCCCGCGTCACGCCCTGCTATTACCTCACCGCGCCGTCATGACCCGCGGAATAACTACGCCCGGCGTTGCACAAACCTTAAAGGAGAGGCTACGGATAATCATCAACTCCGCGAGATTACATTGGCGCCCTGGCCTTGGATGTCATCCCTGGCCTACTACGCTCCCCACGCGCCTAAGCCCTGCGACATCTTCGCCGGCCTGCATCTTCCGCGCATCTGCCGACCAGATCAATCATACCGTTGGCTCGTTTGTTTCATTCTGAAATTATAAAATTTATAATTTAGGTTTTAAAAAGTAATAAAGGTAGAAAAAGTATTCGTTTATCGAATGGAAATTGAAAAAAAATATATATCCAGTTACTGTATATTACATTTCCTATCTCTTTTATCGGTTTTATATAGTGGGATTGACGATTGATGATCGAGGTTTGGTTCAAACGGCGGGTATATAAAATACTTACAAAAAACGTGAATTTTATCTTTAGGTTCGAATAGGTGATTGTTTCCGAGAATCGACGAAACTGGAGACATTTGAAGATGATCATTATCAAAAGCTGGATATTAGAAAGCTAATCTATATATTCTATAAGAAGACGAAAAAGAGAAGGAAAGAAAGAAGAAAAGTTGAATAATGTAAAGAAGAAGTAATAAAATGTAAGTTGGGCGGGGAAAGCAATTGCATTCCGTTCATGTTTTTGATACGAAAATAAATAAAGCATACTAAGGGTCCTCTGCCCTCTGCCGGGAATGTAGATGGTACTTTCACGTCTATATTTTATTTTGAAGAGCAACAGTCAAAGTCACCGGGAGTCAGACTCCTCTTCCGTCAGCCTGAAGTTACCCATCACTTCCCCAATGAAGTAAAACCTCCTTCCTCTTCCCCATATACTTACCCTCCGCACTACCTTCAGCCTCTCTATTGGGATGTATTGATATACTGATATACTTGATATACTTTGGGCTTAACCCGGTAGGCATTAAGTATTTACTTATAAGTGATGTTTACAAAGTTATTGTTTAATTTTAAAGCTTACAATTTAATTTTATTAGAACTCTTGTATTTTATCATTACTTCTACATTTCATAAACAGATTCGATCAACCAAATAGAAGTAGGTATGAATACGAATGCGCTACCGTATATATAAGATTTACAAATGAGATTTTTTGTTAACCCTTAATTAATTTAATTATACTCCTATTCATTTAAAAATAAATTATGATCTTGAAAGCACGTCATATTACATAGTGTTTTATGAATTTACTCAAAATAAAATCTAGTGACATGACTATGTTAATGTAGGTAGTATAAAAAATGTTAACTTAACCAAATATATGTCTAATAAGTAGGTTATAAACATGCTTATAGATATGCTTATAAAATTATGTTTGTTTCTATCAATCATCGATAGAAATTCCGTAAATGCTGGGTCGACTATAAAAATAACATTATTCAACAACACAATAATATTTAGATGTTATAAAAAACAAAAATATATGTTGAATGTGGCTTCGATTTTTATTTGCAATATAATTTACTTGATAGGCTAATTTATTGGTTTTGTGAAGTTTTTGATGTTGAAAAACAATGTGTCTTCAATTTTGATTTGCATCACCATTACTTAATAGGCTAATCAATTGGTTTTTGAAGTTTTTACATTGAAAAATCTATGTCTTGCGAAGATTTATATATATATATATATTTTTTATTGTTGATACATTATTTTACAATATTTCATATTCTAATTCAGTAATGTTGGCCTCACTGGGTTGTTTACCCGTGCTGAGGCCCCCATTTTATAATATAAGAATTTATACATTTAGAAGAAAAAAAAACAACATTAAAATAAAGATAAATTTAAACTAAAAATAAAGATTAAAAATTAAAATATAATTATCACACTAAAAGAAAAATATTAAAAGAGAATGTAAATCGGCATTTATAATGATTTATGTGTTTGTGCGTGTTGCGTGTTTTATATATTTTTTTGTGTTGTGTGTATATGTTTTATTCTTTTATGTTATAGAATTTTGGTAATATTGTCTTTTTTGTTCTTTAATCCATTTTTTTATTTTGTGTTTGAATTTATTTTTATTTTTGTTTCAAGTGGAAGACTGTTGAATGCTTTAATAGCGTGGTATTTATGGTGTCTTTGTCCAAAGGTAGTGTTAACCGTCGGAGTTTTTATGTTTTCTTTGTACGCTTGTCTGACCGGTCTATTAGTGATATTTTGTGTTTGTTGGGGTTTGTTTTTTTGGTCGAAAATGTAGTTAAGTAGTGTTTTAACATATAATTGGCGTATATCAAGTACGTCGCAGCTTTTAAATATTTGGTCTGTGTCGGTTAGTTTATGTTTTTTGAGTATTACCTTTAATATCGTTTTCTGTGCGATTTCTATTTGAGTGATAGCTGCGTTTGTTGCTCCTCCCCAAGCAATTATTCCATATTCTATTATTGATTGGCATAGTGCAAAATATATTGTTTTCAATTGTTTTATTTTATATATGTTTCTTATATTTAGGAAAATGTGTATTGTTCTGAGGAGTTTATTTGTGATTTGTTTGATGTGATATGTCCATCTAAGATTATGGTCAATTACGATTCCTAGATACTTTATTTGTTCTGTTTTTTCTAGAGGGGGGCAATCGCAGATGTTGGTGTTAGTGTATTTTTATGGTGTTTGTATTGTTTTTTGGCTGTCCTGTGTTAGTTATGCTGTACGTTGTGAATTTTGTTTTCGATATGTTTAGTGTAATTGTATTTGAGTCCAACCATTTTTTCACTTGCGTGATTCCTAGATTCGCTATGTTCAGATTTAAATAGTAAAACTGTGTCGTCTGCGTAACTAATTATTTCTCCATCTATTTCCATGCTGCAAAGTTCATTTATGTAAATTGTGAAAAGAACGGGCCCTAGTATGCTTCCTTGTGGAACTCCGTGTGTAATCGGCAGTGGTTTGCTAGTATATTTATTAATTTTGACTTGTTGTGTTCTGTTGCTCATGTAACTTTGTTGGAGTTCTTTGTCTTTGATACCCATATTTTCTAATTTTTTAAAAAGTGTTTTGTGGCAGATTGAATCAAAGGCTTTAGCCAGATCTAGATATATCGCTATGCATTTTAACCCTTGATCTAAGTTGCTATGTATATAATCGATTGTACTTGCTAAAGCTTCTTTTGTGCTTCTTTTTGCTTGTTTGCTTGATATGCTAAGTTATTGCAATGTGGCTTCAACTTTTATTTGCAATGCCATTACTTGATAAGCTAATTTACTGTTGTGTGATGTTTTATATTGAAAAACTATGTGGCTTCAATTCTTATTTGCAGTACAATTAGTGGATAGGCTAGATAGTTATCGGTTTTGTGAGATTTTGATATTGAAAAACTAATGTAAAGTATTTATATATTATTGTACGTTAGATTCAAATGTAAGTTTTTAGGATAAAATGATGTGTACATATTTTTGAGACAATGAAATGTTACTTCTGTGATTTACGGGCAATGGATCACCGTTGTGAATTGATTAAATTTTAATTGTTTTGCATATTATATTAATTTCTATCGTGATAATGCAGCCATATCTTATCACGATAGAAAACAATATACAACGTAATCAATAGCTGCATGTATAAATAATAAAAGTTATAAAAAAATAACAATAATCCAATAATATTTTTTATGTTATAAAAGAAAAAAAAAGCTTGTAGAAAAATGTATCTGTATTTTCTTTGTAAAAATGTATTCATATTCTTATAATATGCTATGTTATCTCTTATAATCGTTTTAGGCCAACATGAAGAAAAAAAAATTGAAATTATTAATTATTTAGGTAGGCAGGAAAATTGCAAAATATTAAACCAATCATGTGAAATGATATATTTCTTGTAGAGACTAGAAAGTGTTTTGCGTTTTGTGGCTACAAACTATAAAAAGCTTTAAATAAAAAAAAAATACTGATGAACTTTTGAAGGACATCGGAATAAGTATTGTAGTGCCAAAACCTGTATAAGAAAAATGTTAAAAGTTGGATAAGAAATAATTTCGAAGCGAGTAACTTTTTTCTATAATTTAAGCTATCTGTTTCTAAATAACTAAAATACCACATGTCTTTCTGTAAATTAAAGATTAATTTCTGTAATTCAAAGAAATATACATGCATATATGTTTTATGTGTGTGTGTGTGTGTGAGAGGGTGTGTGTGTGTGTGTGTGTTTGTGTATGAGTTTGTATGCACCTTTATTCGAGGACCTTCACAGGCCTTTAGACCCAGAATCCGAGGACTCACACGAATCCGAGGACGTCCTTGGATTCAAAATGCGAAAAACTGAATATGTACCTATAATCTATGCGTTCTGATTGGTCAACTGTCGAAATTTTGGGCCGATCGGAGAGAGTCCTCATTTTCGTGGCGAAAAATATCGTGTTTAATTTGGCTAGTGTTTCATTAGTACGGATGTGTGACCACCAGGGCGGCGCCGCTAATGCTGGAAATCACACACAGATCCTAAACCGAGGACTCTCTCAAAGTCCTCGGTTTCGTGTTAAAAGGTGCCGATTGCCGGAATGTGAACACCAGGAGGCGCTGCATGCTCGAGTGTCAAGAAATCTCACCTACGCCCTAAACCGAGGACTCGTCGTTCGAAATTCCTACGTGCATGTGTATATAATAAGTATTGCACTATTAAGATTGTGTCGACAAGGAATTCAGTTTTTGACTGTTGAAACAAAATTCAATATTGCGTTTAGTTCGTATTGTGATCTATGTTCTGTAATACTGTTTAATTCGATGTACGGTATTGTAATATTTAATAAGTAATTAGGACACCTGATCAAGTTTTTGATTTGATTAATCCGCGTCATATATTCTTCTTTCACTCCATTCTTGGTTAATCCGCTCTATTTCGGTACTTTCCGTATTATGAACGCCGATTACTAGCCGATCTGCTGTTGCACCGGGCGGCGTATTTCCTTTTACGTGTTCAATAGGAGGCATCATTGCCTCGAAACCCGCACGGGTTTGTAACGCCATTCTCCTTCCGAACCCGTGTTCAATATGAGGCACGCGTCCTCCTACTGAATACGGGTTTGTAACGCCATTTCTCTTTACAAATCCGTGTTCAGTACGAGGCATGCGTCGTCCAATCGTTTATAATTACCATGCGCATTAATTGAGCACTACGGATCCATGTTGGTTTCGAAAGATTTTTATTTTTTAACGCCCTAGTGGACTTTTACATGGAATTTTAGTAATTGTAAGAAAACAAGACAAATGGATATAATTAAATTTAGTGCAAATCAGTAAAATATCAATACGCTGATTCAAAATATAATACTGCTCTTAGCGTGAAATGATAAATAAAAGAAACTATTTATTTATTATTTTACAAGCAATAATTGTTCGCCTGAAACACTCATCCACATTGAAAAATCTCCTGATAAAAGATACATGACGCCAACGGGACAATGCCTTTCTTATATAAAATAAAGTTGGTTGTTTTCAGGCGAAAAATGTAACAAGCAGTAATTGTTGAATGAAACACTAGTATATAATGATTTATTTCGCGGGTAAGAGATAAGCCGCCATAGCTCAGTGGTCAGAGCTGTCGACCGGAAATCGAAGGGACACGGGTTCGTGTCCCGTTGGCGTCATGTATATTTTATCAGGAGATTTTTCAATGTGGATGAGTGTTTCAGGCGAACAATTATTGCTTGTAAAATAATTGTTACCCTTTGTGCTATGCATAAAAAATCTTGTCTTAAAAACATTAGTTTACCAAAAAATAATAATTTATTTATTTATTAATATAAACGCCATAATAGGCTTTAACATTAAAGTGATACATTGTATTATAAGTATGCAGTGGTACACAGAAGGGAAAAATTATTTTAAGTATTAAGGACAAAATAAGAATGTGAGTACTTAGAAATATTATCGCTGAAATGATACAGTTGTTATTAGAAGTACACTGAGATAATGTTGAAAGAAAATAAAAAAAGAACTATGTACTTTTGTTATTTTGATTGATTAATATAAGACATAATATTTAACAGAGTATGTATGTATGGAAAATCTAGTATTTAGATACAGGATACAATTATTTAATGTGGGTTACATAAAAAAAGAAAAAATATGAAGTACTCATAAGGTAAAGAATGTTATAATAATATAGAACATTTTATGTAATTCCTTGGGCCTCGGCAGTATTTTGTGAGAGGTTTAAAATATTGCCGTTTTGTAATAAAATCCCAATAATAGAATATTTCTAAACATATCCGATAACTAATAACCGTTTTGGAAAGGTTATGAAATGTCCTTTCAAATTTTATAATTCAAAATAAATATTTAATTTTAAAAATATAAGTATTTTGCATGCCAGCATAAGGAAGTTTTAAAAATGACTCATCTTACGATTTTTGTAACTAAAATTACTGATAATGAAAAAAAACGCATTCATATTGTGATAGGACTAATGTATTATAAACGATATTGTCATCTCAGTTTTTGTCGTGCCATATAAAAAATAATCAATATAAAATGCTCAAAGTACATAATTATTTTTTCAAATAGCGTTTGGAAACTTAGGATTCGTTTATGTTGGACTTCTTAATTATTTTGCGGTAAATTTTTAGATTTTTTTATAAAGCGTGATTTTTTCTCTTTTTAACACCGTTAAGATCATATCCTAACCATGAACCATGAAAGTAAGGGAGATACAACGATTTCTATGAGACATGAGATTAAAAATGTGTAAAAAAGGTGACTTGTTTTTAAGTAGAATAGATCAAAATTATTAACATCAAGTATATCTATTCATACATTCGCATGTTTATAATTGAGTATTGAGATTATTATGAACTTTAAAATTGTATTTGTTTGAAATGTTTAATCAGGTATTGTTAAATCAAGGCTATCAGTTGTAATAATAATTTTGGATTAAAAATCATAATTTTGGAAAATCATAATTTTGAATAAATTATAACATAAAAAAGTAAGTGTGTGCTCACAATTTCTGCGTTATAAACCAATAAAACAGAATAAATAATAATTTTATTTACTCGTCAGGTATATAACATTATAATAGAGATTAAAAAAAATAAAATATGACGAGTTCTACCTATTAAAAACCAAGGATAGAAATAAAACTACATTCAAAGATGTATACGTTATGTGAGGTAATCTACATAACTAGGTACCTACAAATAAAAACATAATAATATATTTTTTTTAAATCAATATTTTTTGGCAGGAGGTTCATTATCATCAATATTTAATGCAATTTTGTGAATACGTTTTCTCTTGATCAATTAAGACTTGGCTGGTCGTCCTGATTGAATCCTTCCTGTAGCCGCTTGATAGACCCTTTCTTTGCGGCGAGCGATCGATATAGGTTGTACATTAATTTTTCGAGATCTTTGCCGGGTATTTTTTTTCCACAATATATATATATATATATATAAATATTTTTTTTTTATAGTAATACCGCACAAGAGTCCCAACTGCTCCCGTCTGGAGCCAGTGAGACTATGGTATCCCCAATTGGAGTATGTTGTGAGGCTGAGGGTATTGCGGAGGGGAGGGAGATGGGGAAGAGGAAGGTGGGGAAGTACCTGACTATTCAGATCTGGTCACCAAACACGGCTAAAGCCATTTCAAGCAACGTTTCAATTCTGAATGGTGGTCTTACACCAGGGCGATACTGAGAGTATCTTCCACTCTGGAACGTGCCGCAAATATACTATATATTATTTACATTAATTAATTGTGAAATAAGACAAATTAATCAAATAAAATTTATTTGCGCACGCCGGGTTCGAACCCGCGACCTTCGGATCTGTAGTCAAAAGCGTATACCACTAGACCACGCCGGCATAAATGATAGTATACTCAAATTAAGCTTTGACAAATCACATCCAAACTTGGTGAGAATTTTTGTATGTTGAGCATTTGAATTCCTTTCCAAGATATTAGTAATTCTTTGCCACTGGGCTTGAATATTTCAGGCTAATAGAAGTATTATATATCAAATCATCGTATTAATATTTTAATAATTTACACAAAATTTATTGCATTCATTTGTCTTGTTTTCTTACAATTACAAAAGCCCACTAGGGCGTTAATAAATAATAAATACCTAATAAAAAAGGTTCCTAGATTATGCGTTTTATTGCCCATCCTTAATACATAACAATTTACACATACAAAAAATGTCTCGAAACAAACATGGATCCGTAGTGCTCAATTAATGCGCATGGTAATTATAAACGATTGGACAACGCATGCCTCGTATTGAACACGGATTTGGAAAAAGAAATGGCGTTACAAACCCGTATTCAGTAGGAGGACGCGTGCCTCGTATTGAACACGGGTTTGGAAGGAGAATGGCGTTACAAACCCGTGCGGGTTTCGAGGCAGTACTGCCTCCTATTAAACACGGAAAAGGAAATACGCCACCGGGCGCGCGGGTGGAGGGGTGCATTGCCTGTCGGGTGTCAGCCGTAATGATCTCTTACCAAATTCATATATTTAGATAGGCAATCCAATTTTATTTTGAACCTTTTTTTAAGTTTTGTGCAAATTTATATTTTAAATAAAATATTTAGCAATACGATGAGGCGTATACTTTTGTTGCCTGTTCACCGAACGAGCGAACGTTAGGACGAGCCGAGACGCTTCCAAGATACGTGTAAGAAATTCGTTCCACACTATTTCGAGGACCCAAGACCTCCAAAAACTATAGACCACTAAATCGAGGACCTTCCGAGATCCGTGTATTTTACGTATGTGTAATCCTGAATACGTGGACAGGCCTCGGATATGGGAAATCCTCAGTTACCTGCTGTGTATTCCGGTTTTTTGAGGACCGTTTTCTAGGTGCTTACCGGGTGTATGATGAAACCGAATAGACAGCAACGATCACGATTAACTTGAGTATACGTATAGGTGTAGAATACATGTCTACTTTATATAATATAACAGGACCTCGAATTCGGGTAGCCAGTTGAAGTCCTCGAAATCGGGATTGGACAAACAAGGGTGTGTGTGTGTGTGTGGGCGTGTGTGTGTGTGTGGGCGTGTGTGAGGGTGGGCGTGTGTGTGTGTTGTGAGGGTGTGTGTGTGTGTGTATGTGTGTTGTGTGTGTGTATATTTGTAAATTTAAAAAAAAAAAAAATAGTAACTTCTGTGAAAAAAAAAAAAAAAACAATCACTTTGATCTCTATAGATACTTTTTACATGTAACTTATATATGTTATACTTTTTAATATATTTTAAACACCACTTTTTATCCTTACACTATAATACCCACGCTCAGGTTTCGCCTTTGTGGGATTTTTTTGTTACTCTTTCATTCTATATTACTATGTATGTACCTGAATTGTATATGTATCAAAAATTTTGTTAATAAAAAAAATAAAAAAAACTGCCCATCATATCTTAATTGGGGAAGCTATAATCTCACTGGCTCCAGACCGTTGGGACTTGGACTTGTGCGGTATTCACATAAAAAACCTCCCGTGATTCATTTGTTTGAAGAAGAAAAATCTAATTCTACCGACGTACTTTTGAAGATGATATTATAACACAAATAGGTTACCAAAAATCCCAGATACTTAAAAAACATTTATGCATCCGGTGGTACTTAGAATAATTACATTGGCTTATTTCGTTCAAATGGGAAGGAAAACCATTAGTTTGATGCAATCGACATCCTTTCTAAACAATTCTAGTGGAGAATCAGAAAAGAGACTACTTACCATTCTATACCTTTGTAGAAATATCTAAGGAAAGTCCCCTTGGATAGGGTAATTTGGTAATTCCAACGATATTCAATTAAATTGTATTTGTAAGGATTTTCATCGTCATTTTAATCAAATCAATACATTTAGAATATTCGCCTTCATATCCTCACTTCTGATTTCATTGTTAGAGTTTTTCGTAAATATACCGAGGTACTCATTTTATCATTTCTACTATGTCTTTTCTCTTTTTTAAGTTCTGCTAAAAAATGATCTAATAAGTGTCCATAGTTGTGATGTTTTTAATTTGTCATATTGATCCCGATGTTCGCATCGGTATTAATATCTATTGTAATCCTGATATCTTTAACGTTCTGACCTGGTTTGCACTTTGGAGTTGGATTGTCCCAACTGCCTCCACCGCCGCACTTCAAGACCTCCAGGAAGTCTGTTGAGCTGTGTCCATTCTTGCACTTGGAATCGACGATGGTTCCCGATGGCATTTTCTCTGCGCACGGGATAAAATTGTACATGGGATCTCTGCACGTGAAGTTTACTGTGAAGGAAGTCACCATGTTGCACTTCCCTGAAAGAAGGTAATGAAAACAACTTTAATTAGTTTATTTTTACAGACATCTGTTAGAAAAAAGCTCACATGAGATGAATTGACGAACCAAAACGAAAGTCTTTAAAATCGGCAAAACTACATTTGAGGAAATCCAATTTTAAATTCCAAGGCATTTAACTATAATCACTAGGTCAGCAGATACTTTTTAAATGGTATGGTTAGGTAAGAAACTTGTTCTTTGCAGAGCCGTATAGCTCTGATCAAATTCTTAATATGACCATATGCTTTCTTTTTGGTGGATAGCATTCTCAACTTAACGACTAAATCTTGTAATCCATATTATTTTTTTATGAATGTTGACAATAAAATAATGAGATGAGATGCGATGGGATGAGTTGAGATGAGATGAGATGAAAAATATGAGATGTGAGGAGGTATCAGAAAAGATGATATGTGATGAGCTGAGATGAAATGAGTTAAGAGTGGATGAGATGATGAGATGAGGTTATATGAGATGAGTTGAGATGAGATGAGATGAGATGGAGATGTTTTGCGCCCTTGAAGTGATTTCGCGCCCTTGAGGTGATTTTCTCACGAAAACGGCGCTTATAAATAATCCAATCATTATTATTATTATTATGAGATGAGATGAGTTGAGATGAGATGAGATGAAATGAGAAGTGTTGATTTGATATGAGTTGATTAGATGAGATGAGATGTAATGAGGGGACATGTGATGAGATGAGATGAGATATGTGAAATAAATCTTAAATAAATGGGATAACACGTCAAACGTGTGAATATTTAGGCATATGTCACATGAGAACGGGTCTGTTTTACGACTCGTTCTTGAGTTCAACAGTTCGGCTCGCCTCTGTGTTTCCCACCTCCTAAAACGTGGGTCTCTTCAAGACCCGCGTTCACTCCTTCCTCTCCTAAAAATACCTTTTATTAATTATCCGAAATCAATAAGAACTTACTGAGACTAAACCACCCACCCTAATAACTGAAATATATGTTTGGAGAAACTCAAAGAAGTGTAGGTACTAACTGTTGCAGGTGATAGTTTTTGGTTCTGGTGACCATACACTTTCTTCGCAGAAGGGGGCGGCGGCCGCAGACAGGTCGTAACCAACGTTGCAGGAATACTGGAGGTAGCTGAATTCCGGGATAAGTTGGCCTGGCTCAAGCGAATGTGGATGTGCGATGTATTTTCCGGCTTCTGGATATTCGGGCAAAATGCAACCTCCTTCAGTGTCGCTGAAATTATTTGTCGATTGATTGAATAAAACACAAAAGAAGGAAAATTCAAATAATTAAGGAATTAATTCAGGTTTACACCATTTTAGAACCATTCGTTGGATAACCATCACCTCTGCCAAAGGTCACCGCAAGTGATTTAGCAGGGGTGACCGGGTTCATCGGGTGAGGTGTGTTCAGGATGCACCTGCCCAACGCCTGCTTGACGTGCCAGATCGGGAGAGGCTGGTTTGGGGAGACCTTTCAACCTCTCCATCGATATAATTCAGATTAACACCATTTGTTGGATAACCATCTGCTCTGCCACAGGTCACCGCTAGTGATTTAGCAGGGGTGACCGGGTTCATCGGGTGAGGTGGGTTCAGGATGCACCTGCCCAACGCCTGCTTGAAGTGCCAGATCGGGAGAGGCTGGTTTGGGGAGACCTTTCAACCTCTCCATCGATATAATTCAGATTAACACCATTTGTTGGATAACCATCTGCTCTGCCACAGGTCACCGCAAGTGATTTAGCAGGGGTGACCGGGTTCATCGGGTGAGGTGTGTTCAGGATGCACCTGCCGAACGCCTGCTTGACGTGCCAGATCGGGAGAGGCTGGTTTGGGGAGACCTTTCAACCTCTCCATCGATATATTCCTAACCATCTATTATACCTGATGCTGTGAACATTGAAAAAATATTATTTTTACGGATTGTGCGTAAAAATCTGGTTGGTGAAATGTCATTAATGAGATGATGATCTCCACATTTCTCACACGATCATTTATTTATTTATTATTCATTAACGCCCTATCGGGCTTTTACAGAATAAATTCACAGTGTGTGTATGTAAGTGAAACATAAAACAAGGATAATAGCATAACTAAATACAAAAAAAGATAAAAATCAAATGCTAATACTAAGATTAACATAAAGTCCAAATAAAATAATATTGTAAATAAAGAAAAGATTCAAGTATAAAGTAAGTATGTACATTGTACATTCATATATGCATTTAATTATTCATGTTTGATGCAAAACCAGTAAGACTGAAAACAGTAAAATAATTTACTCGTCAGGTAAATAGAAAATAAATATATATAATATACTGATATGTATTATAAAACAAATTTTTAAAAAAGAAGAAAAATAATGTCTGTTGTATCTATAGATAAAAAAACTAATAAGTAATGGCAAAATACCAACTCCGTAATTAATATCGAATTTAAATAATAGTACTTGAAATGGTAAAGTAAATTAAAGTATACTATACATATCAAGTATGACCGTACATGCATACAGTCATTAATATGCGTCTAAAAAATAAATAACAAATAAACTAAGGAGTATGTGAGTTAAACGCTGGAAGGTATAGATACAAGACTTTTTTTAAAAAAAGAGCTAATTAATAATACAAGTTAATGACTAGCAATTACATGGTTTTACCACACATTCGCCTCAGCGATTTCATTTCTACGACATTCAGTCTACTTTCATCCTTCCTCTGTCAGTTCCAAGCCTCACTGCCATACATCAGGGTAGGTTTCAGCACTCTATTGTGGACTGCTAGCTGCGCTTCTTTGGACAATGTTTGGTTAGCGCCAACTGCGTTCAGTCCTCCATCAAAATGTTAATGTTTGTTTGTAAAAAATCTTAAGTCTCCGAAAGATCTTCACCGATTGCTTTGAAATTTTGACACATCGTTGCATTCGAATATGCTTGTGTTTTTATATAATTATAATGACTTACGTACCGAAACCAGACTTCTCAAACTATCAGATAGAAGAATTCTAACTGATATATTATTTGTATTCAAAACTTTTAAATCTCTATTTGACAGCCCTGAAATATTGGCATTAATTTTTATGAATGTACCTGCCAGACAAACTCGAAGCAAAGACACTTTTAAATGTAACAATAACCTCAATACTAACTACTCTATGTATGTACCATTCCAAGAATTCATCACCTTGCAAACAAACGCTTTGAACGTATTCATATATTTGGTGTTGATAATTTCGTGGGTTTCAAAAGGCAACTAATTTCAGACCTATTTGCTTGTTATTATTTATATAATTTCTTGTCTTTTTTAAAAAACTTTTCTCTACACTTTCATACGAGTACATCACATACTCCTTTTTAGTTTTTAACACACAACGTTTGAACGTACTTGATTTATACAATGTTATTTTTTGTTGCTGTTTTAAAAATAAAAACCTTCTGTTGTCACTGTATTATGCAATAAATCATGGAAAAGCCCATCAGGGCGTTAAAATTAATAAACAAATATGGATAGATGTCACGTGTTACAGGAATGAATATGATTTTTTTTAAAACAACGCCATATATATTTTTTTTAAACGGCGCCACCTGTTGGACGTAAAAGCAACACGCGCTATTGTTTCTCTAACTGCAGAGACAGACTGATGTGAGATTACAGCTATTACGTAATAAATTTAAAGTTTCTTATCGGAAGGAGTTATTTATAAATTATGAAACAAATAAGTTTCCATGGCAACAAAAACATATTGACTTATTGTATTTTGACAATGAAACTTATCTTATTGTAACAGATTACTATTCAATTTCAGAGTAGTTGAAGATATTTTTTATTGTTTTTAAGCAATAATTATTAGTCTGAAACACCTATGTAAATTGAAAAAACCTTTCCGAGAAAAAATACATGCCGCCGACGGGAATTGAACCCGCAGCCTTCTGACTGCCGGTCGTCTGTTCTACCAATTGCGCTACGTCGGCTTATTCGAAACCCGCCAAATTCTTCAATATGTACTTGTAGAGTCCTGAAGCTTTTTAAAATTTATATAGGTGTATCAGGCTAATAATTACTGCTCATAAATAATACATTATCCTTTGTGCTCTGCATAAAAAAAATCTATCTCTTGAACATTAGTTTATCATTAAAAATAATAAAGATTTTTTGGTTTTTATTTAATTGGTAAATTCAATGCAGGGTATGTCTCATCACTACTGTAGGTAGTGCGTAGCTAAGATAATATAATCAGTAATCTGTCTCTAAAACCAGACAACTATGTAGGGCGTGGTCTTGAGTGAACTTGGGAATTAGGGAATACGAATCTAGGGATAATCTACCCGGAGGTATAATCTAATCTAATCGGTCGGTTTTTTAATGCCACAAATACAAATTTTCATATTTTGCAATTCTAATTTCCGTCACGGAATCCTGAATAATGCTGCTAATTCGAAAACTAATCATTTTTAGAAATGCTGGCCTAATACGCCTTAAAGGTTATTTCGGGACAGTTGAACGAGTATATTACCTTCCTTTGTGTTCCGGGTGTCTCGGCAGGCGGCCACTGGAGACTGCTTGCGCTGCAACAACAAATACAAATAAACAATAAATAATTACGTAAAAAAAAAATTATTCATTTATTTATAAATATAAATTACAAACAATTCAAAACAAAATGAACCTTTGTCTGTCCAACTGGGAAGGATTCCCGTTTCAGGACAGCCAAATTGTGTATTTAGTACATAATATTCTTACAATGGAATGGCGATGCTGTCAAAACAAATTTTGAGAACATTATTGGTTGCATTCGAACTGACAAGACGGTTTCTTTATCCTTGAAAGAATCGCAAATATGTTATTTATTACCAGGGTCAATTTGGATAACATTAGTTATTGCATTCAGGACAGATGAATGGTTTCTTTCGGGACGTCACAAGTCTGAGATTCTTTCCAGGGCATTTTGGAGAACATTTACAATTGTATAGTTAGAATTTCCACATTTATAAATCAGTATAAGACATATGAATCCAATAGTATTATATTTTTAGAATTTCTCAGGTGATAGAAATTACACATTACTAGACCAGAATATATGCCGTATGACAAATGAATTTCCAATTTTAAAATTTCGAATCTTTATTTATTAAATGGCTAGTCATTATTATACAGTAAATTTAAATTTAAATAATAACAACAATGAAGATCAAGTTATTAGGAACAAAAATAACCATTTTTAAACTTGAAATAAAATGATTTGATTTGATTCATGGTTTATCAATTAGTCAAACAAAAATATATATATAACCTCATAGCCGATAGGATGGAAATCAAAAAGTGCACGTATTTTGCGTAAATTGGTTAACCTCTCAAGCATCATGCGGAAATACGTATTTTATATATGTTACAAAGAGAAATAATTATTCTTTCCAGTTTGCATTAAATATTTATACTGGATGTCATTAATAGAATCCCGAATATAACCAAAATTAACAATTCATATTTCGCGTCAAATATTGAGTTCTCTCAATTTATTGTGGAAAAAAAAAATTTTTTTTGAAAGAATTTTTGTTAAATTTTTCACGTTTGATGTTAAAATTTTATTATTTAGATTTCTAAAATAGTAATGATTATTTTAAATGCGTACAGCGGAAAGAAAATTTTATCAAATTTCTAAAACAGTATTTTTTTTGGTATTTGAGATTTTCACGGCAAGAAGTATTATGGTGATTTGTTTTAGAGGTATTTAAATAGTGTATTGTGGTAAAATAGTGTATTGTGGTAAAATAATGTATTGTGGCAAAATAGTGTATTGTGGTAAAATAGTGTATTGCGGTAAAGTAGTGTATTGTGGTAAAATAGTGTATTGTGGTAAAATAGTGTATTGTGGTAAAATAGTGTATTGTGGGAAAATAATGAATTGTGGAAAAATAATGTATTGCGGTGAAAAAAAAAACTTTTTTTATATTGTTTCTTTTCTTAAAAATATTTTTAATAATAAAATTTGTCTTGTATTACATCACGACTTGTTGAAAATAGAGCAACCAATGCATTTGTTGTATTTAAAGATACACTGTGAATTTTTAATACCTTGTAATATGTTAAATAACAGAACAAAATAAGTTTTTAATAATTTTCGGAGCATGTTTTACGACGTATCAGCTGGAGATGACAATAAAATGGATGTTTATCATTTACTCACAGCGTAACTTCCGCCACTGAAACCCAGTGGAGGTTTTCTCTGTGCGTTTCTAAGTGCGTTTGTGTTGTAAAACCACAATTAAAAAATGAGATTCTTTTATTAAAGACAAACTTCCATTATAATATCAGGTCGAAGAGCAACCCGATATTCCTATTTCGTGCGTTAAAGAATCAACACAAAACGTAAAAAAAAAACATAATTTCCAAAATAAGACCAATGCCAAATTAAGACTATCGTTGTGCACCGCGAAGTATATTGTTGGATGCCACGCGACGATTGGAGATTGACGTATGGCGCCGCCGACCGAACTTCGTACACAATAAGGATGTTTTGGGATTTAATTTTCTATAGTAGTTGAATTATATCTCTGTACATTTATATTTTATTTTTCCTGCATTTCTCCAACCATTTGCTTAGTGACATCTTTTTTAGATATACATTACTATATATATTAGTTTTACGAAAGTTTCGGCAAATGCCACTTTGTCTATGTCACTTAGTTATGCAATATTATGTTGAGCTTTCTCCAATATACTGTACAACAACAGTAAGTACACTTTGAGTAAATATCTCTTTAATTTCTGAACCCAAAAATAACCTCGATAAACTTTGACTCTTGTTGCTAATGAGATAATTTTTACAAGAATAATAATATTTAAGGATAAATTTACAATAATTAACATTAATTATTCGCTGTGGAAAAACCATATTAATTATGACGTCAAAACACGATAATCAAATATAAACCCTTCTTCGGAAATATTTCAACAAAGTTTAATAAGGTAAAGTCAACAATATATATAAAGAAAGATTTCAACAAGTTTACAATAAAACTTATTTACATATATCAAAAAATGAGGTCCAACTTAGACTTGAAGAAGCGTCTATCTTTCCTTTTTCCAATCCCTAGCATATGGTATTTTGAGATGGGGTGGCTGTGCTGAATCTATTATCAATCCAGTTATTACAGGGCAAAAACTAATTTTCTAAATTATATTTAACTGCCAACCTACCCACCCCTCAAACGAACTACTTACTAAAAATATTTATTTATTTTTTATAATATTGATTACATTTTATGCTTTTGACTGTCCAACTAGGAAGGATTCCCGTTTTAGCATAATCAAATTTACAGGTTTCAAGTTATCCTAGATGAATATAGGATTTAAGACGACATAAAATAAGTATGTTAAAACGAAAATACATAAAAAAGATACATAAAGGCGTTCAAGATATATAATTATTAAATTACAATTGGGGTCTTAGATATTCGCCAATTATTTACTAAGACAAGATTGTGCTACACACGGAAAAATATCCCCCTGGTGTCTCATCACAACATCAAGCATACACACGCTTTTCATCAAACCTGGGATGCGTGCTCCCTAAAACTACACTTAACGACAATTCTGGTTCATCGCTCCTAAAATATAAAATGCCTGAAACACCGATATACAGTCAATGAATTTTAAATTCCTTTGTAATCTTTCAAATTCGTAAAAAAATGAACAAATAGACAAAAAATGCAACATATATACAAAACCCACCTGTGTGCACAGAAACTGCCGCAAAAACAAGGAACTTAAACATGTTTGTTTTAACGTTTTTCATTGCACAGAAATGATTTAATTTCAACCGTTCGGGAGAGCAGCCAACCCCGGTGGTGGTTCTCCAACTTGTACTGCGAACAGCGTCTAAGTGCGCGGGGTATATGTAACTGATAATGAATCTTGAATCTGAGTATGGTAATTAATTATGTATACAGTGTTGCTCAGATGCCGAGAATTCAAAATAATCTTTTTACGATACCTCTACATGAGAGAGTTTGGTTTTTACCCATGGCTGTATCCAACAGCATTTATCTCGGGAATTCTGGGTGTATGTAGCCTTAGTTCCAGAAGGGATGTTGCATTACTCCTGATGGTGTATAAGCTTCTAAACGGTTTTGTCTCAATACCAGACATTCTGTCTAGAATAGGATTCTATATCGCGGATGATTTTTCGCTAGGCCGCCAACACAGTCTTTTGATTCTTCCTAGGTGCAGAACTAACTTACCAATAGTGATGCCCTTGGGAAAAATCACTAGGTTAATTAACTGCCTCAATTAACAGGAAATGTGGATATTTTCTACATGTCATACAATGTATTTAAACGTGAAATATTATTATTCAAGACTTAACATTGTAAACCTATGTTTGAAACTTTTTTTTGTCCCACTTGTAAATGTATTTGTTATTCACACGGGATCCTTGCCTTGTCGGGGCACCGCTCTAGGGTCTAGGGTCTAGGGTTCTGGGTTCGAGTCCTAGATGTGATCTATCTTTTTCTGTTTCAGATTTTCGTTTAGGAATTGCTAATATTGTCTTCAATAATTAAATATTACAATTTAAGGTTTTACCAACCAAAGTTTTTCCAAAAAAATAGAAAATTTTAAGGTAAAATAAGACACAGAAGTGAAATGTAAAGTTCGACGGTCCAGCACTCCAGCAAAAAATGAGTTTAAACATAAAATGACAAGTAAGAAATTAAGATAGAAATTGTAAACTAAGACACAAAACTAAATAATTATAAGCCCGACCAAATTATTGAAAAGTTTACTAAAATAATTTTGGGTGTTTTCTTGGGATGATCTGTACAGTGTACACGTACACATTAATTAATAATAGTCTTATAATTAATTGATAAAACATGTTGTTTATACTAGTTTCAATACCAGTTCTTGTTGGGTATTATTACATTTTTATGGCTATCGCGCCGGGATCACATGAGGACAATACAAAACTGTTTTGCCCCAGCCCTGGACCCACAGTCCTAGTGTGAACAGTAGTTTGGCAGACAGGACAATGAACCAAGACACTGTCCCAGAGTAATCGTCGTTTAATAGCGTTTTGACAAGACAGTAGGACAATAGCTAGTAGCTCCGCACGCATCATATTTCGGTTTACAAATGTCACGTAAATGGGACACTACAATACATTTTGTAATAAAATACCGATAGAAATTTCGTGAAAAGCTTTTGACAGCGTTCCGCGTTTGAACTACCGTAGAATTGTTGTACTGTCCCATTGTCTTGCCGTGCGCTGAGGCTGTTCACGGAGTAGGGGACACTGCTGTACTATCTTATGTATTGCCCTCGTGTGATCCTGGCATTAACAATTTATTTATTTGATTTATTGACTCAGCGGAAAGAAGTCCTGTTTTAACTAGACCGTTTTGAAAATAATGATAGCTTGTTTTTGTAAACTGGACTAACTGGTCTATTAATGATAGCTTGTTTTGTACACTTGACTAACTGGTCTATTAATGATAGCTTGTTTTTGTACACTTGACCAAATGATCTATTAATGATAGCTTGTTTTTGTACACTTGACCAACTGATCTACTAATGATAGCTTGTTTTTGTTGTAAATCTCGACCACAAACTCTAAAATGCTCAATAAAATATTCAATTTCAAAAATATTTCTTTTTGAATCACATTCAAAATAAAATTAACATGGATCCGAAAACTTAATTCGAATCGGACGAATAAAACCGAAGATATATTATTTTTTAAATATAGATTTGTTTTTGTTTTGTTTTTAGGACAAGCCACCAATGGACAACGACTATCTATGTAAGAAATCAAAATATCTAATTGGTGCTTTACTTTGTAATTCTTTTAAATGTTGATGATATAGTCCAGTTGCAGAGATTCCAAATAGAAACAAATAACATATTAAAAGAACACCACTTTATTTATTTAAATAGTCCTGTTTTCCACCTATTGCGAGTATGATTCATTATAATGGATATTTATGTAGTGTTATAAATTATTTATGATAAAATTAATATTAATAAATATAATTTACGGCCGTGATCGAGGGGTAAGGCTCTCGACTAGCAAGCCGGAGGTCACGGATTCAAATCCCGGAGTGCACAAGTAAATTTTATTTGATTATTTTGTATTATTTTAAAATTTACAATGATATACAGTATACAGGGTGTCCGGGGGTTAAGTGCGCTAACTTTTGGAGATGATTCTACATGATGGTAGAAGTAAAAAAAATAATTAACTTTTTTCGAAATTCCATTGTTTGTTTTCCTATACAAAAAAAATAAATGTTTAACGTAAAAACCACCTTAAAACGTTGGAATTTCTAAATAAGTTATTTGTCTTTTTTATTTGTACTATCATGTAGAATTACCCAACTAAGCTATCGCATTTTACCCCCGGACACCCTGTATAATATTTGCAGCATATTCTAGAGTGGAAGTATCGCCCTAGTGTTACCACCAATCAGAATGAATGAAACGTTGCTTAAAATGGCTTTGGCCGTATTTGGTGACCACATCTGAGTAGCCAGGTACTTTCCTTCAATCTCGATTCGCTCCTCTACATACCCCAATTGGGAATGCCATAGTCTCACTGGCGCCGGACGGTTGGGAGAGGTTGAGAGCAGTTTGGACAATATAAAATGTTGTATTTTTAGTCGCTTGTTGAATACCTGAGGTCTAGTTTTCTAATATATATAAAATAAAGTTTGACGAACCTCAAAAATAATAGTGCTGATTGTTGTTTTGTGACGACGCTAAATATGAAGGGCAGTGAAAAAACTGGCCCTAAATCGTCAATCGAATAACTCCTGATAATTCTCCACAGATTTAAAGGTTTAAAACCACCAGATCTCATCATGATCCTCAAATCAGGGTGTATTTTGCCACCCTTCCCCAAACACGGATACTATAGAGTACACTACGAAATTGGAGCAGTTGTACCAGGACGTTTAGTAGGACCTTACACCAAACTAACGAACTTCTGTCAGGAAGGATATTCTATTGATGTACCTAATTCATATTGTGCAGAAGACAATTGGTGGAGCGCACTACACACCTGTACCTGTGAGTCATTTTTTAGACCTGGTTTTATTACACAGAGTCATTAACAAGTTAATCGATATCCCTGCCATCGTTACCACTGTAAAATTCCATATACCGACTTCTTATTCCAGTTCCTACAAAAAAAATAACATTCTTCTGTAATACATAATTCAAACACCGTATGACATGGAACAACTTAATTACTATAAAAGATATAGAAACATATGCACGAAAATTATTAGAGTAGCTAAGGAGTTGTACTACAAAGAAAAACTTAAAAAAGCAAACAATTACCCAAAGGAAATATGGAGAATTTTAAAGGAAGTTACATACACACAAAAATACAAACAAAAAAATACTATCGAACATCTAAATATTAACTCGAAAAAAATAGATGCCAAAACAAATATAGAAATGATGGCAAACCACGTTAATAACTTTTTTGCAACTATAGGGAAAGTTTTAGCGAATCGTAAAAAACACAGCACAAACACACTAACACAAACAAACAGATCAAACATCGATACCCAACTAACACAACACAGATTTATATTAAAAACAAGTTCGGAAATGGAAATTAACAAAATAATAAATACATTAAAAAACCGGATTGCTCCTGGATTAGATGAGATAACAACGGATTGCATTATAATAATAAAAAATGAAATATTAAAACCTATAACACACCTAATCAACCTTAGCATAACACATGCCTGCTTTCCTAATACTCTTAAAAAAGGACTGCTAATCCCTATGTATAAATCCGGAGATAAAATGGAAATAACTAACTATAGACCAATCACTTTGTTAAACTCTCTATCAAAGATTTTCGAAAGACTATTAAAAAACCAAATAATAAAATACCTGGAAGAAAACAAATTAATCTCGGACAATCAATATGGATTTAGAGAAAAAAGAAGCACAAAAGAAGCTTTAGCAAGTACAATAGATTATATACATAGGAACTTAGATCAAGGGTTTAAATGCATAGCGATATATCTAGATTTGGCTAAAGCCTTTGATTCAACATGCCACAAAACACTTTTTAAAAAATTAGAAAATATCGGTATCAAAGACAAAGAACTACAACTATTAAAAAGTTACATGAGCGACAGAACACAACAAGTCAAAATTAATAACTATACTAGCAAACCACTGCCGATTACACACGGAGTTCCACAAGGAAGCATACTAGGGCCCGTTCTTTTCACAATTTAGTTTGCAGCATGGAAATAGATGGAGAAATAATTAGTTACGCAGACGACACAGTTTTACTATTTAAATCTAAGGATTGGAATAAGGTTTATAACATTTAGAAATCTAGGAATCACGCAAGTGAAAAAATGGTTGGACTCAAATACACTTACACTAAACATATCGAAAACAAAATTCACAACGTACAGCATAACCAACACAGGACAGCCAAAAAACAATACAAACACCATAAAAATACACGAATGCATAAACACCAACATCTGCGATTGCCCCCCTCTAGAAAAAACAGAACAAATAAAGTATCTAGGAATCGTAATTGACCATAATCTTAGATGGACACATCACATCAAACAAATCACAAATAGACTATTCAGAAGAATACACATTTTCCTAAATATAAGAAACATATATAAAATAAAACAATTGAAAACAATATATTATGCACTATGCCAATCAATAATAGAATATGGAATAATTGCTTGGGGAGGAGCAACAAACGCAGCTACCGCTCAAATAGAAATCGCCCAGAAAACGATATTAAAGGTAATACTCAAAAAACATAAACTAACCGACACAGACCAAATATTTAAAAGCTGTGACATACTTGATATACGCCAATTATATATAAAAACCCTACTAAACTACATTTTTGACCAAAAAAAAAACCACAACAAACACAAAATATCACTAATAGACCGGTCAGAAAAGCTCATAAAAAAAACATAAAAACTCCGACGGTAAACACTACCTTTGGACAAAGGCACCATAAATACCACGCTATTAAAGCATTCAACAGTCTTCCACTTGAAACAAAAATTGAGGAAAATAAAAATAAATTCAAACACAAAATAAAAAAATGGATTAAAGAACAAAAAAGACAATATTTCCAAAATTCTATAACATAAAAGAATAAAACATATACACGCAACACAAAAAAAAAATATAAAACACGCAACACGCACAAACACATAAATCATTATAAATGCCGATTTATTTATTTATTTATTTATCAAAAGAAAGTACATATTACATATTGGATGCTTTGCCTGTCCAACTAGGAAAGTTTCCCGTTCTAGGACAGACAAATTGACATGTTTAGTTCATATTATTACTGAAATGTACACAATTACATAACAAAAACCAAAAAAAAAAAAGTTTCATTTTTCTCTGAAACTAAGTTGTGTAATAAAGAAAATGTATATAATAAATATAAGTACACATACATTGTTTTGTGAGAAGTAGAAAAATTAATCTGGTAGCATATATTATAATCGGATTTACCGAATTAACCTGGTAACATAAAATATTAAAATTTACAGAGTATGAGGTAAGCGTTGTAACTAGAATGTGTAATAAATTATGTGTATGATTGTTTTCACTGAATTAAAACATGAATTCAGAACAAATTATATTATACGACAATACGAATATACACCGCGCTCATTTCTTGAACTACTGCTAAAATGTAAAAACAATAACTATATATATAGATAGAAATATAAACTATGAAACATAAACTATGAATATAAATACATAGTACCTGATTTAGTGCTACTTTGGTGAAATTGGTGCATTACTTCGTGCGCCATATTGTGTTATGTATTTATTATAAATCATTACCGTAGTAGGTACCAAGTTTCACACAGAGTTTGTGTGCGACGTACAAATGTGATACGCTTTACAGTAGTGATGTACCTTATGAGCAGACAGGCTTCAGGGGCGCATAACCATAAATCTTAGGTTGAAAAACATCAGAAGGTATAAAAACATCAGAATGGATGTCGAAACATTGCGGAGCAATATCAGAACTCAATGAAGTGTGGTAGGAATTTTGGTCTAGTGATCAGGAAACTTTGGTGATTTTGTTTAACAGTTATACAGCATACGTTCACTTTCGACTCTCCCTAAGTTTAGAATCCAATCATTGACTAATTTACGCAGGACGCTTCCACTTTTCAATTTCCAAGAACCGGGTATAAGGTTGAACATTTTTGGACCTAGGTAAGAATATTGTCTTTGAGCAAGGGATGTCATGGTAGCAAGTGGAACTATTGGATTCCTCCCTGCATGTCGGGTGTTGTGATAATGTTCTACGGAGGGGAAGAGGTGACGATATTTTTGTGTGTATAATATAACTTTTCTTATAAATAGTTGCCTCACATCCAGAACTCCTATATCTTTGAATAAATCATTACTGGGGTATCTAAATGTTTTTTTAAGTATGACCCTTAGTAGTGATTTCTGTGCTTTGGCTAAGGGGTCCAGAATTGATTTGGTACATCCTCCCCATCCTAAAGATGCATATTCAAGTAAAGAGTTGCACATGGCATAGTACATTAGTTTTAGATCTTTTGCGCATAGTATATTTCTAATCGCCATGAAAAGATGCGTGAGTTTTCTGACCTTTGTGGAGATTGAATAGATATGTTCATTCCATCTCAGATTCTTGTCTACAATAATTCCTAGATATTTTATGCTATCCACATACTCTAAGGTATTGCAATTGCAAGTGTTTGGGTCATTGCAATGGTGTATAATAATTCTTTGAGTTTCTCTTGGTTGTCCCGCTTGAGTTGCACTGAAGCAAATGAATTTAGTTTTGTCAGTATTGAGAGTGAGAAGATTATTATCTAGCCATTGTTTTACCTTGTTAATACCAATTTCTGCATTACTATGAACTTCATTCCAATTTTTGCCTTCAAATAATAATACTGTGTCATCGGCAAAGGTGATAATATGATCGGCAAATGAACTGTTGCATAATTCATTTATATAGATAATGAATAAAAGTGGTCCTAGAGTGCTTCCTTGAGGTACACCAAAGTTTATATCAGCCGGATCGCTTAGAGTATCGTTAATATTCACTCTTTGGCTCCTATTTTCTATATAACTACCTAACCACTTAAGTAGCTGACCCTGAATGCCGATGCGCTGTAGTTTTTTCAAGAGAATTTTGTGTGAGATAGTATCGAACGCTTTGGCTAGATCCAAGAAGAGCGCAATGCATTTTCTTCCTCTATCTATATTGTTGGAGATGATTTTCGTCAGGTTTGTAATGGCATTTTCAGTGCTCAATCCTGGTCTAAAGCCATACTGTCTATTGGAAAGGATATTGTTTTTTTCAAGGTAATGACTTAGACGATTCTTTTTACAATTTTCTCAATAATTTTCGAGATTGAATTGAGCAAAGAAATTGGCCGGTAATTGTGTATCTGCGATTTATCTCCATTTTTGCGAAGCAGTATAACAATAGAGTGTTTTAAATGATTTGGAAATTTTCCTGAATTGAAGCTTAAATTGGAAATATACGCGATTGGAGTTGCTATGAAGGATTTAGTAATTTTTAGCAGAATTGATGAAACGTTATCAGGACCACAAGCATTCGATGACTTAAGTTCGTCAATTATATTTATGACTTCGTTTGAAGTTGTGTGGATGTTGTCTAATTTATGACCGAAATTAGAGATTTTTAACTTAGCGAGATCGGATTCTGTTGTATTAAGATTGTTGAGAATTTTTTTCGCAAGTGTGACTCCCACTGACGTGAAATAATTATTGGCAAAATTCGCAATGATTTTTGGGTCTGAGGTGTTCGCGTTATTGATGTTCAGTGATTTAATATCGGAAGATTTATTTATTTTTGTTTTAGTTATATTGCGAAATGCTTCCCATAAACGTTTTGGAGTAGTTATTTTCGTAAATTATTTTTTTATAATAATTTTCTTTAGCCGATTTTATTAGTTTTTTGCAAAAGTTCCTATAATTTTTGTAATGAGCTTGTACTATAATATTTTCAGGGCACCTATTCGCCTTTTTATGAAGTTGGTTCCTAATGTTAATCGATTTGATAAGGCCAGGGGTGATCCATGGCGTAAGTTTTATTTGTTTATGTGGTAAAAGTTTATTGCTTGTATGTTTAGAAATATATGAATGTAATTTAGTGATAAATTCATCATCGATGAGTCGGCATCCGTTTGGTCTAGAACATTTTGCCAGTTTTCTGAGCTCAAATCTTCAATTAAGTTATTATAGTTTATTCTTGCAACATGTTTAATTTTAGCAGGATTAGGAGGTTTGTTTTTAAGGCAGAGTGCTGTTGTATAGTGATCTGAGATTGTAGAGTGAATGACAAATGAGTCAACATGGTTAATTTTTTGACGTTGATGTGGTCAATACAAGATTTACTCATGCCCTGCTCACGAGTAGGGCTAATAATTGTCTGAATGAACCCATTTTCAGTTAGCAAACATAGGTAATCGTTGGATTGGCGGTGGTATTCGGTAATTGTATTGATGTTGAGGTCGCCTATAATTATTTGCCGTTCTATATTTTTTGAGCTGTTGATAATTGATTGGAGTGAATTCAGAAAAGTGTCAATATTTTGAAAAGAGGGTGATCTGTATATTGCAAAAATACATAGATTATTATTCAATACAATTTTCAGGCAGTTGGCTTGTGATAAGAAAATTTCATCAACTTGAGATTGAAGTCCGTCTCTGATGTATACAACGATCCCGCTAGACTTATTAAGATATATGTTTGTGTGGTGTTCAGAGTAATTGTGAATAACTTTTGAGGTGTAATCTTTACTGAGCCAGCATTCCGATAAATAATAACGTCGAATTGGTAATTGAATTGATCCAGAAAAATTAAAAAATCGTAAAAATTAAAAAATCGTCAATATTAGAAATGCTTCTTATATTTTGGTGTATAATTTTAACGCCGTAAGCAGACCATTTATAGTTATTTAGATTGTTCATATCATCAATGACATTCATGTTAAGATCTATGCCGGAATCATTTCCGGTATCATAATTTAATAGAATCATAAGTATGTGTTGGTTGTGTGTTGTATAGAAGTTGGTTCCCGAGTAATATATAATTAAATGCGATTCCAAATGTAGTTAAAATGGTAAATGTGCTTAATATAAATAATATAGTACAAATGTTGTAGTTAGATGTAGTACTATTAATGAGATAGCAAGAAGTAAAAACAAAATGGTAGCAAGAATTGCTTGATATCAAATGAATTAGAAAACGGTAGTAAATTATACAAATATGAGTAATATATAATAATATGGTATAAATAATGTAATTAGATATAGTACTATGAAAGAGATAGCAAGAAGACAAAACAATAATAATAATAAAAATAAGGTAGCAGGAACTGCATAACATACATAACAAATGAATTCCAGAAGGGTAGGAAATGAAACAAATATGGAGAAATATAGAGCGAGACATAAATGCACGGGTCAAGACATACCTCGAAAGAATAGCCATTAATTCAAATTTATCAAAGCGCAGCCAATATGCTTTCGTCTGAGATAACAATGGCATTAGTTCCCTCGTTTTTACGAAGATAAATTTGCCCCCGTTTAATCCAAAAAAAGCGATATTGTTTCTCCTTCGCCGCTGTTCGTGTCTTGTACCACAGCTGTTTACCGCGAAATGTTAGTTGTTCTGAAATGAAGATCGGCGAGCAGGAACCAGCTATACCGATGTTTGAGGTGTTCAATTTGTCTTCTGGATTCTGTTTGTTTTTGTTGAAAGATTTTACGTCTGTTAACAGGTTTTCTCTTGCTATGTTCGTTTTGAATTTAACAATGATTTCTCTCGGATGACTCTTGTTGTTTTTTTTTGCTGCGCGATGAATGGCATCAATGTCCTTTGTATCAGTGGAGGACTTTGTTGTTTTGCAGATATTGAAAAAAACGTCTTGCAGATTTTCTCCTTTGATTTCTGGGATGCCTCTTATTTCTATGTTGTTCGCTTTGAGTTCCCTTTCCTGCATGTCCACACATTTTTCCAAGACATAAATCCTAGCTTCCAGGGTTGAGTTCTTTTTAGTGAGTTCATCATTTTTTAGTTCGATGTCACGGATTCTAGCCATGAAATCCTCATATTGAGAACTCATAAATTGAATACTTTCAAGTATTTTGTTATTCTGATCTAGAATATCATTTTGTGTTTTTTCCAGATTGGACGTCTTGTTCATGACTAGATCTTGAATATCTTTAAGATTTGTCGGTGTCTGAGCGGCGAGCGCTGAACTAATATCCGTAACTTTTTTAATCTGCTCAAAAGGTTCAGTATCACTGATTGTCTGCAACGGGCTAGCAGCGCCGGGCTTGGCTGAATTGAAATGCTTGCAAACTTGTTGAAATCGCCGTTCTTGATTAAGTCGACGATATGTGTTCTCAATAATACCTCCGCAAGCCAAATGAAATGCGCCTTTGCATGCGGCACACGTGAATTTTAAATCATCAGTACGTAGAGTTACTGAGCACACTCGGCAATGCATCTTGAATTAATGTTTTTTTCGTACTACCCGCGTAAAAGCAAATTGTATTGTTTATAGTTTTGCTGATTTAATTCGGGAGGAACTTTAAATCACTCGGATATTATAAAAATTATTTTAGAACTTTGTAGTACGAACACGTAACACTCCGAGTAACTTTTAATTTGAGCGTTATAGTTTTTAAAATACACTTTACTACGGAGCAAGTTAATATGAACTATTCACAGGTATAGAATATTGTTGAATGAATAATATTAAAAGAAATTTCCATTCTCTTTTAATATTTTTCTTTTATATAATTAGATTTTAATTTCTAATCTTTATTTTTAGTTTAAATTTATCTTTATTTTAATGTTGTTTTTTGTTTAAATGTATAAATTCTTATATTACAAAATGGGGGCCTCAGCACGGGTAAACAACCCAGTGAGGCCAACATTACTGAATTAAAATATGAAATACTGTAAAATAATGTATCAATAATAAAAAAATAAAAAAAACATACACAATCCACTATCAGACACACTCACTAACCAACAGGATGCATGATCTAGGCAACAAGTTTGGGGGTACTAATAATATATTTATTGACTCCATTTATATAATTAAGCGTAATCTATACAAGCAACTAACGTCAAAAAATCCTAAAATTCAATTTTTTTTCCCGCTGAAATAGAGAATAAAACCAAACCCAACTAGGATCATAAATATTTAAAAAAATCATTCAGCCTTCCGAAAAGGTGAATTTTAGCACACAACGGTGACATATCACATTGCTGCAACCCAGGCATATGGGCTTCTTACATGACCAACAGGCAAAACGCGTGCGTCTTTTGAGTTGATATGGACACAGCGAACAATTCTTCTTGTCAGTCACAGCAGGTTCGTTATGCTTCTGGTTGAGGTGGTGGAGGTTTGTCTTGACCAACATTGTTTTAATTGAGGTAAATTGAGTTTCGTTGCCAGCTGTTTCATAAAAAGGGACGTATTCATAGATTCAGTATTTTCGTACGACGATATTATACATATGTGTCTATTCTACATAAAATGACATATTATTGTTGACTAAGTTTCGTCAGTTGTTTTGTGAGATTCTAGGGGGAGAATCACAATAATACTGCCAACCTGCCTCAGAGACGCCAAGAAAATAATTATTTTATTGCTGACCACACGCCAGGGTTTTTAAAATTCCTGTAAATAAAAATCCCTTAATATTTCGCATGGCAAAAGTGGAAACGAAACATTTCCAACATTAGAAATATAAAGGAGAAATTTAAGTTTCAGAAAAATGTATACTGTATTCGTCCGATTCGGTGAATTTTTCGTGCATATCTCCCGATGCACGAGACATGGCGTGCCACACCATGATGCCTAGTGGTTCCAATGTCTACTCGACATGCAAGGCGGGATACATGCAAGCTCAAACAGCGGGTCCGAACGAGCTACGATTGGGCGTGATGAGATGTCTTGGTAATGGATCGTGGTCCATACCAACGCCCGAATGCATACCAGGTTTGAAATACTCTTTTCTTTAATCTACCCGAATGCATACCAGGTTTGAAGTACTTTATTCTTTCTTCTTTCTTCTTTCTTCTTTCTTCTTTCTTCTTTCTTCTTTCTTCTTTCTTCTTTCTTCTTTCTTCTTTCTTCTTTCTTCTTTCTTCTTTCTTCTTTCTTCTTTCTTCTTTCTTCTTCTTCTTCTTTCTTCTTTCTTCTTTCTTCTTTCTTCTTTCTTCTTTCTTCTTCTTTCTTCTTTCTTCTTTCTTCTTTCTTCTTTCTTCTTTCTTCTTTCTTCTTTCTTCTTTCTTCTTTCTTCTTTCTTCTTTCTTCTTTCTTCTTTCTTCTTTCTTCTTTCTTCTTTCTTCTTTCTTCTTTCTTCTTTCTTCTTTCTTCTTTCTTCTTTCTTCTTTCTTCTTTCTTCTTTCTTCTTTCTTCTTTCTTCTTTCTTCTTTTCTTCTTTCTTCTTTCTTCTTTCTTCTTTCTTCTTTCTTCTTTCTTCTTTCTTCTTTCTTCTTTCTTCTTTCTTCTTTCTTCTTTCTTCTTTCTTCTTTCTTCTTTCTTCTTTCTTCTTTCTTCTTTCTTCTTTCTTCTTTCTTCTTTCTTCTTTCTTCTTTCTTCTTTCTTCTTTCTTCTTTCTTCTTTCTTCTTTCTTCTTTCTTCTTTCTTCTTTCTTCTTTCTTCTTTCTTCTTTCTTCTTTCTTCTCTTCTTCTTTCTTCTTTCTTCTTTCTCCTTTTTCCTTTCTCTTTTTTTTCTTTATAATTGATTTTTTCAGATTGCGGCAAGATGGCTGAGGGCTATAATAGAACAGGTGAGAAATATTACAAACTGATTATATTAAATATTCATTGAACATTTATTTTTTATTGTCCAGAAGTTTATTACAAAAATAAATAATAATTGATAAATAAAATTATAATAGGAAATAATTAATAAATAAATATTAAACATACACACTCACTGGCCTGACCTATCTAAATGATCCTAGATTTTAAAAATTAATTCTTCAGTATTGCAAAGTTTCCTTAGCTGTGACTATTCAGGTGACCTAGTTTAAGTAATTGCATTTCCGAAGTATTTTAAAAATCATGTGTTTTTCCATAACATAACATTCCGAATGTTCCACTCCACGGTGCATCCCTTAAAAAACTAAATAATAATTTAATTGTAATATTATGTTACTTGTAATTTATATACTTTCAATATTTATTCACTATTTTTATTTGAATATATGGTGTATAAAGGTGACCAGAGAATTTAGATCCAGACTATTATCGGGGAATAAGTAATCTATGAAGTTGTGCTTAGTAAATGTAATATTGTCATTTGGTTAAGTTATTATTATGGAGTTAATATAGTTTTAAGAGTTTGATCTGGCAGAGATAGCATGCCGGTGGTACGCGAATGGTTCCGACTGACGATTCTTAGGTTGAGAGCTCATTTATTGAAAACTCCCAATCACAAGTATATTTGATACCAGTACACCAGTACATCACCGTAAAATATTGTAAATTACTGGCGTGTTCTTATGAGTATGAAATAATTAATTAATATTTTTAGTGTAAAATTATTTAAATATGAAGTAATTATTCTTAAATTAAATGTATTTTGTGATTCGCCTATTTTTTCAGATTCTGCTAGTATGGTTAATGGAAATCTAGCTAATATAAGAGATTACCCCTGGATCGTCAGTATATACAAATACGCTTCGGATGGTAATCACACCGTGCAATGTGTAGGAAGCATTTTAAACTCGCGCACAGTCCTAACGGGTAAAATGTACACTATTGTAATAATGAATAAATCCCAAAAAAACCCTTTCTTTAAATTTTATATATTCATCGATTCAAATATTTAATGTTACGCGTATTTCACAATTACTATTACTAATAATGTATAATATACATGTTAATTTAAATTTAATATTTCTCATTTGTTTTCAGTGGCACACTGCGTTTATATGAAAAGTATTCGTAAATCCTTTGATGAAGCTCTTCTTTACGTAGCTGCACAAAAGAGCCATAGAGATTGGAATGTACTAAAAGGAGGCGAACAGATTTCAGAGGTTTTGTAAAACTTTTTTTTTCACAGTAAGCAATCACTATATGGTTTCTTAACATTCTTGGTTAACGTTCCGTTGGTGGCAATACATTGACATTCTTGGTTGAACTTCCGTCGATGGTAATACATTGACCTTCTTGGTTATCCTTCCATCGGTGGCAATACGTTGACCTTCTTGGTTATCCTTCCATCGGTGGCAATACGTTGACCTTCTTGGTTATCCTTCCATCGGTGGCAATACGTTAACCTTCTTGGTTATCCTTCCATCGGTTGCAATACGTTAACCTTCTTGGTTATCCTTTCGTCGGTGGAAATACATTGAACTTCTTGGTTATCCTTCCATCGGTGGCAATACGTTAATCTTTTTGGTTAACCTTCTGTCGGTGGCAATACGTTGATCTTTTTGGTTAACGTTCCGTTGGTGGCAATACATTGACATTCTTGGTTGAACTTCCGTCGATGGCAATACATTGACCTTCTTGGTTATCCTTCCGTCGGTGGCAATACATTGATCTTCGTGGTTAACCTTCCATCGGTAACAATAACCAGTAAGACACAACGAGCTTGATGAGCACATAAAAAATAAAACAATTAAATTGATAAACAACTAACAAATAATGATTTTTAGAATTATCAAAAAAGATTTTTTTCTCAAAAAAAAAAAACATGTGCGAAAATGTGATAAATATCGCACATATGCATGGAATTCATTGGCATGGAATAAGCTAATAGGAATCTAGAATTTCTGGAATTCGTGATATGTCAGCCTTCTCAAACCGGTTTCGCTGGCGCATGTCAAAAATCTCTATCTCTAATGGGGTGGGGGAAGACTAACTCTTATTTCTGGGAAAAAGGACGAAATATTTTCAACCTGCTTTGGAGGTCAGTCGGCATTCAGTAGTTTTTATTTATTTATCATGTATTTTTTATTATTATTTTATTTCTTGCTAGAGCAAACCCGATGAGTTACAAAACTTATTGTAGTACGAGAATAACTTACAATACATAGGTGGGAGTTAATAGGTACAATTTAAAATTGGTATTTTGATATCAAAATTATAAGTTTCACATACGAAACAGTGCACAAATAGAGATAGGGTGTTAAGTAGAACAAACAAAAAATGAAACAGACAGGGATATACACATAAGCACAGAGGCAAGGTAGGAATATAGAAGAAGGTTCTTCCCAATAATATATTGGTAAAAATAGATTATGCTCGATTTAAAATACAGGGGATAGAAAAGGAGAGAGAAAGAAACAAATTTTATTTATTAATCAAAACATTTATTTATTAATCATCAACTATGGGCTTTTACAGTTTATATGTATATCAAAATATTGCATTATTTGAGGATCTGGTGCAGAGGCACGAAATGAAAGAGGTCGTGAAGGTCACAGTGTTTTATTGAGTCAGGTTGCCATGTGATATGACTTAGGACCGATGTTGAACACTCCGGATGCAGGCGATGATGTGCTAGTCAAGCGCGGGTGAGTGAGTCGACGCCGCTGCTGGTGACTGGACTCGTTGACGGTCAGGAACTGGTGAAGAGCGTGGGTCTTAGGGGTACTCTAGTGCTGACAGGAAAGCCGAAGGTGCGTTGGATCTGGTAGGCGGTTGTACGGGAGGTGCATAGACCAGGGAGGTCAAGGTGCGCGTATGTAGCGCTGGTCAGATGTGCTGGAACCAGGGTACTGTGATCCAGTGTAGCGCTGACCAGGAACGATGGCCGGGGCCAAGGCGCTATGATGATATCCAGATGGAGTCGATGGTTGAAACGTGCAGAGCCGGGTATGTTATCCTACGCGCGGGTTGTCACTCGTTGAGACTTGTTAATTGTTGGCTGACTGATGGCTGACTTACTGCGCGCTGCATCGGGCCTATATATATAGACCGGCCGATGGCATCAGCAGGTATGCGAGATCGCAGGTAAAATGGAGGCAACTCGCTCAGTCTGGGTCCTTCTGGAATATTCGTAGGCGCTGAAATTATGCCTAAGCAACAGGCTAGAACCTTCTAGTGAGTTTGCATAATGTGCTAGACCAAATCGCAACGTGTTGTCGTAGGTCGACGTCGGTAGCTCATAGACAGGTAGCTCGTTTTGTTTACCTTTAGCGAGAAAATCTAGATGAATCTAAGATCGCTACAATATAATACGTGGGAGGTATAAAGGTGCATTTATTTTTATTTTTTTTATTGATTTATTGTGAAAAACAGTATAATCCATTTACATTTCACAAATAACAGTTTATAAATTACAGTTTATAATAAGTAAGTACATACATTTATTTGCATGGGTAAGTACATCAATACTATCTGATTAACCAGATTTGTTAAATAGTATGCTTATTGCCGTCTTAAATTCTCTTTGGTTCAAATTGAAAATGTCAATCACAGAAGAAATGTGATTTAACAAAGTAGTTATTCTCCCCAAAGGCATGATCATTGGTAGGTTGGTCCTGCCCCTTGGAAAAATAAATAATCTGTGCTGTCTAGCTCTGATGAAATTATCAGGGACATAAAAAGAAATTCGTTCCAGAATATCTGGATTGCAAATGTGCCCATTTAGCAGCTTGTGCGCCACTAACACCATTGCAATATTTCTCCTAACGTCTAGACGTTCTATCCCCAGCATTCCGGCAAGAAAATCAGAGGGATAAAATAAAGGGTAATATCCGAACTCTCGCATGTAGAGGTATCGCATAAACTTTTTTTGCACCTTTTCTACATCATTTGAGTAAAGGGCATCTTCGGGTCCCCATATTATCGATACACTCTCTCGAATTTGGGAATCTCGCAAGTGAAAACATGGCTAGACTCAAACATACTTACACTTAACATATCAAAGACAAAATTCACAACATACAGTATAAATAGCACGGGACAGCCAAAAAACAACACAAACACCATAAAAATACACGAAATTTAAACACCAACATCTGCGATTGCCCTCCTCTAGAAAAAACAGAACAAATAAAGTATCTAGGAATCGTAATTGACCATGACCTTAGATGGACACCTCACATCAAACAAATCACAAATAAACTTCTCAAAACAATACACATTTTCCTAAACATAAGAAACATATATAAAATAAAACAATTGAAAACAATATATTTTGCACTCTGCCAATCAATAATAGAATATGGAATTATTGCTTGGGGAGGAGCAACAAACTCGGCTATCAATTACATAGAAACCGCACAGAAAACGATCTTAAAGGTAATACTAAAAAAACATAGACTGACTGATACAGACCAAATATTCAATAGCTGTGACGTACTAGATATACGCCAATTATACGTTAAAACACTACTAAACTACATTTTTGACAAAAAAAAATTTCAACATACACAAAATAACACTAACAGACCAGTTGGACAAGCGTACAAAGAAAACATAAAAACTCCAACAGTAAATTCAAGCTTTGGACAAAGACACTACCAATACCATGCTATAAAAGCTTTCAACAGTCTAAAAATTGAAATTAAAATTGAGGAAAATAAAAATAAATTCACACACAAAATTACAAAATGGATTAAACAACAAAAAAGACAATATTACCAAAATGTCATAGCATAAAATAAAAATAAAACCTACACGTAACACACAAAACCAATATAAACACACATCACTCACAAACACACAAGATTATATATTAAATGTATTATTTTATCTTATATTGTAGATTGTATTTAGATTATTTTCATATTACAAAATGAAGGCCTCAGCACGGGCAAGCCACCCAGTGAGGCCAACATTACTGGAAAACTTTGAAATGTAAAAAACTATTGTACCAAATAAATAATAATAATAATGCTGCGAACCAGAGTAAAATAAAGCATTTTTATGACTGCCGTATTCGTAAAAGATTTCGAATTACGTATAACAAAACCCATTTAAGAATGTAAAATAATATTTTTATAACGAGAAAGAAACAAATACAGAAAAAACAGTTTTAAATTGCCGAGAGCATAAAAATTATACAAAAAATGCAAAATATGTTGTGGGTTTTAAATTTTTATTTATTTATTTATTCAAAAAACAGTTTTTAACATAAAAAAACATATTCTGCACATCTCACTAAGGCATTCCTGTATCAAGATGTGCAGCTTTAGATTACATCATTTAAAAAATACATATTCATAATTTACTTTCATTAATTCAAGTTAAATATTATAAAAAAATATCAAAAAACCTTCGAAGATTTTCATTGCAGTAGTTTTTTATTATTATTTTTCTATTTTTTTATTTAACGTTTATTTGACAATAATTTTTACATGTTTGCATATAGTTAGTATACATACATTTAGATGATTATATTGCCAAAAGGGCAACTGCTCAGCTGTACATTCCGGATTTCTCCGGGAATGTAGCTGGTTTTCAGCAGTGCCTTTAATATAATTTGTTATAAATCGTTTAATTTAAATAAAACATTTTAATTAATAATAATAATAATTCAATTTTTCAATAAATAATAAATTTAATTTAATTTTTAATTAATAATTTAAATAAAACATCAAAATTCAAACTAATTCAATAAATCAAATATAAAAAAATACAAATTTCTTTAAAATAAAAAAAAATATAAATTCAGGATTAAATTTACATAAAATACACAGATAAAATAAAATAAAAAAATAATCACAAGTAGGTGTCCCTTTCATTTTAAATTCGATCAATTATGATGTTGTGCGGTTGACTGTGCTGCCAGCAACCATTCGCTGCAGAGCTTCTTAAAGCACTGCAACGATGTTGTTGTTCAAATAGGCAGTGGTATTTGATTCCAAAGTTTTGACGATGAGTAGCTAAAACTACCCTCAAAAACAGCAGTTAATGTTATTTTCCGAAAATGGAGTTGAAATAAGAAGAGAGCCCGTTTATAATGAACTATAATAAAATTTCAGGTTTACCTTAAGGCGAAGCTTAATGCCAAATCACTATTTTGTTTAATCTTTATAACGAATTGGTGAACATTATGAATACCTAAAAATATGATTTAGATAAATTGAAAGTTTTCCTATCGTTTCGCTTGAGTAGAATACAAATAAAAAAATTACAAACTACTTAATTGTAAACTACTAAAACAATATAAATGTTCAATAAAATTTTCAATAGAAATGTATGAACGCGTAAAGGAAACAACTTTAAAAAAATACAGTATAATAACTAAGATTATTTGTGACAGTTTCACTTGATTAAATTTTTTGGTTTCTTATAAAATTATTTACAAAATAAATAAAAAACAGTTTTGTGCTTGAAATCGAACGATTCTAGAATCGTCAAGCGATTTTAATGCCTATTACCTACAATATAAGGAATACCAAGAATATACACATTTTTAGCTTGTAGCTTCCTCTTAAATTGCTATCATGTGTATTTTGAGCTTTTCTGAACAAAACATATCTTAATTTATTTATTATTTTATTTTTTAATTTTCGAGAAATCGACAGTTTACATTTATTTCAGTTTGTACATAAGTATTATATAGCCAAAATAAAACCAATTATGAATTTCTTCCTTGTGGCTTTACCTCTACTGAGACAGCATAATAAGGAATAATGGAGATCAAGGACAAACTACGTGGGAAGGTTGCATAGAACATGTCAAAAAAGGCAGCTAATGGGTGCACTAGGTGCCAACGCCGCCTAGCGGAGAGGCAAGGTTACAGAATGACCAGGCTGTTACTGTCAGATCAAATACTGAGACAGCATAATAAGGAATAATGGAGATCAAGGACAAACTACGTGGGAAGGTTGCATAGAACATGTCAAAAAAGGCAGCTGATGGGTGCGCTAGGTGCCAACGCCGCCTAGCGGAGAGGCAAGGTTACAGAATGACCAGGCTGTTACTGTCAGATCAAATACTGAGACAGCATAATAAGGAATAATGGAGATCAAGGACAAACTACGTGGGAAGGTTGCATAAAACGTGTCAAAAAAGGCAGCTAATGGGTGCACTAGGTGCCAACGCCGCCTAGCGGAGAGGCAAGGTTACAGAATGACCAGGCTGTTACTGTCAGATCAAATACTGAGACAGCATAATAAGGAATAATGGAGATCAAGGACAAACTACGTGGGAAGGTTGCATAGAACATGTCAAAAAAGGCAGCTAATGGGTGCACTAGGTGCCAACGCCGCCTAGCGGAGAGGCAAGGTTACAGAATGACCAGGCTGTTACTGTCAGATCAAATACTGAGACAGCATAATAAGGAATAATGGAGATCAAGGACAAACTACGTGGGAAGGTTGCATAGAACATGTCAAAAAAGGCAGCTAATGGGTGCACTAGGTGCCAACGCCGCCTAGCGGAGAGGCAAGGTTACAGAATGACCAGGCTGTTACTGTCAGATCAAATACTGAGACAGCATAATAAGGAATAATGGAGATCAAGGACAAACTACGTGGGAAGGTTGCATAGAACATGTAAAAAAAGGCAGCTAATGGGTGCACTAGGTGCCAACGCCGCCTAGCGGAGAGGCAAGGTTACAGAATGACCAGGCTGTTACTGTCAGATCAAATACTGAGACAGCATAAAAAGGAATAATGGAGATCAAGGACAAACTACGTGGGAAGGTTGCATAAAACGTGTCAAAAAAGGCATCTGATGGGTGCATTAGGTGCCAACGCCGCCTAGCGGAAAGGCAAGGTTACAGAATGACCAGGCTGTTACTGTCAGATCAAATACTGAGACAGCATAATAAGGAATAATGGAGATCAAGGACAAACTACGTGGGAAGGTTGCATAGAACATGTCAAAAAAGGCAGCTAATGGGTGCACTAGGTGCCAACGCCGCCTAGCGGAGAGGCAAGGTTACAGAATGACCAGGCTGTTACTGTCAGATCAAATACTGAGACAGCATAATAAGGAATAATGAGATCAAGGACAAACTAAGTGGGAAGGTTGCATAGAACATGTCAAAAAAGGCAGCTAATGGGTGCACTAGGTGCCAACGCCGCCTAGCGGAGAGGCAAGGTTACAGAATGACCAGGCTGTTACTGTCAGATCAAATGAGCTCGACGCGCGACAGAAGGTTAATAGAAAGCTACAAGCCAAAAATGTGTATATTCTTGGTATGCCTTATATTGTCACGAATGTAGGTAATAGGCATTAAAATCGCTTGACAAACGGAGTCTGGAAACATTTCCACAAAAGTGGTTTTTATTTTATTTTATTATTTTAATATAGATCATATGGGTTACATTAAAACATACATATTTTGCAAAATATAATATTTAGGTTCATAATTGGTCATGTATACCTTATCAGAAAAGAAGAGCTCTTGTGCCTGATAAGGGAGCCTCGATTCTTACTTAGATTCTTAAATGTAAACTATATATAATAATATATATTTTTACTATATATTTTTTTACTGTATATTTTTTTACTATATATTTTTTTACTTAAACTTTTTTACTATAATAATTTTTTTTTACTATAAATATATGTTTTTTTACTATAAATTTTTTTGGAAAAGAAGTTTGATTTTATTTATTTGTTCTTGTTGGTTCGTAATACAGCGCAATTCGGAAGGGAGATTATTGTAGTTTTTTATGGCTTGGTAAATATAATGGTTTTGCATTTGAGTTGTTTTAAAGATTGGCGTAATAAATTGATTTCCATTTCTCATCAGTTTGTAAAATTCTTGATATTCTGTGTTATTTTTTTCTTTACACATTTTTATAATGGAAGTTTGCTTAAATATATAATCAATATTTGGTACTGGAAACAATTTAAAAAGCAGTTTTGTTGGAAAAGTACAGTTTTTTTAAGTATTACCTTTATAATAATTTTTTGCGAGACTTTTACTGAGTTTTTTTTTTTTTTTTTTTTTTTATATTTACTCCACACAGGAGGCCCTGAAGAAAATAATTTCCCTCAGGGCCTATGTCATCTTTGGGGATGCTGTGTGGAGGGTCTTTTTGTGGAGAGGAAGGAGTGAACATGGGTCTTGAAGAGTCCCATGTTGTAGGAGGGAGGAAACACAGAGGCCGGCAGTTCGTTCCACAGCCGAGCTGTTGAACTTAAGAACGAATCGTAGAAGCGACCCGTTCTCATGTGACAAGTGTCAACTGTGTACAAATGTTGGGCGCGCGTTTGGCGTGTATCCCGACTACGCACCGGCGCCGAAGGGATCAATGACGCTAGTTCCTCAGAGCATCTTCCATTGTAATACCGATAGAACAAGGACAGCATACCTACCCGACGTCTGTGCTCTAAAGATTGCAGTCCGTTTGTTAAGATTGGGGAATCTATCAAACGGACCGCCCGTTTCTGCACAGAGTCAAGGGTTTTTTTCAGGTATTTTGGGGCTCCAGACCAGAGATGGCTGCCAAATTCGACAGTAGGGCGCACTTGCGATTTGTACAGGGTGAGCAGTTGTGTACTATTAAAGTATCTGCGGGCCCTGTACAGTACGCCCAGCTTCTGAGAGGCCAACTTTACTCTGGCTTCGATGGAGCCCCCGTACCTGAGCTGGTCACTTATAGTTACACCAAGCATATCAATGGAAGGCCTGTTCGGAAGATTGCTTCCGTTGAAGGAGACTAGATTATCATTTGGATCCCTTTTAGACGTAATCAGACAGGATTGGGTCTTTGAAACATTAAATTCGACGAGATTATTTTTACCCCAGGAGGAAATACTCTCGAGATAACCGTCCATTCTCTGCTTCAAAGCCCTCCGAGCCGTTGGAGTTTGTGTGCCCTTTGGGGGCTTGTCAAACAAAAAGCTATCATGAACTGTACTGTCATCCGCGTAACAATGAATCGGTGCACATGTCAAAAGGTCATTGATGTGCAACAAAAACAAAGTCGGAGACAGAACCGATCCCTGTGGGACGCCAGCATTTATGGAGTGCGAGGAAGAGGTGAAACCGTCAGCAACCGCCTGAATCGACCTATCCCTTAAAAAGTCAGCAATCCACGTACACAGGGATGCGGGAAGTCCGTAAGAATGCAATTTGTTGACAAGTCCTCGGTGCCAGACCCGGTCAAAGGCCTTGGATATGTCTAGTGCGACCGTTTGGGTCTCACCGTGACGTTCCAGGCACCGCCCCCAAACATGCGTCACATACGCGAGAAGATCACCGCACGAGCGGTTCCGCCGGAATCCGTATTGACGGTCGTTGATAATTTTGTTCTTCTCGAGGTATGTGAGCAGTTTGTCGTTGATCACACGTTCCATCACTTTGGACAGAACTGATGTGATCGCTATGGGGCGGTAGTTGGCCGGGTTGGAGCGGTCACCTTTCTTGGGAATAGGGTGAATTACCGCTTTTTTCCAACCAGAGGGCACAGTGCCACACTTCAGGGACATTTTGAAGAGCTTTGTCAAAACTGGAACTATTTCCGCAGCACACCTCTGCAATACCAAGGCAGGTATTCCATCAGGTCCACTAGCTTTGTTAACATCGAGCCCCCGTATGACGTGGAGTACATCCCGATGCCGGATCCTCAGCTTTTTCATATAGAAGCCGCAGTGAGGAACCGACGGCGGAACAGCACCCCCGTCGTCGAGGGTCGAGTTTTCCGCAAACATTTTCCCTAAAAGGTTTGCCTTTTCGGTGGCGGTGTTTGCTAGTGAGCCGTCAGGTCTGGTAAGAGGTGGCAAACTGGGTTTGCAAAAATTTCGACCTATTGAGCCCGCAAGCGACCAGAATGCTCTGCTGCCATGCGGGCAGGCAGCCAGCTTTTTGCTGATCTGCAGGTCGTGTTCGAATTTTGATCTATTGATGATTCTCTTGCATTCCTTTGCCGATTTGTTGTATGCTGATCTGCTTTCGGGCGTTCGAGATGTGTTGTAGGCTCGGTAAGCCGCGTTTTTTCGTCGAACTGCTTCGGAGCATTGTCGACTGAACCACGGCTTTGAGCCCACACCAGTTTCTTTAGTAGTCGATTGTATGAAGCCATCCATCGCCGATTTGATGACTTCACCAATCTCCTGGGCACATCTTGAAGGGTCCGAAGTCCGAAAACAAACAGCTGACCACGGAAAAGCATTGAAATGGGCCCGCATACCGAACCAATCTGCTGACCTATAGTGCCACACTTTTCTCCTCAGCCTCTCATTGGTTGGTCTGAGGCTAACGGGGATTGATGTCGTCACTAGGCAGTGGTCAGATGATCCCAGAGGCGCTGTGACGTCAATCTTATAACCGTGTGGCACAGTAGTTAAGAATAGGTCTAACAGATTGGAGCGGTGAGTCTGGACATCAGGAACCCTTGTAGGCTCCTGAACCAATTGCTCTAATCCGTAGCAAATGGCAAAGGATTCCGCCTGTCGGCTAGCCGAGTCCGTTGGGCCTGAGAACTTCAACCATGGTTCGTTATGAACGTTGAAGTCCCCCAGAACAACAAACTCGGCCGAAGGGTAGCGGGGCAAGAGATCATCAATAGTATCGCTCAAATGTTTGAAGAGCTCGGAAGTGTCTGATTCGCTATGGTTCGGTGAGCGGTATAGACATGCGTAGAATCTTGCCGTACTGGCAAGATTGACGCGCACCCACATTACGTCGAATCTGGAGTTTTCCAGACTCAATAGTCGCACACAGTTGACGTCAGCTCGACTATAGAGGCAGACTCCTCCTTTCAGCCGGAATTTGCTTGCGAGGGTAAAGCCCGGGCAGTCCAGATAGGAGGAGTCTGGCGGCTCGGCTATCTGAGTTTCGGATAGGAAAAGAAGGTTGGGACGTTGGGACAAAAGATGGTGATGGACGGAATTTAAATTTGTGTGCAGGCCGCGAATGTTGGCAAAATTTACCAACAGTTTTGGCCCGCACCGGGGACGCCTGCTACTCGCCGCTGTAATGATGTTAAGATTGTTGTTTTGTATGTTCATGAATTTAATTAATTTTTTTTTTTGTAGGTGTAGGAGGTGAAAGGAAAGGTCTGGAAAGGAAAGGTATGAGGGGTGGGTAGGAATCTGGGGTTCAGGCTGTCTAGGAGTGATGAGCGTTTGGTTCCAGCCCACCCACTGCGGTGCTAGGCGATAGGCCGGGAGAGTCCGGCTGGAGAGGGCATCCAATGCGCCCCAAACGCTGCTGCTGGGTCCCCTCCGGTCACGAACCGGCACAACAGCAGTGGCGGGGTTTTTTCACTCGCTGATGGGGCAGCCCACCCTTAGTCGTGAGCCTGAGGGTCGGGCCCCTGTACTATCGAGCGGCCCGGACAGCGGTAACCGGTTGTAAAGGGTCTCCCTCAACCAGCATCTCCCAACCGGCCCGCCACGCAGAAGGTGGGCCGACGCACCCGCCACCAAGACCCGGGCAAACCTTAACCCATGAACCCGGGCACCCCTGCTAAGTCACCAAACGTAGCGAACCACTTGGGGTGACCTGTGGCAGAGGTGTTGGTCATCCAATAAATGGTTCCCAGGGCGGCGGTACCCATTCCCGCCTACCAAATTGTAAAATTTTAGGTTGTTTGTATAAGATCCTCCCTAACCTTTGATTCCGTAGATAAGCAGGGAGTGGACAAGAGCATAATTCACATTTTTTAGTATTTTCACATTTAAAATATTTCTTAACCTAACAAATATATATATATATACATTTCCTTATTCTCTTTACTAACTCCGTAATATGGCTTTTCCATTTCAAATTTTCATCGATGATCACACCAAGATATTTAATTTCAGAAGAAGAGTTGATTACAGTACAAATAGGATTAAGTAGTTTACAGTTGACATTGTCAGAATTTTCATGATGGATTATTATATTTACTTTGTGTTTAGGTATTTTTTGTAGTAAGAATAATACATATGTCGTTTTTTTGGCATTAAGTGTGAGTAGGTTATTATCAAACCATGATTTTAAGGTATTAATACATTCATTTGCAAGTTTGTTAACTAGTTTTTATTTTGTAAATAATTTTATAAGAATGCAAAAAAGTTAATCAAGAGAAACTGTCACAGATATTTAAAGCAATGATACTGTATTTTTAAAAAGTTGTTTCTTTAACGCGTACATACATTTCTGTTAAAAATATTTTTTGTAGTTTACTTTTATATTTTTTAATTGGGTAATTTTTTTTTATTTGTATTCTACTCAAGGAAAACGATAGGAAAACCTTCGATTTATCTAAAGCATATTTTTTGGTATTCGTAATGTACACCAATTCGCTATAAAGATGAATCAAAATAGTGATTTAGCATTAAGCTTCGCCTTATACAAAATTACTAAGCTGTGACTGTCATATCAAATGCGCCCGACTCGCGAGAGACGGTTAAACAAAATGAAACAGTAATTAAATTATTTATTTTTTAATCACCAAAATGTGTTCAGTTTATTACCAACAGGTTTAGCTATACTCAAACTTCTTCAGAGTGAAATTAAAACCAAACAAAAATACATAATGCCAGCAGAGATTGGATGATGCTCTGCCCGGCATGGTGAAATCCTTGCTTTAAATCCTAAATGCGCGTATTTTTTTATGATTTTTCTGTTTCGAATTTTCGTTTAAGAATCGCTACTATTGAATTCATTAATTAAAATTAGTGTTTGCTTCCCCATAAAGGTTGGCGAGGTCCACATTCACGAGCGCTACATGGGAATAGGACTAAACCACGAATGTGACATAGCTCTCCTAGTAATGACCACGCCCTTTGATTTCTCAACAAATGTGCAACCTATTTGCTTTAACCATGACGACATGGCTCTTGAGACATCCTTGCGAGGCACCGTGGGAGAGGTAAATATGTATTAAGCCCCTATTTAGTATCGTTGCAGTTGTTAACTTAGAAATAGCCTAAACTTAATTAGTCTAACGAACACTCATAAAAACTATATTCGTGGATCATTTTCTGGACCAAATGCTATACTTTGGGCATAGACGCAGTTCTTTGGAGTACGCCTCTCAAATTAAGAATCCCCATATCACACATAGAAGGGATTCCTAAGTGCACCATTGTCTAGGATACATTGATTTTCGGGGTTATCGTTCTTATCCGAGTTATGTTTTCCAAGATTTCGTCGCTAGATATACGCAGAAATTCCGCAGACGCACTGTTTTTATTTAAAAAAATAGCTACCTCTATGATAGATTGCCCAGAATTACTCAAAAGCATTCAATTAGATAAAACCACACATTAAAGATACCTCAATGCACCACTAACTCAAAACAAAACAAATTCATTCGTCCTGGATATCTCATTATATTAGACAGTGCAACCGTCATGACTCTGCCGTAAGAGAACACAGCCACGCAGTCACCGAGCTCAGCACTCTTCCCCGTTGCATTGGTGCTTCCAACTGGGGACCCTTTCGCTCTTCCATAATCATTCGTCCTTGATATCTCATTATATTAGATGGTGAAGCCGTCATGACTCTGCCGTAAGAGAACACAGCCACGCAGTCACCGAGCTCAGCACTCTTCCCCGTTGCATTGGTGCTTCCAACTGGGGACCCTTTCGCTCTTCCATAATCATTCGTCCTTGATATCTCATTATATTAGATGGTGAAGCCGTCATGACTCTGCCGTAAGAGAACACAGCCACGCAGTCACCGAGCTCAGCACTCTTCCCCGTTGCATTGGTGCTTCCAACTGGGGACCCTTTCGCTCTTCCATAATCATTCGTCCTTGATATCTCATTATATTAGATGGTGAAGCCGTCATGACTCTGCCGTAAGAGAACACAGCCACGCAGTCACCGAGCTCAGCACTCTTCCCCGTTGCATTGGTGCTTCCAACTGGGGACCCTTTCGCTCTTCCATAATCATTCGTCCTTGATATCTCATTATATTAGATGGTGAAGCCGTCATGACTCTGCCGTAAGAGAACACAGCCACGCAGTCACCGAGCTCAGCACTCTTCCCCGTTGCATTGGTGCTTCCAACTGGGGACCCTTTCGCTCTTCCATAATCATTCGTCCTGGATATCTCATTATATTAGATGGTGAAGCCGTCATGACTCTGCCGTAAGAGAACACAGCCACGCAGTCACCGAGCTCAGCACTATTCCCCGTTGCATTGGTGCTTCCAACTGGGGACCCTTTCGCTCTTCCATAATCATTCGTCCTTGATATCTCATTATATTAGATGGTGAAGCCGTCATGACTCTGCCGTAAGAGAACACAGCCACGCAGTCACCGAGCTCAGCACTCTTCCCCGTTGCACTGGCGCTTCCAACTTGGGCCCTTTCACTCATTCATATCATACCATAATCATTGCAATAAATTTTTACGTCTTTGACTTACACCAGTACGAAGAAAAAATAGACATAATAAAAAGAAAAATACATTTTTTTAGATTCTCACGGCCAAAAGCATTTTTGTTGTTTGTTTTTGGGGTGTTATGCCGTGTTGCGCTAACTCCTTCTTTAGCCGACGTTTCGGACAGCGTTGCAGTGTCCATCATCAGGGCAGATCCGGTAGATCCGAAGATGTGTAAATTTTTGGTTGGTGAACCAAACCAAAAATTTACACATCTTCGGATCTACCGGATCTGCCCTGATGATGGACACTGCAACGCTGTCCGAAACGTCGGCTAAAGAAGGAGTTAGCGCAACACGGCATAACACCCCAAAAACAAACAACAAAAAAAGAAAAATACATGTTTTAGGTAGTCGGATGGACTAGGACCGATGTAGACAAGCCTGCTGACGAATTAATATTTATGAATGTGCCCATAATGTCCTACGAAGAATGCTTAGCAGAGTTTTATAAATATAATATCCATACATTTATAACCTTCGATAAAATTTGTGGAGGATACACAAATGGTGAGTAATGAAATGGTTAATTACACATCTATTACACATATATTGACCGGTCGGTGGCCGAGTTGACATCGCGCTTGGGTCCCACTCAGGCGTAGTGTGTTAAATTCCTCGGCCGGCTAAGTCCTCCATCACAACACAAGCAACATTTTCAGCTTACTGTGGTGGTAGTAGGAGATTTTCAAATATTGTCAGGTTATTCGTAACCCGGGAATGTTTGTCTTTCTTTTAAAAAAAATAAAAAAAATAAATCTTAATCTCACTTTCGTTTTCGAAAATGTAATTGTTAGTTCTATCTTATTTAATTCGCTCTACATTCCCAAACCATCTAAACGACCCTTTCTTAATCTTACTCACTACGCTTAAATTAGCCTTTCATTCTTTGCGGATCTCCACATTTCTCACATGCCGCAGAGATCTCATTTTTACAGCATCCAGTCTACTTTCAACCTTCCTCCGCTAGTTCCATGCCTCCCTGCCATACATCAGGGCAGGTACCAGCCCTCTATTGTGGACTGCTAGCTTCGCTTCTTTTTGTTAGCGCCAAACGCGTTGATGGAGTTTTAACCTGCCTTTACCCTTCCTTCAATATCTCTGATGCATATTTCACAATATTATACATGCACAGATAAATGTGCATAAATCACAATATTGTACATTCATAGGTAAATATGCATATTTCAAAATATTATACATGCACAGATAAATGTGCATAATTCACAATATTATACATTCATAGGTAAATGTGCATATTTCATAATATTATATAATCTTTGATGATTGTGCATATTTCACAATATTATACATTAATAGATATATTGATTTTCATGTTCTATGGACATTTACGAATTTTATGCCATTTTGTTCTATCCTCGTATATTTTTTATTATTTTTTTTTATTATATATTTTTTTTTTATATTTATAAAACTACTCTTCCAGAGTTGCATTAGATTGTGGTTGGAAGAGGAGTGTACATTATATATATATATATATAAATATATAGAATCAAGAGTAGGAAAAAATATATATTGTTAGTAAAATTTACTACTAGTAGCTATAATATATGTATAAAAACATGATGTTATGTTATGTTATGTTATGCTCAAAGCTTGGCTTTTGTCGTTTATGATTCTGATTTCCACGGGGATTTGATTGAAAAATGTTCTTCCTTGGTATGTATAGTAATTTTTTGCAAAGAAAGTGTATAATTTTGGACATGGAAAAATGTATTTAAGTCGAGTACGGTTTTCAGATAGAAATTGGTACTTTTCTTTTTCTTTTATTATTTGAATTAATGAATTTTTAATGTACAGATCTTTAAAAGGAGGTACTTGAAATTCTTCGAATAAGCAGTCGGTTGGGTGGTCCCAAGGTTTTTTAATATGATTTTAATAATTATTCTCTGCACGACTTCTATTGGAAGGAGGTTAGTTTTATATGCGGATCCCCAAATAATGATGGCATATTGTAAAGTTGATTGAACCAAAGCATACTATATTAAATTTAGGTTATTTATCGACAAACAATTTCTGATTCTTAAGAATATATATATATATATATATTAGTTTTCTAATCTTTTTAACAACTTGACATATTTGGTCTTTCCATTTTAGATTTTTATTTGTTATTATCCCTATATATTTGATTGTGTTTGTTGTTTTTAATATTGAGCAATTTGTGATACAATAATTTTTATCGTGTGTTTTGGAATTATCATGTATGGCAATGTCAAAGTGTTTAGGGGTGTCTTTTGATTGCATTGCAAATGGAATGACAAATGTTTTATCGCTATTTAGTGATAGTAAATGAATGTCGAAGAAATTCTTAACAGTGTTTATGTCGTCTGTGGCTTTACTAACCTAACATAACCTAACCAGGTATATTAGTGTCTCACGTGTTAGCGATCGATGGGGGCGTGGGCGGCCTGGAGGGCAAGACGCCTACGAGGGGCGGCGTGGGCGTCTGCTGGTGGGCCATGGAGATTGTAACTGGGTAATTCGTACAAAACACTTAGCCAATTATAAGGCAAACGGGTAGATACACGGACTCTTACGCGAGTCGGGGGGCCAACAGCTGGCGGCCTGAACCGTCGTGTTAATGCAAGGGCGGTCCTGGGGCGACTGTCGAATCCTCTCTGGCTTCGCCTGTCAAGATCAGTACATGTTTCTTGCACATTCGTATTCATAGATTTTATAACAATTTCTATTTGGTTAGATATGAAAACATCAATTTAAAATTGATTGAGGTGAGTGGTTAGATTTTGGATAATATCAATTATTCTGTATCGTAATCGATTTTTTGTTTGGCAATTTTTAACATGTAATTTCTAAACTTACATATTGTACTATTTGGTAGGTGATCGGTTGGGCAATTTTGTTGTTTATTTTGATTAGAATCCCAGCAGTTGGCACATTTGGGGGGATGGTCCAAAGATTTACATTCCCGGTATTATTGGTGGTCTTCGGCGCAGTGCATACATTTTGGATTCTTTGTTTTATTTAGGCATTTATGTGCATTGTTTTATAGGGTTACAGTCTTCGACATATATTCTGGTAAATCCTAAATTTACACTAAATTATATTTGGCTAATTTATAAATCGCCGATTTCTTGAAAACTCACCCCAAGGGCAGTTGTGGTTCACAGGTTTTTTGAATTCTTATGCTTGTGATAATTTGGAAAGCTTGACACACAATCTGGTTTATTTATTTTCAGGGACCACCGTATGCAACGGTGGTAGTGGGGGAGGATTACTGGTCTTGATCAAAGGCAGGTGGTTTGTGAACGGAATTTCAAGCATTGCACCAACACATTCAGACGATTTGTGTGAAAATTGGCCAAGTTGCACATACAGGTGTAAACACGGCACGTACACATCGTTCACGTGGATTTTTGCGCACGGCAGCTGGCTCCAGAAAAAAATGCGTCTAATCTCATCGGAAAGAGAAAAATACGGTGATGGTTCGTATTTTAATAAAATATTTTTATATTATGATAAAAATACGAACAAGGCATTATTTGACTTTAGTAGGTACTGGCACAGTAAAATCGATAACTTTACAATATTGGATCGATACGCGTAACCACCGATGTATTTTACACCTATTTCTGTTATATAGTTGCGCTGTTGATAGCTGGACCGATATTGATAATGCAAAAAGTAATACTTAAGACATCTCTGAGAGTTCCTGTTAAAACTCCGACGGAAGAAATATAAAAAAAACTTAAAATAATAGATATTTTATTTAAACAATAAAATGTGTATTGAAATGAATACCCTACTGCCCAACATAAATAATTAAACAAATAAGGCAATATGCCAAATATACTCGTTACTCCCAGTTTTAATACAATAATAATATAATAATATTATTTTAATGAACTTTTTTTTATAAGGCAAGGTTTTTTATGCATAGCACAAAGAATAACAAATTATCATAAGCAATAGTTAGTCGCCTGAAATATCCATACAAATTGAAAATATCTCCCGAGTAAAAATAAATGCCGCCGAAGGAAATTGAACCAGCACCCTCCGATGTCCGGTCAGGTGCTCTGGACCACTGAGCTACGTCGGCTTATTCCCAATCCAAGCCAACCCACCCAATTCGTATGGATATTTCAGGCGACTAATTATAGCTTATAGTAATTTGTCAAACAGCATAAGTTAAAAATACAAATAAATTGACAAGTTTGAGTTAAAATATTTATTTTAACATACATTAGCAGTCCGATATACTTTGTGTAATTGAGTTAATTAGTACTAAATCACTGGTTAAAGTAAGTCAAAGAACGTACTTGACTTACTTTAACCAGTGATTTCTGATATTATTTGTAGTAAAAAATGTAAAAGAAATTTTGGTCTTCGTTACATTTTTGGTATTACCAATATAAAATTAGGTAATGTTATTTCAATATTGGAAGTATCCAATACACCGGAGAGACATCCTTATAATTATACTCACCATTAAAAAAATATATTACAGAAATATAAATATCACAAATTTATAACAATTTCCACAAATGTTTTTCTTTTTTTTTCTTTGTCTACAATAACTTTTTTCTCTTTGTTTTTTCAGGTATGGAATTTAAAAAAAGGTAAATAAAAAACATTTTCAATATTTATTTTATTATAAAACAAATCACTATAACACTTTTGGCCGTGAAAATCTCAAATCGTAACCCGTAAAAACTTCTAATTTTTTTTTCGGTTTGACTTATTATTGAACCTTCCTTCCCAGGGACTAGAGTTAACCCCGTCAAAAACTGCGCCAAATCCCGATTGGGTAGGACCAACATTTTTCCAATATTAACTGTTGTTATGTCAACCGATTTCAGAAAAATGCTTATATCCACTTGTGTACGTGATTGCCACTAAAACTTAGCCTGAAACACAAATATCAATTTAAAAAAAAGTGCCGCCGATGGGAATTGAACCATATATTTTCTACCTTCTGATTGACGGTCGGAAGATTTTTTCAACTTATATTTGAGTTTCAGGCTAATGATTATTGTTTATAATTATTTGTTTTATACATTTTTATTTGAATAATTACACATTACATGGTTGCATGAACATCTACAGAAAAAGAACTGAAAGAAAAAACATAAATTGGAGTTGACAGAAAAAAAAATCTAAAATAACACAGATCAAAAGTACATAGTTAGAAAATGTAACTAAAGTAAATTAAAAAAAAATATAAGTATTTAGATGGTTATGTAAATTAAAAAGAAATATATATAGATTATGTTAACTAAGTACAACTATTAAAAGTATATAGATAGATAATGTAAACTGAGTACAAATATAATAAAATATAGATAGATTATATAAACTAAGTACAACTATTAAAAGTATATAGATAGATAATGTAAACTAAGTACAAATATAATAAAATATAGAAAGATTATGTAAACTAAGTATAACTATTAAAAGTATATAGATTGATAATGTAAACAATTGTAAAAGTATATTGATAGATAATGTAAACTAAATACAAATTAAAAAAAAAAAAAACAATACACACTTACATCATATATTAATGTTAAATATAAACAGAATAAGGAAAGAAAAACACCAAAATTAAAATAAGTTAAATACACACATTGTACATGGTTTACGTTGTACGAATTATAAATTAGGTTAAGCATTTAAATTTTTGAAGGTAAGTATGAAATAACGTTAAACTAAAAAACTAAATATGAAACAACATTAGTAAAACATGGAACAGAAACATAAAATAAAACAGAAACTAGAACAATACGACAAATCACTAAAACTATATTAGCAACGCTAGGATTCAACAAAGTGCTGGTATAGATAATTCAGTAAATGGTGTCAGTAAACATATCCATATTAATGAAATAATTTAAACACTTTGACATACCACGATAATCGTGGTAAAAACAAAGTATTTTTAATTATTTTATTAATAAAATGGTGCCACAAAGTGAATTTGCAAAATATCCATATTACTTTAGACTTGTTGGCCAGATCATGCATCCTATTCGTTAGTGAGTGAGTTATGTATGTATTGCAGAAGAATTTTACATTTTGTCATGTGTTCCTAATCTTTCCTAGTTGTTCCTGGATTATTGTTGATATCATTCCGTAATGTGTTTTTCTCAGCAGTAATTTCACTGCAGGCTGTGTGCTTCCACCGTTCCCCAAGGGTGGGATTTACACTATTCCCGACTATTGGAAGGAGCAGGTAGTTCCAGGGGAAATGGTGTCGCAGTTCACAGAGCTACACTACTCCTGCAAACCTGGCTACGATAATAATGTTGTGACATCAACGTGTAAGAGCACGACAAGTGGCGACGGTTTTGAATGGACCCCTCGGGCAGGGTGCTGGAGTAAGTGAACCAAAACATTTTTACATTAAAACTTGATATTATTATTAATTGATTAAGTGGTTCGGAACTTTTGGTGATATAGAAGGCGGTCTGCGCCCGGGCCCACAAGTAACACTAGTAACAGTAACAGTGACACTAGTTAAATAAAAACACACGTGTATTCGAATGCAATGTAGTGTCAAAATCGGTGAAAAACTTTCGGAGGTTTAAGATTTTGAATAAACGAACATTTTTATTTATGTAGATAGATAGATAGCAGATATTTATTTATTGGACAATTTGTATAGCGCCGTTTTTGTGAGATATTACCTCAGGGGCGCTTTACAGTTGATGCAGGTATTACAAAAAATATTAATATTACAAAAATAAAGTTAAGTTAAGTAAAATGAAGTACAGGAACATGTGACACGAAGATAGAAGATGGAGACTCTGCAGCAAGAATTCTGGGTGGTGAGAAAACTGGTCCAGCTGCTGCAGCGAAAGAGTCTACCGCGTCCACCAACAGTGCCAGCACGAGGTTCGTCATCCGTCCAGGTATGTGTCTGCTACTAACAAAGCGCTGACACAATGTCCTCTCATAGATACCAGACCTTGGCAGCACCGCTGTGACGTTTGACGAAGATAGAAAATGGAGACTCTGAGAGAGTCCACTGCATCCACCAACAGTGCCAGCACGAGGTTCGTCATCCGTCCAGGTATGTGTCTGCTACTAACAAAGCGCTGACACAATGTCCTCACATAGATACCAGACCTTGGCAGCACCGCTGTGACGTTTGACGAAGATAGAAAATGGAGACTCTGAGAGAGTCCACTGCATCCACCAACAGTGCCAGCACGAGGTTCGTCATCCGTCCAGGTATGTGTTTGCTACTAACAAAGCGCTGACACAATGTCCTCTCATAGATACCAGACCTTGGCAGCACCGCTGTGACGTTTGACGAAGATAGAAAATGGAGACTCTGAGAGAGTCCACTGCATCCACCAACAGTGCCAGCACGAGGTTCGTCATCCGTTCAGGTATGTGTCTGCTACTAACAAAGCGCTGACACAATGTCCTCTCATAGATACCAGACCTTGGCAGCACCGCTGTGACGTTTGACGAAGATAGAAAATGGAGACTCTGAGAGAGTCCACTGCATCCGCCAACAGTGCCAGCACGAGGTTCGTCATCCGTCCAGGTGTGTGTCTGCTGCTAATAAAGCGCTGACACCTCACATAGATAAGCGTCGTTCGGCGAGTCCATCATTCATCTCCATGTAGTCCTGTTCCTGGTGATTGTTGAAGTGGTGCATTCTGCCCGCAATAAAAAGCTATGTATTTGTTTTGGTAAAAGATTAAATGTACGAGAAACAATAAAACTATATGTGTTTTCATAAACTTTATGGTGATTTGGGGGGTGTAAAACACATTGTTAGTCATTTTGCTTATTCTATTTTGATTTTTTCTTATTATTTTTGTTTTAAAGACATATTTCATAGTTTGCATTATACATAATTTACAAATATTAAATTATTTAGTTTCATTGTATAAAATAAGTCAGTCGATAATGTTCAATTTCTATTATATATAACTTTAAACATCAAGTATGCAAAATTTAATTTAAAAGAATTAAAACTATGCGATAATGGTTTAATTAAAAGAATTTACAAACTGCTCTTTCATAGATGGCGTTAATTTAATTACTTTAAGAAAAAAACAATTTTGCAAGTTTTGATATTAATAATAATATTTGGACGATTTGTGGAGCGCTGTTTATGTGCAACGTTACCTCAAATGCGCGGAACAAATATATAATACATTTCTACAAATTTAAGTATTTGTATTTATTTATATTTTGTACAGGCAGATAATATACAGTACCATACTTAGCTGGGAGGTCACTTGAGATTAGCACTGTTTATTGTTTATTAGAGAAATTTAGATACGGTTCGGACGCAGATGACATAATTGGACTTTCCGTTATTTATTTTAATAATATATATTTATTTTCTTTAATAAGCGTGTTTAGGAAGGAAAAAGCAAACTTTATGCTGGGCGGTACAACAGTACAAGGTTTTGATCAGAATTCCTCTTCCTAATGATTATGCTCATTATCCTCATTATTGTAAGATGAATTATTTGTTTGCGCCTGTACATACGCAATATGAATATGAACCCATAGTTTTGTCCGTGTACAAACTCAATTCTATCAAGATAGAATACAATATTGTATCGGTAATTCAATCCAGTATGCCTTTCTGAATACGGAAAAAAACTATTTCTTCATACTCATATCGCGTACACACGGGCGCAAATAATTAATTAATTACTAAATATCTTTCAGACTAAATATTTAATATCTTTTAAAGTATAAACCACCCCACCCCCTTTTTACACCATAGATAGATGAAGATTATAAAATAGCCACATTTGAATGGTCAGACACATTATCTTCACCGTACACCCTCTTCTACCACTTTACGTGTTCCAGAAGTGTTAATATATTTATTTGTTTGTTTAAATTAACATTATTATGAAATTATAAAATATAACACATTGAAAAAGAATAATAAAAGTACAAATATTTGTTTATTAGGTTTATGTTTTTATAGCCCTTTTGTAACTAAATTCCGTGCAGTTAAACACATGTACTATTTCCGAGAAAGCGTTGCCAATAGCATGCAATCTAGTAACTAAATTACTCAGTCCTGATATTGTTGTTGCAATTTGTTATTATGGCCTTCTTGTAACTAAATTCAGTTCAGTTGAACATATGTACTATTTCTGAGAGTGTATTGCTAACAGTATGCAATCTAGGTACAAAAGAGTAACTAAATGACTCAGTCCTGATTTTCTTCTTGCAAGTTGTTATTATAGCCTTCGTGTAACTAAATTCCGGGTAGTTGAACACATCTACTATTTCTGAGAAAGTGTTGCCGACAGCATGCACGTACAAACGGGTAACTAAATGACTAAGTCCTGATATTGTTGTTGCAATTAAAAATAATTTTTGGCCGAATGTTTCTAATCTTCTTTCTCAGAGTTTTAATATATGCTTTTTTTCTTAGAGAAATGTTTGATGGTGACATCCGACAGCGTAAACTTCCAATGCTTGAATAAGGGAGGTAAGCTGCTCAAAGAATGCCCGGACCTAGTACCTTCCGGATACAGCATCATCTCCACCTGCAAACAGTATCACTACGCTACCTTTGACTTTGTCCCGATATTCTGCAAGAACGGGAATTGGAAAAACCTTACCACCTTAAATTGTCTTAGCAAAGATAACTGATATGTTTTTTTTAATGCCATGTAGCCCAGAAATGAAATATATTTTTTAGTGAACATCAATCACCTTCATAACCTCAATTCACATGCCAGTAAATACATCTCCAAACTAGCGATAACATTTTTATAAAGATACTAACTGATGTATATACCCGGCATTGCTCGGAGTAAAGTTTTAAGGTTTTGATGAATTCTAGTATACCTGAAAATTGGCCTATTTTATAGATATCTAAGTTTTTATTTAGTCACTGGATCGACCACGCGAAATAAATAATTTTGCCACGATTGCTCGAGATATCCAGACGATATTTTTTTTAATTTTTCGCAAACATTTAAAAAAACATAACTTAGAATTTTTACATGGAGTCATACAAACTTGTTATGGTGTTATATAGTAGGGTGTATCGATTTTTAACTTTTTTTTTGTTTTCAAATTCCAAGTTGAAAAAAAGTTGCTACTAGGTACCACAACTTACCACAAAAAAATTTGGATTTTTAAAAAAATGTTTAGGTCTCCCGCACAAGGCCTAAAGTTTTAATTTTTTTCAAAAAATATCAAATTTTTTTAAAATTTAAAAAAATAAAATCGTAACTTTTGTGTTTATTCCAAGTTAAAAAACAGTAATATTAGGGCATAAAAATAAGTAAGAAACGATTTTCTTTTATAAAAAATGGATTTTAGGTCTCCCGCACAAGCCCTAAAGTTTGTTAATTTTGATGAAATTTTGTAATTTTGTGTACATATATGAACCATGTTTTTTTAAAGTTTAAGCCACCAGAATTAATTGTACTTTTCTAACAGAAGGCATAAAATGAGACAATATATATATACATAATTCATATATACATATATTAAAAATATATACCACATATATACTATATAAATATAATATGTTTTTTACCTGAAAAAAGATAGTTGGACGGTGTAAATTGTATGAGAAAGGTGTTGAAAGAAACTAATGTTATTTGCTATTACTGTTGTTTATTACAATAGTATAAAAGATTATAACATGTCATAAAATGTAGTATAATAACTAAGTATAAAATGTTGCTGATTACTTTCCACACGACATGAGTGGGAGTTTTCTTTTTCTACTGCAAAATTACTTACTTGTTTAAGTATTCGTCTTTTCATCTTGGCTTCAAAACCTTAAATCAAAGTTATGTAGAGTATTTACATAGGCCTAGTGAAAATTTTATAAATGTTATTACAGTTCCCAAATGAAATTTCAATTTAATATGTAAGACGTTATTTAGAAACATTATAAATACAAAATAGTCGAAAAAAAACTTACTTTAATTCTAATCCTTTTCAGAGGTTTTGTACTGGCTCTTGGTCTCGAACGTATTTAGATCTTTACGGTCTACCAGTCTGGCACGGATAAAACCATCTCTTTCGATCAGCCCACATACTCGCTTCGAAGCTTCTGTGACTTCGTTGACAATTCGTTCCACCGCTTGAGTGTGAGAAGGAATTCTAAATTCAACCCTTCTACTTTTGCCAGTTTCCGCAATTGACTCCAACTCTTCTAGGCTCATATCAGTAACAAGAGGGGGTTCGGTTACTGAAGTGGATTGCCAGTCAATCATATCTATATAGTCTTCGGCATCAAAATTGATCTGAGGGGGTTTAAATACCCTTACCCCTTTCCTTTCGGTTGCGCAAGCTTTCTGGATTCTCTTATAAGCCAAGGCTCTGATATGTTTTCGTTCATCGAACAGCATAGCTATCAAACATGCTCTGGGTGAGCCATGAAAGCATTTCTCTGTAACGTTGCATGGACGACTTTTCTTAGCTCATCTTCCAAGTAATTGCTGAAAAGAAACATTTAAAAAAAATGAATGGAAGTTTGCGGGATTTGGGGATTGCACTTAATTGAGAACCATGATGGTATGTAGACCTTCATTATGAACTCTGCAAGCTTTGTTAGCTGAGGGGTCGGATCATCGGTGGCAACATACAAACGAAGGACTCGATTTGCCAGAGTAAGCCACCTGGCGTGCGAGATGTTGCTGGGGTTTCGTTTGGCCAACTCTTCTTTATGGAAAGTAATCAGCAACATTTTATACTTAGTTATTATACTACATTTTATGACATATTAAAACCTTTTATACTTTTGTAATAAACAACAGTAATAGCAAATAACATTAGTTTCTTTCAACACCTTTCTCATACAATTTACACCGTCCAACTATCTTTTTTCAGGTAAAAAAACATATTATATATTATATAGTTTATATGTGGTATATATTTTTAATATATGAATTATGTATATGTATATATTGTCTCATTTTATGCCTTCTATAAGAAAAGTACAATTAATTCCGGTGGCTTAAACTTAAAAAAAACATGGTTCATATATGTACACAAAATTACAAAATTTCATCAAAATTAGCAAACTTTAGGGCTTGTGCGGGAGACCTAAAATACATTTTTTATTTAAAAAAATCGTTCCTTACTTATTTTTATGCCCTAATATTACTGTTTTTTAACTTGGAATAAACACAAAAGTTACGATTTTATTTTTTTAAATTTTAAAAAAATTTGATATTTTTTGAAAAAAATTAAAACTTTAGGCCTTGTGCGGGAGACCTAAACATGTTTTTAAAAATCCAAAATTTTTTGTGGTAAGTTGTGGTATCTAGTAGCAACTTTTTTTCAACTTGGAATTTGAAAACAAAAAAAAAGTTAAAAATCGATACACCCTATTATATAGCCAATGAGTTAACCTGTATTTTACCGTTTGTTTCATCTTTGTAGGATTTGAGATCACGAGATAATTTGCATTTTTTTTTCAATAAAGCAATCGGAGGCATTTAAATTACCACATTTATATTACCAAAAGCAATCCAGTTGTTAGCTTGATCGTTCAATGTCTTCCTTGGGCGTCCCTGACTTGCACCATTCATTGCATTATCCCACATTGTTATTAAAACAACTTCATTATATCGACTTTTATTCGACTCCGTTTCTTATTCTAGCGCAGGGATAAAGCATCTTCGTCTTCGATAAAGTCTTCCTCGGCCATCCCCGGTTCTTCTACCATTCAACTGTTCTCTAATCACTCCTGGTTCTAATAAGAACAAACTTTGAAATTTCGGTCGACTGCTTTCCGAGTTTTGCGAGCAAAAACATACGTAGGCTGAATTTTTATGTTAAGATTAAATTGAATATTTCTAAACATAATGATATAAGAGGTCGGGGACGCTCAAGGAATACTTAAGGCAATATCGATATACGAGAAAAGGCCTGAACAAACCGCCGCGTTCAAAGCGCGTCCGCGATCCCGTGCACGGTGGCGATCAGATGTTGTGTATGAACTTGTAGCAACGTGTTCACATCGAAGCGTTCTCAGATTGGCTGCGGCGTCCTGTGCAGCGTCTGGACGCGGCGATCGCTCGCGTCCGCGATCAGTTGCTGCTTGCAAGATCTGCACGCTGCACGCAACGTAATTATCTCTGAGTTTGTGGTATTACTCATGATGTCGGATACAAATACAGAGAGAATGATCAACGAAATTAGCATCTGCCGATGGTTTTTTCATGTTTTCAGTAATTAAATTACAATTATTATCACTTTAGATATAAAATATAATAAACATAATCGATTAGCTATGAATATTCATATTTTTCCGATATTAAATCGCTTATTTTGAGATGTGTATTGACTACACAGCACCGGAACACTTGAATTTTTTTAGCAGATTTCTATGTTTATATTTTGTACAAAAGAAGTTGTAATTATTATAGGTATATGTGTTCGATTAATTTGTTTTATGTAAGTGTAAACCATTCTTAAGAATTTTGTCCCCATTAATCTGATATTTAAAATATTGAAATCGAAAGAAACTCTTGTAATTAAAATTAATTAAAAAATAGTTAATTCAAATATACATAAATTCTAACAAAATTGCATTATGGGTTTCATTTTATCCTACCAACCCGTCGAAATTATTTATCTTACCAAACCGTCTTTTAAGTAAATTTACACTTTTCAGGGGCTTTTTCACCATCTTCCCAATAGCTTATCTACCCTAATACCGAATATTATTAAAATAAAAATAAAATACTTGCAGTGGTTAAAAAAATCGGCCAACTTATCCAATATATAGCCACTATACATAGGTTCGATTACCGAATTATAAACTCCAACTTAATAAATAAATAAACCGTAAATCGTAAATCGAAAATATTCGTTATTAGGGTAGATAAGCTACTATCTTCATCATCTGCAATAGCGGCTAGAAGTAATAATTCTACTTCAGATTCGTCTCCAAACATGATTATGATTATTTAAATGGTTCCCGCTCCGAGCTATACCTACCACACAACTGACACGAATGTACGAGTGCCACGGACGCCAGCTGATCGCTAGTTGATCGCTAGTTTGGTGTGAACGGTTCTGCACGCAGACAGGACGCTCACCGTGCACGCCATCGCGGACGCAGAATGATCGCGGCGGTTTGGCCTTGCCTAAAGACATTAGCAATATATGTTTTCATAATAGTTGTCAAAAACACAAATAAATATATTTTTCTATCCAAATTCAAAATCTTTTAATTCAAACTGTCCCCACAACATTTTTCAATGAATGCAAGCACAACATGCGACATTACACCAGTTCGATATATGAATCACAGAGTATTTCAAAACTTTAAAAACGTATTTCTATAGTTGGAAAAATTTTGCGTAACACTACATACTTGAAATTTCTATATTATGTGTAACAAGGAGAATATTACACATGAAAAATCTTTGAACGCGTTTTGCTCAATTTTTATCATAAAGTGTTATTGCATCAGCTCCTAAATTGCAATTTTTTGCTTCAATTTATGAATATTTTAATTTAAAAAAATATATATTATGATTCCTAATGAATCTCACACTCCCAATTTGTCGCCGCCCCGGGTACCATTCTTCAGATAACCGACACTTCTGCCATAGCCCAAGTTGTTAGCTACGTTTTGTGACTAAGCAGGGGTGCCCGAGTTCATGGGGAAGATTATCTCGGTGTAAGTGGCGGATGCGCCTGCCCACCTTCTGTGTGGCGGGGCCGATTTAGATAGACTGGTTCAGGGAGATTTTTTATCTCAGGACTCTCTCTAACTTGCACCGCAGTGGAAGGGATTTTTTTTATTTTTTTTTATATTAACTCCACACAGGAGGCCCTGAAGAAAATAATTTCCCTCAGGGCCTATGTCATCTTTGGGGATGCTGTGTGGAGGGTCCTTTTGTGGAGAGGAAGGAGTGAACATGGGTCTTGAAGAGTCCCATGTTGTAGGAGGGAGGAAACACAGAGGCCGGCAGTTCGTTCCACAGCCGAGCTGTTGAACTTAAGAACGAATCGTAGAAGCGACCCGTTCTCATGTGACAAATGTCAACCGTGTACAAATGTTGGGCGCGCGTTTGGCGTGTATCCCGACTACGCACCGGTGCCGAAGGGATCAATGACGCTAGTTCCTCAGAGCATGTTCCATTGTAATACCGATAGAACAAGGACAGCATACCTACCTGACGCCTGTGCTCTAAAGATTGCAGTCCGTTTGTTAAGATTGGGGAATCTATCAAACGGACCGCCCGTTTCTGCACAGAGTCAAGGGTTTTTTTCAGGTATTTAGGGGCTCCGGACCAGAGATGGCTGCCAAATTCGACAGTAGGGCGCACTTGCGATTTGTACAGGGTCAGCAGTTGTGTACTATTAAAGTATCTGCGGGCCCTGTACAGTACGCCCAGCTTCTGAGAGGCCAGCTTTACTCTGGCTTCGATGGAGCCCCCGTACCTGAGCCGGTCACTTATAGTTACACCAAGCATATCAATGGAAGGGATGAACAGACACACTGACCTCCAGATTCCTACCCGTGTCTCATACCTCTTTCCTGTCCAAATCTTCCTTTTCCATCCGCTCCTTCCTTTCCTTAAACACCCTCTACATAGCATCCCCACAGATTATCGATATGTCACCCACCGCTCATCGTGATTTTTTACAATAACCTGACAGTATTATTATCTTAATGATTGTACAGTTTAGGATCGTTGTCAACGGAAGTGGCGCCATCTGTTATTTTCAAATGGAACCGCTGAAATTTTCTAACAGCATCGCCTACTAAATAGCTAATTAATTTCCCTCTCCCACTGCACATTATCCTATAATTTTAGCTATATATATTTATTTCTCTATGAATATTTTTCTATTCTAATTAATCTTATTTTTTAGTATATTTTGTTTCCTGCTAAACAAACCATTGCTTTTGAGACACATTGATAACTTTTATTAAATGGTGAGTTTAACAAAGCTTGTATTCTCATTTAATTCAAATAAAAATTACGTTTGGCACTTAAAAACACGAAAAAAAAACGTTATTAAGGTGTTAGTTAATAAAAAATATTGTATTTAAATGGAATTACACCTTTAACTGTTGACTCTGTGATAAAATCACAACTATTTATATTTTCCTCATCTCAGTAGAACAAAAGTGGTGACTTTTTCTCACCACCTGACTCAATTTTTTTTTTTATTTTTTTTATTTATTAACTTTCAAAAATACATTTTTTACAATTTAGTCCCGTTAAACTGATTGATATCAGTTTGTCAACGGGTTCTTTTAACAATTACTTTTTAAATACATATACAATTTCAACAAGTACATAAAATATACACATAATTACATTAGTACAAAAAAATTCTTTCACATAACCATTTTTTTAACATACATTTCCTTCTGTGAGTCAATTCACAGCTTTTTATTGAGTTTGGTAACATGTTGTAAATTATTGGAACGAGGTATTCTAGAGTTCTTTGACCATATTTATTCAGGTATCTGGGAACTACAAGTCCATCGTTTGCAATTAGTCTTGTATTATGAACATGTGTCACTATTTTATTATGTTCAGATTGAGATGTATGCTGACTCGCAATTTTAAGCCACAATAAAGCACGAACAGATAATACATTTACAGAGTTGTATAGTAATGACTTTGGTACGTCATTTCTTTGTTCGTATTTAGTTTTGTTTAATAATAATTTTACCAAAGAATATTGTACATTTTGGACTGAAAGAAGATTTGTTTTTGTTGAATGTCCCCATGAAGTTATTCCGTATCTTATTAGGGATTCCGCCAATGATAGATATACTATGTTAAGGGTATTTGGTGGAACAAAAAACTTCAATCTATAAAGTTTGCTCACTATAGCTCTAAGCCGTGTGCACACTTTTTGTATATGTATATCCCATTTAAAATTACAATCAATTGTTAAGCCTAGATATACGTATTTTGAAACAAGTTCAATATTTTTGCATGAGCATGGTTGTATTACAAAGTTATGGATGCAATTAAAGTCATGGGAAATAATTTTAGGAGTTATGGTGATGTTATTATGAGGAGATCTGATGTGCATAAGCTTCGTTTTTTTAGCATTGATTATTAAACCTACATCATGTGACCATTTTTGAAGAGTGACAAAGTCAATTTGCAGTAAAGTACTCGCTATTAATAAATCCTCATGTGAAATAACTAATGCAGTGTCGTCAGCATAAACGTAATGTTTTACATGAGAAAAAATAAATTTCATTGCAGTAACATATATTATATACAAGGTAGGGCCTAGTATGGACCCTTGTGGTACGCCTGCGAAAACAATATTTTTTTTGCTAAAATGATCAAGAATTTTTACACAAATCTTTCTATTTTGAAAGTAGTTAACAAATAATTTATGTAGGTTTCCTGTAATTCCAATGTTTTCTAGAGTTTTAAGTAATTTACTATGATCAATCGTATCAAAAGCCTTTGAATTATCAATAAATAATACGAGTACATGTTTTCTTTTGTTAAGATCATTATTAATTTTATTTGAAAATTCTTGAAGTAGTAGATCTGTGCTTTTATTTTTTTGGAAACCATATTGATGGGTATCAATAATAGAAAGTTTTTCAAGGTATTTTATTAGTTTTACAGATATATATTTTTCTAGGATCTTTTCAATTGCAGGTAAAATACTGATCGGTCTATAGTTTTCAATTTCACTGTGTTTACCACCTTTGTAGATGGGTCGGATTATGCTACATTTAAGATCTTCAGGTATAATTGCCTCCGATAAAATCATATTAATTAATAGAGTTAAAATAGGTCCTAAGATATTAAAGTGTTTTTTAATGTCAGACATTCTAATTTTATCTATCCCCGGCGATTGACTATTTTTTAAACTTCTGACTACTTTTTCAATATCACAAAGTTTTGCTTTTGTTAAGAGCATGCTGTGTGGAAGTCTATGTGTTTGAATATGAAAAGCTTTTTTGTCACATCTATGTAATAGTTGCTTAACATTGTCAGAAAAAAAGTTTGCAAAATTGTTAGATGTTTGTTCAATCGTTTGTTCTTTTTTTAAAAAATAGTTTGATATTACTTGGTCGCAATTACTTTTGCTCTTCCTTCCTAACAATCTGTTTATTTCGTCCCACGTTTTTTTAGAGTCGGCAAAGTAATTTTTAAATTTAGAGTTGAAGAATTTTAATTTGCATGCACTGATTAATTTTGTAACTTTGTTTCGATTACATTTGTACTCTCTTTCATAAAATTTATTTGTAGGATTATTTTTCCATCTTTTGTAAAGTGTATCTTTTAATTTGATTTTTGATAATAAATCTTCATTTATCCATTCATTTATGGCATTAGGTCTGATTTGAGGTTTATAAGACTTTACTATAGTACTTTTTTCATAGATTTCATTAAATTTATTTTTAATTTTATTATACAGAGTAACGCAATCCACTTCTTTCAAAAGAATATTCCAATTATATTTTTTTTATTTCTTTATCAACACGTTTTTGAGACAGAATTGTGATTTTTTCATTTTGTTCAATATTTTTGACGTCATGGTACTGTAAATTTAGTCCCGTCATAAAATGATCAGCAATTCTCGAATCAATTACACACGCGGACAAGTTATATTTATTAGATCTAACATATATGTGGTCAATACAGGATTTAGTTATTTGACCAGCAACGATTGCTTCTCTAGTCGTATCATTAATACATTTTGTTAAGTAATTACTGGTAAGTATATTTTCATAAGCTATTATATTTGAATCACTTGATTTAGTATGTATTTAGTATGTTAAGATTAATATCATAAATACATACTAAATCATTAATATCCCCAAAAAATATTATATTATCATTAAAGTTTACATTATTGCAAAAAAAACAAGAAATTTCCTTTAAGAATCCCTTTTTATTGAGGTTAGGTGGTCTATAAATTGCTAAAATATAAAAATTACATTTATTAGGTAATGTCAATATTCCAAACACATTTTCAAAATGAATGGTTTCAACTATGTTTTGTTTAAAATCTAAATGTTCCCTTATATACAGCGATATTCCACCTCCTTGTTTATTTCTTCTGCAGTAATAATACGATTTATATCCTGGAATATCATATAATTTAATAAGTTCCTCGTTAATTGCAGTTTCGCAAAGCATAATTACATCTATGTCTTTCAAACAGTTTTTCAAATAGGCATGAAGAATATCCCAATACTTGTTAAGTGATCTTATATTTATTTGGACACAGGTTAGGTTAGTATTGCATTTAATAATATTTTGTGCGTGAATCCAACATTCTAAATTGCTTGCACGGGTAAATTCTACATCAGTATCATTTTCAATATAGTTGAAAGCCATTTTAAAATATAATATAATATAATATTATACTCGTAACATTCAGTATAATGGTTGGAAGTTGAAATATAGCATCTATTAATAATGTACAAAATAATAATGATGTACAAAATATACTTGAATATTGTAGAATGTAAAAAATAAATTGAAAAATAGATTTTAATTTTGTGCATCTTATAAAGAAAATATCGAACTGTTTGTAATCATAGTATTATCCTCGTATATTTTAATATTATGGTTGTTGGGTTTAGTATTATTTGATACTATTTCCCGAGAAGTTATGTACAACCGAGTATTGGGTAATACAAAACAAACTTGAAGAATATCGGCGTGTAAGTAGAATATATAAAAAGAGATATGTTTCAATAATAATACGAGAGAATACTGCTGTAGAGTTATGTGCAAAATACTACTATAGAGTACAAAATAAACTTCAAGAATATGGATTTGTAAAACGTAGTTAGAAATGTCAATTTTATGACATCCTGATGAAGAAAACATTAAAACATTACGATTTTCAATAATCGATTTTTTGGTGTACAATTTCAAGCATTTTTTTATAAAACTTACAATTAATCTTGTCATTATAATGTTGTCATTTGTCATTAAATATTATAAACAATAATATAATAAGTCCAAATAATAATAAGTAACTAACATTTTGTTTGTGGGCATAGTTAGTAATGAACATACAAGTATTGTGATCATTATAAAATAATATTTTTATCTTTTAGAGATAAGGGGTTTTACCAAAAAATATTAATTAATTAGTCTTCTCTACATCGCTATCAGAAATAAAATAAAAACACAGTGATATTAATAATTTTGATGATCTTTTGAACTTATTTTATCTATATAAATAAAATTGTGAATTACAGAATAAATTTTTCTTTTTAACTAATTTTGAAGGTTAAACCAATCAATGTATTATACAATTGGAGAAGAAGATAATACTTATAATTTTAAACAAAACATGAAACAGAAAAAGATAAAGAAAAATAAAACGATAACTCTCACAACTAGGAATCGAACCCAGGATCTCTTGTCTTACTAGTTGCAAGCTGATATTGTTAAGAGGAAGTTTCAGGCCAAAAATGTGTGTATTCTTGGTATACCTTATATTGTAGGTAATAGGCATTAAAATCGCTTAGCAAACGGAGTTTAGAAACGTTCGATTTTAAGCGCAAAACTGGGTTTATTTATTTTGTAAATAATATCATAAGAAAGCAAAAAAGTCAATCAAGTGAAACTGTCACAGATAATCTTATCTTCACTACTATATTTTGTGAAAGTTGTTTCCTTTACGCGTTCATACATTTCTATTGAAAAAAAAATTTTAGTAGTTTGCATTTATATTTTTTGTTGAGTAATTTATTTTTTCATTTGTATTCTACTCAATCGAAACGATAGGAAAACCTTCAATTTATCTAAAGCATATTTTTTGGTATTCATAATGTACACCAATTCGTTAAAAAGATTAATCAAAATAGTGATTTGGCATTAAGTTTCGCCTTAATTCTGAATTTGAAATATGATATCGATAAATATGAAGTTTAATAAATAGGTCCCAATGGTCCCGATAAGACAAGAGATCCTGGGTTTGATTCCTAGTTGTGACCGATATCTTTTTATTTTTCTGTGTCTTGTTCTGCTTCACGTTTTTTGGAGATTTGTTAGTATTATCTTCAAGTATATTAGTAAAATAACTTTCAGGGCCACCTTTCTTGGATTTCTGTAGATATTTTTTTAAATTTTTTTATTTTATTAATAATTTTCTTTTGTTACATGCATAAAAATATAATTACAAAAATCAAGTAGTACAAAAACAAGTTATTAAAACATTATTAAAATTATTATAGTATTACAAAAAGCATTTCATTCACAGGTAAAGAAGGTACTATAAAAAATAAAAAAGGTAGCTTTAAGATAAGAAAAATAAAATGATACAATTAAATAAAAAATATAATAGAATAGTATGCATATATACCAAAAAAAAATCCCACATAGGCATCGCCAGTTTGTGGGTATACTTATTTTGTTAAGTGCAGTTTATATGATGATATATGTTTATATGGTTAAGTGCAGTTTATATAATGACTTATGTGATGAAGTTCTAACATCAAGTTTATAAAGCTTCCATTAATTTTACAAGGATCTATCACGTTTTTACGATACACGGTGTATGTAATTCGCCGCTTTATTTGAATAGGGTTCTGATTTTTTTTCCTCAGGGACTATATCATCTTTGGGTATGCTGGGAGGGATATTTGGGTGAGGTGGAGGGTTTTCTAGGGAAATATCAACCAGAATCTCCTGATCTGGCCGCCGCGCAGCAGATGGGCAAACGTATTCGCCGTAAGACCTAGACAAATCTCACCTCAAGAACCCGGCCAACCCTACGAGTCACCAAACGTAGCTAAACACTTCGGGTGACCTGTGGCAGGAGTGTTGTTTATCCAATAAATGCTTCCCAAGACGGCGGTACCCATACCCGCCTCTTACCATGATCTGAGGTGTCAAAGTTTGAAAAGACGATTTCTAATAATCTATTTAACTTTTTGATTTTAAGGGTCGTTCTTGTGTACAGCATCTTAGCTAATATATTTTAAAGGAAAGTATGGAACGATGAAAGGTACGCTTAGATGGTTTGGGCATGTAGAGCGAATGAGCGAATAAATTAGTGTAAGGAGGATATATGATGCAAATGCGAATGAAAGCAGAAGTCGGGGACGCCCTAAGAAGACATGGCACGACCAAGTGAATCAGATACTCGAGTCGGGTCATGTCAAGAGTCAGAATAATAGAAGAGTATGTATGAGACGATGAGAAGTGTGTGCCAAGACCGAGTTGTTTGGCGGTCCCTCCTCTCTGCCTACCCCTGCTGAGAAATGTCGTGATGGTTATTTAGTTAGACCATAGTCCCTATCTAGAAAAGGCATTTAGGAATAATATACAATTATATATAATGCACTAGTTTGTTGTACATGGTTCTATTGACACGTTTAGGTATGTTCTAAAATGGTAAATATACGTATTTATTAAATATTTTCCTTTAAAATATGTTAAACTAAAATAAAAATTTAACCACAAAATCGCCATTGTAAATGTTGACACCTGATATCGCAGAACCAGGAAAAGCGAAGTTAGAAGCCTTTTCAACTGAGGTGACAAATTCTAAAAATTGAATATTTAGTTCCTAAAAATACCGCAAGATGTCAATGATTATATTTACTTTTCGAAAGGATATTGCCATCTTGCGGAATTTTTCTGAAGTAAAAACTGGATTTTCGTTTAATCCAACATTCAACGCATCAGCCTGTTATATTCTAGAACAGGGGGCAGAAGTATTATTAAAAACTTAAGTTTTGTAAAAAAACCTTGCAAATTACATGAATTAAATTTATAAATCAAAATTACTGTGTTTGTAAGAGATAATACGAGAACAGCGGGCAATAAAGTTGTGAAGGATGAATATTTGGAGCAGGTTGTTAGTGAGTTTGTGCATTTGGGAAGTAGTTTACGAGACAGGGAAATTCTGATATAGATATTGAAATAATGGAGGACTAACCAACAAAAAAATCGTCCAAAGAAGCGAAACTAGCAGTCCACAATGGAGTACTGTTACCTACTCTAATGTATGGCAGTGAAGCATGAAACTGGTAGAGGAAGGTTGAAATTAGACTGCATACTGTAGAAATGAGTTCCCTGAGGCGTATGTATATTAAAGCCATGTATGATCGTGGAGAATCGCCACGAATGCAAGGCTGATGTAAGCGTAATAAACAAGATAAAGAAAGGGACTCTCAGATGGTTAAAGGGACACTTAGCAAAACACTTGCTAGGGCCTTCAGAGATTCCGAGACTTCCGTTGAAAACATCTGCGGTACATTTACCGATCGACGTTTGTTCCGAATGTCGAATATTTCTGAGCAAAATTTCCGAATATTAGTTAGCTAGTTTACTGAATTTATTAAAGCTTGTTAATGACTTTAAACGTCGAAACAGTTGTCAACATAATAATTAACTAAAAAGCTGACAGGAATTGATTGTTACGTCATAAAATTTGATTTGTTTTAAATAAATAAACAATAGAATTCCTAATCCACAATTTGCTGTTTAAATTTATGTTCTAAACAAAAACACTTCAAAGGTAAACTAAAAATTATTCATAATCTGCGCTTTCATAGATGCGGCTAATGTATTTTTTTTCAGAAGAAACACTTGTTGCAAGTAGAATTACATATTTGCGCCAGTACATATGCAATATGAATATAAATATATACATTTTTCCGTATACAAAGTAAAGTCTTCCAAGAAAGGCGTTCAAACACAATAATGGACTCAATCCTTTCTGCTAAATACATAATACGTCAGTCACGTATGAAAACGTTTTACCAGATACTATAGAATAGTTATAATACCTCCAACTTCTAATATATCCCATACATTCTGATGGCAGTATGCTATACTAGCGCTGCCTAGCGTCGTGGGTCGGTATTAGGTCAAATTATTTACATAAATGATATAATTAAAACCATAAAACATTGCAAAATTAGATTATTTGCAGACGGTACGACGGTACATTAATCTATATATCATGTGAAGATATATAAACAAAACAAAATATATGGAAATAGGCAACAAAACGCATAACGCAGAATTAAAATTGACAATTAATGATGAAAAAATTGAAAAAGTAAATGAAATTTAGTACCTGGGTGTAATACTCGATTCAAACTCACTTTGACGCAAATTTTGAATATGTGCTAAAGAAGGTATCAAAAAAAGTCAATTTTCTTAGAAGATTAAGAAATAACTAAATGGAAACACTACAGAGCTAATTTATAAAACTTTAGTTGCTCCACATTTAGATTATTGCTCTACTATGTTATATTTGGCCAATGAAAGAAATTTGAACAAACTAGATGTTATACAGAATAGAGCTATGAGATGTATACTGGGAAAAGGCAAATACGCAAGCATTAATCAAATGAGAGAGCAGCTAAATTGGATTCCAATGAAAAAGAGATTGTTATTTAATGTGTTAATTTTTGTGCATAAAATCATGAATAACCAAATGCCAAAATATTTTAAGGATGAAATTGTTTTTAATAGAGATGTTCATAATTACGAAACCAGAAATGTAAATAGAATTAGATTGCCACATATGAAGAAATCAAAATATCAGAACTGCCTAATGAACAAAGGACTAAAGATGTATAATGAAATGCCTGAAAGTCTGATGAATTAATGAATTTAAAAATAAATGTTATGTTTATTGTAAAAAGATTTAAAGTTTCAAAATGAAATATTATCTTGTTCATATTAGTTTATATTCAAATGTTGTATAAACTAACTCAATAAATGATAAAGAATATTTATTTTTTTCATACATAATAAACTACACTGCACCTCGTAAAAACTATTTAAAAACTGTCAGATACAAACAAAATCGAAATTTCAAAGGTTCAAAAGTGATGTTAGAACCTTGTAAAATAAACGGAAGCTTTAAAAAGCTGGAAATCAACAAAAGGTTTTGCATTCAAAGATCTTTTTCGAAAAAAATGTCACTTAAACGCTGTCTTACTGTAGTGTTCGTTGTTATGAAGAATTTTTTAACGCCCTTGATGTGATTTTCTCACGAAAACGGCGTTATTGAAATAATCTGAACATTAATATAATGGAAGTATTAAGAACACATTTTTACGGGAACTTTCTTTAAAACTCTGTACGGGTTGATATTATTACGTTTGTTTTCTAAAAGTTAACGGTTTTAAACGACTTCGTTCCGTATCTTATTTCGTTAATCCGTTGAATAGCCTCGTTATCCATTACGTTAACATTAGCGGATTAACGAAAGGCCATGCCGGGTGGTTTTTATAGTCCTTACTGGGCCGAAAACACCTGCCGAGCTTCCGCTTTGCTCAATAGATGTCACCAGGGGTTAATTACTTTGCTCTCTATCTCGAGAAAAGGGCGGTGATTAGGTGAGAGAAGATTTACACCATATTTATTGGTACAAAACTTGGAAGAACAAATAATAGCGAAAAAAATTTCGCAAACTTCATTAAAATGTTATATCAGCACGTACCCGAAGGATTTTATCCAGCGATTCTTGTTCTTATTTGGAGTTCACATATATATATATATCATAGCACAAAGGATAATAAATTATTATAAGCAATAATTAGTCGCCTGTGATATCAATACAAATTGAATATATCTTCTGAGCAAAAATTAATGCCTCCGACGGGAATTGAACCCGTGGCTTCTGATGTCCGGTCAGACGCTCTGGACCACTAAGCCACGTCGGCTTATTTCCAACACGCCAAATAATTCAATATGTACTATTACTTCAATCAACAATTATTGCTTACAATAATTTATTATCCTTTGCGTTTTGCATAAAAAAAAACTTGTCTTATAAACATTAGTTTTTCATTAAAAAAATAATGTAGATATCATTTTGTTGTTCGATAATATATATATCACAAGACGCCACTGATCGCACTACCACACGTCGCAACTGATCACGTGATACGCGTTCTGTTTCGTCTGTATGGTGCTGCTGGAACGAGATAGAGAATATATCAAGCGACCCAGTAGGCTGTACCCAGTGCTGACGTGTAATGATTTTTGTTGTTGTTTTAAACTGAAAAAAAAGAAGCCGTAAAGGAGAATGTGCTTTAACTATTATACATCTATTTTTAATAATAGATTTAAAATTGTTATTTTTTCTGTTTGACTGAGGATTGAACCTTCCCCCCGAAGGACTGTCTCTCAACTGATGTGAACTCTTAAAATATATTTTAAAACTTTGTTACTTAAACTTAAACGTGGTTATGAACTTTCCTACCCAGGGACTGACTAAATCTTATTTATATGCACTGAAATTTATTTCGTATGTTAAGTACTTTAAATTTTGATATCATCGAATTTTCAGAGAAATTCGTAAATATGCGCGTGTATGTGCGTGTGTGTGCGTGAGTGCCATCAAAAGATATTGATATAATGCAAGGTCATCGACAACGAGTCTATCTGCCTAGTTTCAGTACGATCGAATGTCGGGAAGAGGGATAGTTTCCACTTCCAAGATTCCATTTTATCAATTAAGTGACAAGTGAGAAAACAAAATCGAAACACAAAGAGATGTACCTACCGGCTGCGCTAGTGTAATGAGCTGTCGTGTCTCTTCTTTAATAGATGTAACTACCGGCTGCCCTAGTGTAATGAGCTGTCATGTCTCTTCTTTAATAGATATACCTACCGACTGCGCTAGTGTAATGAGCTGTTATGTCTCTTCTTTAATAGATATACCTACCGACTGCGCTAGTGTAGTGAGCTGTCATGTCTCTTCTTTAATAGATGTACCTACCGGCTGCGCTAGTGTAGTGTGCTGTCATGTCTCTTCAGCCGGCCTGAATCTTCACCTACCATCGGCTCTACACGTAACGATTCCGGTATAGCCGACATATTGTCTCTGTCGTGTGGCGTTACTACTGCCACCTATGGAACTATCTTAAAACTTCATAAACTAAATATCAGTAACATTGATTTACACACTCAACCGATATCTGTTGGGCGGTTTTGAAACTACAATTATTTATCAACGCCACAGTACTAAAAAAAGTAGGTTTTTAGTAATGTGTAATACGTTCTGCATGTGTAAACTAGATAATCGTCTACTTATCTAACCTTGCTCATAATTTATATATCGAAATCGTTTTTTTCGAAACAGTTAAAAATATATTTAATGGAATTTAAAATAGACGGTGAAATAGTTATGCTAATGACACAGTTTTACCCTTTTAAATCTAGGGATTGGAATAATGTATATAACATAGCGAATTTGGGAATCTAGCAAGTGAAAACATGGCTAGACTCAAAATACTTATAATAAAAACATCAAAAACAAAATTCACAATATACAGTATAAATAGCACGGGACAGCCAGAAAACAACACAAACACCATAAAAATACACGAATGTTTAAACACCAACATCTGCGATTGCCCTTCTCTAGAAAAAACAGAACAAATAAAGTATCTAGGAATCGTAATTGACCATTACCTTAGATGGATACCTCACACCAAACAAATCACAAATAAACTTCTCAAAACAATACACATTTTCCTAAACATAAGATATACGCCAATTATACGTAACACTACTAAACTACATTTTTGACAAAAAAAAACATATTTCTACATACACAAAGTATCACTAACAGACCAGTTAGACAAGCATACAAAGAAAACATAAAAACTCCGACATTAAATACAAGCTTTGGACAAAGACACTATCAATACCATGCTATAAAAGCATTCAACCGTCTAAAACACTTGGAAATAAAAGAAAAGAAAATAAATTCAATCACAAAATTACAAAATGGATTAAAGAACAAAAAAGACAATATTACCAAAATTTTATGACATAAAATAAAAAAACCTACACGTAACACACAAAACCAATGTAAAACACCCAAGATTATATTTTTAAATGTATTATGTAAATTATGTTATAAAATGAAGGCCTCAGTACGGGTAAGCCACCCAGTGAGGCCAACATTACTGGTTAACTCTGAAATGTAAAAAATATTGTACCAAAATAAAAATGTTAATTATCTTCTGTGGAAAATGGTAGCAGAAGTCGGGGACGCCCGAGGAAGACATGGCATGATCAAGTGAATCAGATACTTGAGTCGGGCCATGTCAAGAGTCAGGATAATAGAAGGGTATGTGTGAGACGATGTATGGATGTGGATGACGCAAGGAGTGTTTGGCGGTCCATCCTCTTCTCTACTACACTTAAATAAAGTCGCTATTATTAAATTCTAAACTACGCAACTAATACATGCGTATTTTATATTTATAGAAAAAAGAGAAAAGTCGAGCAACGCTGGGTACACGTCAGCTCGTTTATAGCTAAGATAAAATTATCGTACTGAACCATTGTTGTCGAACAATCCGTACATTCCAAAATAGGATCTTGATTTCAATTAGGTTGTTCATACTCGGATTTTAGGGTCAAACGAAATAACTGAATTAACTAAAACCTCCCCAGGGTGTGATACATATGAATTTATAATTATTCATTAAGGTGTATTCAAATATTTCCTAACTGAATTCGGTTTATTCCAAAATGTTGATATTGTTTTGGGCATCATTTGATAAATTGGCAAGATTGACCATGGGTCTCTCGCATATATACTGCATTAGCGATAAAATTAGTGTAAAAGTTTTACGATTTGGAAGTATATTTTATGTCACCCCAAGAGGTTCTTAGCAAAGGTGCCCGGGTTGAGGTTTGTCCAGGTCGTGACGGCGGAAGTACCTGCTCACCATAGACTGGTTAAGAGAGATCCTTTGACCCTTTCAGTCAGACTTTCTAAACTCATTGCCTTGCATTGCAGTGGGATAGATTTATACGTCCGTCACTCCTGGACCCACTGAACCTTAAAATTCTGTCTAAATCCATATCTTTTCCTCCCCTGAACTTCTCGTTCATTGCAGCTTCCCTAAAGATGACATAGGCTCTGAGGGAGATGATTTTCGTAAGGGACTATATTCCTAATTACTCAATGCATAAAAAAATGATATTTGCGATCCGACAAATTGTAGAAAAATAACATGGAACACTGCTACCCTCACATCTCATCTCGTGTTTTTTTTCTTGTCCTGTCCACCTCAACAAGGTATCTTCACAAAGGCGACTCCGTTTCTACATAACCCTTAAAAACTACACTGGGTCCATGCGGACCCGACCGAAAAATACATTCTTCTCTCCAGCTACCATTGTGCGGGCCAAACCAATGCCGCCCATATATATACCTTCTATATATACCTATACCTTCCTTATTTCTCAGTGCTGTTTGAACAGGACGCCATTTGTCTTAGTATTCAATATATTTAACATGTTGGGTCCGTAATAATCCAGTGTTATATTAGTGTTGTACGAATTGTGTAAATTTTTGTAAGGTTATTACATTTTGATAAATTTTAAGAACAGTTATTATCATATTTTTATTTTTATAACATTCACACAAAACGCATTGAAGCTGTTCAAAGAAAGTTTGTACATCACTTGAACTTCAGGAGACAATTACGTTATTACGATATGGAAAGCTCTATCAAGCACTACGAACACTGCGGACATGATTTACTTACACAAAGTCTTGAGTGGTCATATTGACTGTCCAGCCCTTTTGTCATCAATCAATATTAGAGTCCCAAGTAAGAAAACTAGAGACAAATCATTGTTTCATATCGAAATTGCTTCAACGAGTCTCAGGCAAAATTCTTTCTTACTAAGAACTTGCAATCATTATAATAAAACTTATTTTGATGCTGATATCCTGTCGTGTACCTTTGGAGCTTTTAAAAAAATTGTTAACAGAGTATTGTAATAATTAACCCTTTTCTAAATTTAATACATTACATTCATCATTTATTCATTATCACTCTTACCAGACTCACCGCTCCAATCTGTTAGACCTATTCTTAACTACTGTGCCACACGGTTATAAGATTGACGTCACAGCGCCTCTGGGATCATCTGACCACTGCCTAGTGACGACATCAATCCCCGTTAGCCTCAGACCAACCAATGAGAGGCTGAGGAGAAAAGTGTGGCACTATAGGTCAGCAGATTGGTTCGGTATGCGGGCCCATTTCAATGCTTTTCCGTGGTCAGCTGTTTGTTTTCGGACTTCGGACCCTTCAAGATGTGCCCAGGAGATTGGTGAAGTCATCAAATCGGCGATGGATGGCTTCATACAATCGACTACTAAAGAAACTGGCGTGGGCTCAAAGCCGTGGTTCAGTCGACAATGCTCCGAAGCAGTTCGACGAAAAAACGCGGCTTACCGAGCCTACAACACATCTCGAACGCCCGAAAGCAGATCAGCATACAACAAATCGGCAAAGGAATGCAAGAGAATCATCAATAGATCAAAATTCGAACACGACCTGCAGATCAGCAAAAAGCTGGCTGCCTGCCCGCATGGCAGCAGAGCATTCTGGTCGCTTGCGGGCTCAATAGGTCGAAATTTTTGCAAACCCAGTTTGCCACCTCTTACCAGACCTGACGGCTCACTAGCAAACACCGCCACCGAAAAGGCAAACCTTTTAGGGAAAATGTTTGCGGAAAACTCGACCCTCGACGACGGGGGTGCTGTTCCGCCGTCGGTTCCTCACTGCGGCTTCTTTATGAAAAAGCTGAGGATCCGGCATCGGGATGTACTCCACGTCATACGGGGGCTCGATGTTAACAAAGCTAGTGGACCTGATGGAATACCTGCCCTGGTATTGCAGAGGTGTGCTGCGGAAATAGTTCCAGTTTTGACAAAGCTCTTCAAAATGTCCCTGAAGTGTGGCACTGTGCCCTCTGGTTGGAAAAAAGCGGTAATTCACCCTATTCCCAAGAAAGGTGACCGCTCCAACCCGGCCAACTACCGCCCCATAGCGATCACATCAGTTCTGTCCAAAGTGATGGAACGTGTGATCAACGACAAACTGCTCACATACCTCGAGAAGAACAAAATTATCAACGACCGTCAATACGGATTCCGGCGGAACCGCTCGTGCGGTGATCTTCTCGCGTATGTGACGCATGTTTGGGGGCGGTGCCTGGAACGTCACGGTGAGACCCAAACGGTCGCACTAGACATATCCAAGGCCTTTGACCGGGTCTGGCACCGAGGACTTGTCAACAAATTGCATTCTTACGGACTTCCCGCATCCCTGTGTACGTGGATTGCTGACTTTTTAAGGGATAGGTCGATTCAGGCGGTTGCTGACGGTTTCACCTCTTCCTCGCACTCCATAAATGCTGGCGTCCCACAGGGATCGGTTCTGTCTCCGACTTTGTTTTTGTTGCACATCAATGACCTTTTGACATGTGCACCGATTCATTGTTACGCGGATGACAGTACAGTTCATGATAGCTTTTTGTTTGACAAGCCCCCAAAGGGCACACAAACTCCAACGGCTCGGAGGGCTTTGAAGCAGAGAATGGACGGTTATCTCGAGAGTATTTCCTCCTGGGGTAAAAATAATCTCGTCGAATTTAATGTTTCAAAGACCCAATCCTGTCTGATTACGTCTAAAAGGGATCCAAATGATAATCTAGTCTCCTTTAACGGAAGCAATCTTCCGAACAGGCCTTCCATTGATATGCTTGGTGTAACTATTAGTGACCAGCTCAGGTACGGGGGCTCCATCGAAGCCAGAGTAAAGTTGGCCTCTCAGAAGCTGGGCGTACTGTACAGGGCCCGCAGATACTTTAATAGTACACAACTGCTCACCCTGTACAAATCGCAAGTGCGCCCTACTGTCGAATTTGGCAGCCATCTCTGGTCTGGAGCCCCAAAATACCTGAAAAAAACCCTTGACTCTGTGCAGAAACGGGCGGTCCGTTTGATAGATTCCCCAATCTTAACAAACGGACTGCAATCTTTAGAGCACAGGCGTCAGGTAGGTATGCTGTCCTTGTTCTATCGGTATTACAATGGAAGATGCTCTGAGGAACTAGCGTCATTGATCCCTTCGGCACCGGTGCGTAGTCGGGATACACGCCAAACGCGCGCCCAACATTTGTACACAGTTGACACTTGTCACATGAGAACGGGTCGCTTCTACGATTCGTTCTTAAGTTCAACAGCTCGGCTGTGGAACGAACTGCCGGCCTCTGTGTTTCCTCCCTCCTACAACATGGGACTCTTCAAGACCCATGTTCACTCCTTCCTCTCCACAAAAAGACCCTCCACACAGCATCCCCAAAGATGACATAGGCCCTGAGGGAAATTATTTTCTTCAGGGCCTCCTGTGTGGAGTAAATATAAAAAAAAAAAAAAAAAAACATATTATTTGTATTTAATATCAAATGTACGTGTGTGTATGTATGTATGTATGCATGCATGTATGCGTATGTATGTATGCAACTATGTATATGTATGTGTGTACGTATGTATTTATATGAGTATATGCATGTGTATGTATATATATATATGTATGTGTTTATACGTGTATATATATATATATATACATTTTCTCTTATTATTTCCTTGTTTTTTAACATTTCTTTGTTTTCTTTGTTTGTTTATTGCTTTTTAACCTTCTTTATCTTTATTGCATGATGTAAACATTGGTTATTGGGTTGTAACCTAATTCTTTTACTTATTTTTTCTCTCTCTCTATGCATGTTATGTTATAAACCTGTTAATGTTCCTAATAAAATAAAATAAAATAAAATAAAAATCATTTTGTCTGATATTATTTTGAAGTAATTTGTCATAGATTACTTTTTACTAATAATCGTACCTATACCTTATAATACAGAGTATCAAACTTCAATTATTGTAACTAAGAAGAGGGGTCGGTTGCGAATTTAAAAATAATATCGCGTGAAATGTGCGCCTTGTAGCACATTTTTGTGTAAAGAGCACCTAAATATATATCCAGCTGCGTGGCGGGCCGGATGGGGAAAGGGTGGTTTGGTACTGCTCTCCAACTGGTCTCTCACGACCCATCGCCTTGCACCGCAGCGAGAAGGATGGATTGATATGTCCACCACTTCTGGACACATTGACCCCTAGATTCCTACCTACCCCTAATAGCCTTTTTTATTCCCAGAACTCCCTCTCCTTCCTTTCCTTAAAAAGAGCCTCCACACAGCATCCCCAAAGATAACATAAGTCTTGACGGGAAACTGTTTTCCTATCCTTTTCTTACTCAAGTCCAATCACAGCAGACTGATAATTTATTTTCGCATCCATACTCCCCTGAGCAAACAAGTGATTATTAATGATGTGGAAAGGTTCCTACAAATTAATTCCCTTATCATTTTAAAATATAGGCTTTATCTTAATGCAAGTCACTTAAAGAGTAATTACTTGGAAATGTTCACTTTGCCCAGCCAAAAGGTTCCGTTATCTGTAATGGATATAGGAAACCCTTAGATAATTATTATCCAACTCAATTTTTTTGTATTTTATGTTCTGCATTCCTAGCTTTATTATTGGAAATCTAAAATTCGATGTGAGGTTAGAAATTAGAAACTTGCTTACTTGATTTTTTGGAGAATACCATAGACAATCAATCAGGAAAATGGGAATTAACCGAATTTCGCAAAGGGCGGGAGGAGTTTTTTCTGTGATTTTTCAGTAATGATGACAGTATACAGGTAACACGCATTGTAATATCAATATTATTCACTCCCCGAAAATAAAATCTGCTTACGGAAAACTGGCCCTTTTTACAATGGCGCACAAATTCTCACAAACAGTTCTCCAACTCGTCGTGGAAGGAGATTTTAAAGAATAAGTTCTTCGTGTTAAATCAGGGAACTATTCAATACTTCGCGTATTACAATAGTGACTCTTTAGTCGACCTAACTAGGAGCTGGCTAAATGAGATCTGCAAACACCATGTTTGTCTGGAAGCAGCCTAGCAACTACTGACTACTAGCTGCCATCTTGTGGACTTGCAAGCAAGCTCTTTGCACTGCCCTCTATGAGTGCATCTGTGAAGCTCTTAGCTAACTCACTTCCCAACACCGTTCCCAAGATTGAATATTTTGTTACACCATTTGGTTAGACACTTTTAAAAATGTGTTATAATTTACCCACGTCACTAATTTTTAGCGTCATTACACCAGGTGGTTCGTTTAAAAACCAACATTCAGTTTCTACGCAGAGAAATCTCATTATGTACATTGCCTTACTTAAGCGAACTTTATTTTCTTCGTTATTTCACAATGAATTTACGAATGATGTCGAAGATTATTCAAAGCATTCGTAAACCAACCTGGAATCAAAAATATGCTCAAGTCGTTTGCCCCCAGCTCATCCAAATGATACCCCAATTGAATCTCTTTTCAAGACTTGGGTCCACTTCTTCCTCTACGCACCTTCGCAAAGAAGATAACATAGGCCCCGATGGAAATTATTTTGATTATGGTCTCTTGTGTAGAGTTAATGTAAAAATAATATGATTTAGTAAAATGTACATTATAGTATTAAATTTGGTGAAATCCTAAATTAAATTTATATTCGTCCAAATGTATTGATAATAAAATTAGTATGGCAGGCATTTATAATACGAGATGTATTGAAACCTCCCCTATAATAATTGTTCATGCCCCGCCCCCTATCCCGGCCGTTTGGATTCCAGTTTATCTCTAATGAACCTTCCACCCTACTGAACAAGGGTTGGACTTGATTTTTTTAATGTTAAATAATGGCAACCCTTTTATAATTACATTTTGTTTACTGGCAACATTTCACACCGGAAGGCAACGTTTCGATCGCACCACAAAGAATTGTATGAAATGGAATTTAAAAAAAAGTAGAGCGTTCGCTAGATAAATTTAGGTAGGTCATAAAACCTAAAAATATGGGATAAATGGTGAAATTTTGGTGGATTAATTGGCTTTGAACTGCAGTAAACAGTTCATGTGTATCCCAGGAGTTATTTAGAGGTAAGATATTAATTAAATAAGTTGGCCGAAACGAAAACCGTAAACTCGGAAATCTCTATCGTTCCAATGGTTAAAATTGAGTGAAGAATAATAGTAGAAGAGTAATATATTTTTTAATTAATATTGTTAATTTTAGACTATTAAAAAAATGGGTTATTTATACAAGTTTCTGTTCAGTTTTGGATCTTTGCTGACATATATAAGGACGGGGTTTTTCAAAATATTACATTTAATTCTCGGATGCAATCAATTTTTTTTTCAAAGGGAAGGGACGCTTAAACAGCTTGGATATTGTGACAGTTCAAGCTACGTAGTATAGATGGCTCTAGTGCTAGTAGTTCATAGAGCTTATAGAGTTATCCAAGAGATGTCTCTAGTGAAACTATATGTTCGCCTCTCCAGTTCGGAACCGAGGTGAGCAACCTCTAGGTTTCTAGCGACACAGATTTCGACAGCATAACAGGGAAGACGTTGGCCTCCAGGCCGTCCTACACATTCGTTCAAAATTACGAAAGTTTTTAGTTTAAATAAAGACAATGTTTTGTTATGAAAAAGGCTTTATTATTTCACAAGGACTATTCAAGACAGATATGTAAGTTAATGAAAAAATAAGCGTTAGGAGAATAAGAAAATGTAAAAGCGAATGGTAGAAGAACTTATGACATGGTACGATTAAGTAAATCAAATACGGGAGTCTATCATGTCAAGAGTCAACATTTTTTTTTTGAAGTTGGTATGTGTGAGATAGAGTTTTGTAGCAGTCTATCTTCTCTGCCTAATCCGCCCACGAAACGGTGTGATGGTTAAATGCGTGAATAATTAAACTTACTTAATGGCGCTGTATAAGTCACATCCTTACTTATAAATGCATGCCTTAAAGTTATTACGCGGCGCCTAAGGTTGGAATAGAGAAATACTTAACTAACTACTATTTTGTGGATAATTTTACACAATAAATTTGTTTTTTAATTAAACACAAGCAAAATTGTTGGAAATACTTTAGATTATCCAAATAATATTTTTTGGTATTCATGACGTAATCTTAAAGATTAACTGAAAACGCTGAACGGGCGCGTAAGAATATAGTATGGTAAAATACTCGAGTTATTTTAATTTTTGGCAACCCTGCTCATGAGAATTTGAGCTTCCAGTTATTACCGCCTGTACGCTGGTGGCGCTAGGAACGCCGGGAATGCCAGCGATCAGACGCCTAGGGTGACCAAATTCTAAAATGAAAACGAAGACAATATTATTTAATTATTATTACATATTAACATCCTTTGAACAGAAAATCTTTGGACGTATGGTACATAAATATTGATTCAACAGAAAATTAATTTCGACAAACAGAAGTCATTTTAACTCTTGAAAATCAAAAAAATCTATCGGTGTTTGAAAATATTGGATTAACTTTATATATATTTTTTTAATTTGAATACCGCAGAAGAGTCCCAATTGATCCCAACCGTCTGGAACCAGTGAGACTATGGCATCCCCAATAGGGGTATGTTGTGAGGCTGAAGGTAGTGGGGTGGAGGAGGAGATGGTAATAGGAATGGTAGTACCTAGTAGGAATGGTAGGGTAGTACCTGGCTATTCAAATCTGCTCACCAAACACGGTTAAAGTCATTGCAGGCAACTTTTTTTAAAATTCTGAATTGTGGTACGGCACCAAACTTACTCTTTTAAAATGCTGTTAATTTATTAAAAATCTGTACAAATAGGATATGCAAGATATGTAAAATAGGAAAGCGATTGTTTTATGAGGACGTCAGACACGTGTTCAAACAAATATTGATATTGTCGCATTCCGTTATGATATTTATTAGGACAAGAGCACGTGTTATCGATGTATCCTGAATGACTAATATTTTATCAGGAAATTGGCATGCTATCACTTTATTAACACGATAATTTTTCTCCGTATACTGCAAGTATATACTATATATTATTTTCAATTAATGAATTACGAAAAAAATAAATTAATAAATAAAAAATTACTTGCGCACATCGAGATTTGTATCATTTAAGAACATTATGTCGACAACTTTGTTATCTGTGTCTTTGACTGTTCTAAGTTAATGAGGTTAAATAAGTTATCCATCAATAAATATTTATTCTCAACTAGTCTAAGGAAGAAGTCGATAGATGTTTCAGTAAATAAAATTGGATAGGTACCTATTTACATCTGATACTCTATCTATGTTGATTTTTATTATTCGGGTAGCTTTGTTACCATTCCAAAAGGATGGCAGCCAAAACATGTGGTAAATAATTAACGAGGATAATGTTGTAATTTTTCTTAACCCCTTTTTTTAAAAACAGCATTACCCGTAGAATAAATTAGTTCGCTGTTGAGAAAAGATCATATGGTTTCATATAAATCGTTGTATCTTCCTTACTGTTATGGTGAAAAATATGATCTAAACGGTGTTAAAAAGAAAAAACGCTACGCTTTATATTAAAATCCACAAAAAGTGAAATAACAATATCGTTTACTATACATTCGTCTTGTAAAATATATGTTTTAGTTCGGTGTTAAGACGAAAAAAAGTTTTCACCTTTCAAAACAGTTTTTAGTTTTCGGATACGTTCAGAAATATTCCATTTATTTCGATGCGGAAAGACACACAAATTCACCGTCTTTCAGACAACATCAGAAATAAAATGGCCAATAAAAAAAGTTTTCACCTTTCAAAACAGTTTTTAGTTTTCGGATACGTTCAGAAATATTCCATTTATTTCGATGCGGAAAGACACACAAATTCACCGTCTTTCAGACAACATCAGAAATATAATGGCCAATATACCGTATATGAGATCTGAGGAGTAAAATTGAAATATTTACGAGATCGTTAAAAATGACAAAATTTAATAAGGCTTCAATACGCAGAATAAATACCGTATTGAGGGCGTGTCTCGCTTAAATTTTAAACGCAGTAATGCGTTTTATCATCATTATGAAAATCAATTGAGATGGCGATACACGATACTAGGAGATTTTTAAATATTGTTAGGTTATTCCTAACCCGGGAATGAAAAAAAAAACAAAAAAACACACAACAAAATTTACATAATTTCTTTGCACTCGGTCAGTTTTATTGTTGTATTTTATGTAGTATTGTTCTAGTTTCTATTTTATTTTATGTTACTGTTACATTTTAATAATATTGTTTCTTTTTTTTTAATTATTATTTTTTTCATTATATTCTCAATATACTTATTTTTTTATTATTTATTTATGTCTATACTTGAATACACATTTTACAAATGAATACAGTGGTTTATATTGTAGTACAGAGAAAAAAGTACAGAAAAAAGGTATAAAAAATATAAAAAATAAAGAACATAGGTTGATATTTGTAAAACTGTGTGTGGGTGATATTGTATGTTACGTGAACACCTCACTAGGAGAACCTGTGCTGAGGTGTTTACGTGTTTGTGATTAAGTGTGACAGGTATTTATGTGTTGTAGTAGAAAGTTTTTTTTTTTTTTTTTTTTTTTTCACAGACATATATTGAAACATGAAAACACACATTTATATGTGCGTGTATTTATTTTTGGATAATTCTTGAAGAACGTGTTTAATATTTAATTTTACTTATCATATTTTGGTTATGTTTGGTTTGGAATTATAAGCTTTTGAATAAAGTGAATATCTTGATTTTTTATCCAGGCTACGATATGTTTTTTTGAGAAAGTTTGTAGGTGTATTTGTAGTCATTAGTTGTTTCAAAGTAATGGGCATACTGTTAAAAAGTTTGGTTGCGTAGTATTGAAAGTGTCTTTGTCCGTGTGTGGTGTGTGTTATCGGAATGTTCAGTGTTTTATTTGTTGATGACCTGGTTTTTATTATGGCTTTTGGTTGATTTGTAATATGAAGATTATTATGGATGAGATGAAGGAGAGCAGTTTTGGCGTAAAGTTGTCTTATTGACATGACGTCTAGAGTTTTGAAGATTTTGTTTCAGTCTGTGTAGAATGGTACTTGCAGTATGAGTTTTATTATTGCCTTTTGAACTTTTTGAATTGTTGAACTGTTGTAATCACAGTTTTATATTTGTGTATTCATAGATGTTTTTTGTTTCTAAATAGTATAAAGTTGCTATGTGTGTCTGTGCGTTGTGTACTTAGTTCTTGTAAACTACGCAACGGATTTTGAAATAAATTTCACTAGAATTTCTTTTGGAAGGTTTATATATATAAAACATGCATATTATATTTACAGAAAGTAGAGAAAATCAACGAGCCACGCCGGGTACACGTCAGTCAGCTTCCTATATAATACAGATATTTGACGACCTCCGCGGTCGAGGGGTAAGGCTCTTGACTAGCAAGCTGAAGGTCTAGGGTTCAAAACCCGGCGTGCGCAAGTCAATTTTATTTAATTAATTTGTGTTATAGACAATTATGATAACAATGTTTTTTAAATTCATCTATTTGAATTTAACAAACGGTTTCTGGAATTAATAAATGAAAATCTTTTATGCGAAAATTAACTCACTTCCCGACATCCGAAAAAGCTGAAACTAGGCAAATAGACTCGTTGTTGATGACAGTGCATTATATAAACTTTTGGTTTTAATCACGTACACACAAACGGACATATACGCATTTCTCTAAAATTTTGTGACATCATAGCAGTTAATATACAGGGTTTTCCTCTGGGAAGGTAGTCGGGAGATTAGGAAATACCTACTGCTCGCTGCTTATTCGTCCGCGTCTGAGTCTGATTAAGACCAGGTATAGTCGTGGTTCATCAGGATGTGTTTAGGGAGTCTGTGTGTTTATCTAAATGTAAAGTCGCTAGGAGAATTGTATTGTCCGATGTCTAATATGAGTTTATTTTTAATAAGTCAGAATGATTTGTAAAAACGTTCAGTCAGTCTGTGTGTAAATTCGTACAAAGTCGGTATTTGTTCTCGGTCGAGTAGTCTCTTCAAGTTTGTTCTGAGTCTAGTGTTGTATGTGATTTTAATGCAGAGATTTTGAAGCGTCTGTAGTTTTGTGTGGTCCGTGTGTGAGGTACTGCTCCATACGGGAATCGCATGAGACAGTACAGGACGAATGAGCAAGTATCCTCTAAGAAACATTAACGTATAATTTTAAAGTGATTTTCTGCATTTAGTTCTGTTGTAGCCGACAATTAGGGGTATACCAAGAACTACTGAGCTTAGCTCCATCGTCTCTATTAATATTTACGGGATTTTTATGAATTTCAATTTCCTACGTAATAAGCCGTACTCTATATGTTTTGGGACTCCCCAGCACTTCAGGAACAAATCCAAAGTAATGCTCGGTTTCAATTAAATGGTGGCAATTGCCGATTTGTCAGGGTGGCCGAGTTTACTTGCTCTGGAGTGTTCAGATATCTCTTTGGAGATTGTCCGTTCTGTCTGACCTACATAAACCTTGTCACATCCGGAATAGCTAAGTTGTAAACTCCACCTGTTTCCAGGCCTAAGTAAGTCTTTTTTTATTTTATTTTATGCGTCTTTGTTTATCTCATGTTTTAATTAAGAGTGTTTTTAATTTGATCAATGATTAAATTCATCATCAATCAATCATGGATGGCATTCCATCTAAAGTAAGGGACTATATTATTGTGTGTATTCACAATGATATCGCTTGCGGTTTTAAAATAAAATAATATTTAATTAAATTCACACAACTAATGGTTACCCCAGTCATAACCTCCAGAGCAAACCCCCACCACTTCACGTAATCTACAATTACTTGCTTCCAAATGCCTACAGGTATCTAGTGTGTACAAAAACTATAATGATTTTAATTAAAAGAAAATAATAAACTTTATTTTTTTTTTGAGTAACTTCTTTTAATAAATTTTAAAGTTATATCCATCAATTTTATATATCACTGAAAAAGATAATATTAATAAATCTAAGCGGAACATGAAATAGAACAAGACATAGAAAAATAATCGATAAGACAAAGATCCTGGATTCGATTCAAGGTTGAGATCGTTTTTATTTTTCTATGACTTGTTCTGATTCACGTTTTGTTTGGATTTAAGGGGACGGTATCAAATCGCGACTTCAGTACAGTTAGGTATTATTGCTACTTGTAAATGAATCGGTCGGCCGCTAGAACAGCTGCGGTTTCAAAACCAACACCTGCGTCTTTTGAGTAGATAGGGGGATGATTGACACGGTTTTGATAAAATACGAAATAAAAATACACGTGCTTTATAAAATTTATATTTATTTACTAAATAATGGATACAACTTGACAGAAGAAAAATCATACTAGCAAAATAATGGATATACAGTCACATCTTTTACGCCCTGGACCTTTTTTGACGTCTCAGTTTTTTTCTCAAAGTCACATAGAATCTAATCGTGTTTTGACTTGGAAAAGATTTTTAGTTCATAAATTTGATTGTATGGTTTGTGTAATGACAATAACTGTTTTTTTTTAATATAATATTACCAGAAAGCAATGGGTGTGAAAAAAGGGAAAATTATAAAATTATCTAAATGTCTTGGTTAAAAATACTTTTTTCATGTTTTTAGCATAATATCCTCGAAAAGTGCCAAAACTTTGGCTTTTTTTGTGGTTAAGGCTATTAAAAAAGTTTTTTGTACATTTTATAAAATACACTATAATTCTTACTATGCATGTTACCGGTAACATATTATTTTATATTTATTTTCTCTCTCTCTCATATATATATTTATATATATATTTTTTTAAATTTATTTATAATACTACTACCCGGAATTAGCCATCAACGAAATTCAGTGCATTTATCAATGGATCTGATATACATTAGGTAAGTTTTTAGATTTTCACGGCCAAAAGCATTTTTGTTGTTTGTTTTTGGGGTGTTATGCCGTGTTGCGCTAACTCCTTCTTTAGCCGACGTTTCGGACAGCGTTGCAGTGTCCATCATCAGGGCAGATCCGGTAGATCACATCTTCGGATCTACCTGATCTGCCCTGATGATGGACACTGCAACGCTGTCCGAAACGTCGGCTAAAGAAGGAGTTAGCGCAACACGGCATAACACCCTAAAAACAAACAACAAAAACTGATAGACATTGTTCCCAATCTTAGCGACAGTTTGAAAGGAATCGGTAGAATCGTTGAAAGCACCTTCACACTAGTCTCGCAAAGACCATCTCCAAACTCCGTAATCCAGATTTTGCACCAAATCGGCAGAAAACTCAAGAAATTCAAGCTGGATGCTGAATTTATGACGTTAGATCCGAGTTCAATGCACATCCAAACTCCTTAATCCCGATTTTGAATCAAATCAGTAGAAAACTCGAAAAATTCAAAATGGATGCCAACATTATGTTTTTTGACGTTAGATCCGAGTTCAATGCATATCCAAACTCCCTAATCCCGATTTTGAACTAAATCGGCAGAGAACAGAAGAAATCCAAGATGGATGCTGAAATTATGCATTTTGACATTAGATCCGAGTACAGTGCACATCCAAACTCCCTAATCCCGATTTTGAACTAAATCGGTAGAGAACTGGAGAAATTTACGATTGATGCCGAAATAATAATAATAATAATCACAAATAAACTTCTCAAAACAAAACACATTTTCGTTAACATAAGAAACATATATAAAATAAAACAATTGAAAACAATATATTTTGCACTCTGCCAATCAATAATAGAATATGGAATTATTGCTTGGGGAGGATCAACAAACTCGGCTATCAATTACATAGAAACCGCACAGAAAACGATCTTAAAGGTAATACTAAAAAAACATAGACTGACCGATACAGACCAAATATTCAACAGCTGTGACGTACTAGATATACGCCAATTATACGTTAAAACACTACTAAACTACATTTTTAACAAAAAAAATAAATTTCAACATACACAAAATAACACTAACAGACCAGTTAGACAAGCGTACAAAGAAAACACTATAACTCCAACAGTAAATTCAACCTTTGGACAAAGACACTACCAATACCATGCTATAAAAGCTTTCAACAGTCTAAAAATTGAAATTAAAATTGAGGAAAATAAAAATAAATTCACACACAAAATTACAAAATGGATTAAACAACAAAAAAGACAATATTACCAAAATGTCATAGCATAAAATAAAAATAAAACCTACACGTAACACACAAAACCAACATAAACACACATCACTCACAAATACACAAGATTATTTTTATTGTATTATTTTTTAATTTTAAATGTATTATTATGTATTTTTATTTTAAATTTTAAATTTATTATTTTCTTTTCAAATTTACTATCTTCTCTTTAAATGTAATATGTAGATTAGATTTTCATATTATAAAATGAAGGCCTCAGCACGGGCAAGCCACCCAGTGAGGCCTACATTACTGGAAAACATAAATTGTAACAAAATAATGTACCAAATAATAAAAAAAAAAATAAAAAAAAAAAATGCATTTTGAAATTAGATCCGAGTTCAAGCCACCACCTACCCCGTTTTACCGACTTCGATAGAAGTCGGTAAAAAATTGTAGAAAACGTGTCCATCGGAATGATGTATTTTGACAAACCTTATTCTTCTTTTCCTCCAGTGGAGCGGTCTCTTTCGGCGCTGTACGCGCGAGTCCCTTTATTATTTCCCATTTATGTGCCCCTTTATTATTTACGTATTGGTACCTGAAAAAGGTAAAAAAAAGTTGAGACCGTAAAACAAGTTTCAAATTATATATTACAAAATAAATAATATTTAATTTCCACTTACCCCTTGGCTATAGCACCAATCTCCTCTGGATTCCTATTAGAAATTTGAAAGTTGGCCGAGGACTGGAGAATAAACAAAATAAGCGTGCTCTCACTTCCGAATTCACCTCGAGACTGACGGTGACTAGCGGTGTTCGGTCAAGCCATGGACAATGATTTCATCCATAGGATTTTGTATGACGGAAAATAATTGAAATATTCGGGAAGTTTAATTGAATCACAACAAAAATCCATATATGTTAAAGTATTTTTTATTTATTTAAAATGACCTGTATCATATTTACTTTGAGATGACCGATGGAATTAAAAAAAAAAATCTCTCTGATAGGAGCTATTCTGCTTCCAGCGAAGGCATTTTTGAAGTTTTACGTAAAGTTGCAATGTGTATTTCATATAGAATAAAAAAATTTACGATAAAAAAAGTTAATTCACTGGTAACATAAGACATTTTTCTAATTACCCCTATAGTTGTATGTTGTATTTTTCCTTTTTTTTGATACATGCTCCTTGTATTATTTTTATTAAAAAATGTTCCTGGTTCACAATTTTTTTTTCACTTCCCAAGAAAATAATGTTGTCCAAAGCTTGTCGTTCGTCACTTGGAAATATATTTATTTTGTCTGTGAATACATCGACTTACAGCAGTTAATATACGAAATAAATGCCTGTCCTAATAATAATATGTATATCAATACGCGTTGCGAAATTTTATACTGAAAATCATTATTTTTCATTTTAAATGTCTGCATTTATTTACAGGAATACCTCACATAACTTGTTTTTACTTTGAATTAGTTTTCTGCTAAGACGATTCTTCTTCTTTCGTATGTTGGGGGGGGGGGGGTCAGAGGGGGACATCTAGGTCTGCGAGCCAGTATAGGGCCTCAGGCGTCGCCATGTGAACCTCATCAATCCCACCGGGGAATGAATGGAGCGGACATTCGTTGACCACATGTTCGGTGGTCTGCACCGCACCAAATTCACACATCGCTATGGGAGCACCTTAACCTAATGATGGCGGAACAAGGTTTTGCGAATTGAGTGAAGTGGGCCTCCAACTTCAAACTATGTCGCTATTTAAGGGGCCGAACACCGATAGGTCTCCCTACCAAGAGGAATCGATAAATATAGGGGAACAATTAAAAATATTGTCCCTGAATATTGAGAGAACCTCTGGATCAAAGGTGGTAAGATGATAAGACGTTTTTATGAAAATAGTGTCAGCTTGTCACAGTTTGACTGTTGTTGAACCTCCCTACCCAGGAATGCAGTCGACAGTTCTATTAACCTTGCCTAGTGCCGATCGGGTAGGACAGGAATTTATTTTATTTATGGAATCATTTGAGTTTATAACTTTCATTAGTAAAAGGCGAAAGATTTATTCATTGTTGAAGGGAAACCAGAGTTTATTTCGTATATTAAATAACTGCTGTAGGTCGGTGTATCCACCGTGTTTAAGCATAATTGGATGTCGGGAAGTGCGGATTCATTCGGATCGGTTCGTTGTCGAAGGGAAACCAGAGAATATTTCGTATATTAACTGCTGTAAGTCGTTGTATCTGCCGAGTTTCAGCATGATTGGATGTCGGGAAGTGCGGATTCTTTCGGATCGGTTCGTTGTCGAAGGGAAACCAGAGTATATTTCGTATATTAACTGCTGTAAGTCGATGTATCCGCCGAGTTTCAGGATGATTGGATGTCGGGAAGTGCGGATTCATTCGGATCGGTTCGTTGTCGAAGGTAAACCAGAGTATATTTCGTATATTAACTGCTGTAAGTCGATGTATCTGCCGAGTTTCAGCATGATTGGATGTCGGGAAGTGCGGATTCGTTCGGATCGGTTCGTTGTCGAAGGGAAACCAGAGTATATTTCGTATATTAACTGCTGTAAGTCGATGTATCCGCCGAGTTTCAGCATGATTGGATGTCGGGAAGTGCGGATTCGTTTGGATCGGTTCGTTGTCGAAGGGAAACCAGAGTATATTTCGTATATTAACTGCTGTAAGTCGATGTATCCGCCGAGTTTCAGGATGATTGGATGTCGGGAAGTGCGGATTCGTTCGGATCGGTTCGTTGTCGAAGGGAAACCAGAGTATATTTCGTATATTAACTGCTGTAAGTCGATGTATCCGCCGAGTTTCAGCATGATTGGATGTCGGGAAGTGCGGATTCGTTCGGATCGGTTCGTTGTCGAAGGGAAACCAGAGTATATTTCGTATATTAACTGCTGTAAGTCGATGTATCCGCCGAGTTTCAGCATGATTGGATGTCGGGAAGTGTGGATTCGTTCGGATCGGTTCGTTGTCGAAGGGAAACCAGAGTATATTTCGTATATTAACTGCTGTAAGTCGATGTATCCGCCGAGTTTCAGCATGATTGGATGTCGGGAAGTGCGGATTCGTTCGGATCGGTTCGTTGTCGAAGGGAAACCAGAGTATATTTCGTATATTAACTGCTGTAAGTCGATGTATCCGCCGAGTTTCAGCATGATTGGATGTCGGGAAGTGCGGATTCGTTTGGATCAGTTCGTTGTCGAAGGGAAACCAGAGTATATTTCGTATATTAACTGCTGTAAGTCGATGTATCCGCCGAGTTTCAGCATGATTGGATGTCGGGAAGTGCGGATTCGTTCGGATCGGTTCGTTGTCGAAGGGAAACCAGAGTATATTTCGTATATTAACTGCTGTAAGTCGATGTATCCGCCGAGTTTCAGCATGATTGGATGTCGGGAAGTGCGGATTCGTTCGGATCGGTTCGTTGTCGAAGGGAAACCAGAGTATATTTCGTATATTAACTGCTGTAAGTCGGTGAATCCACCGAGTTTCAGCATGATTGGATGTCGGAAAGTGCGGAAGCACTTGTAATCTTGTTTCATATTAAGATTTTAATAGATGGCCGCCTATCGTCCTTTTGAACTTTGTGTCGAGAAAAAGTAGATTTTTTAAATCCCAATTTTGGGGCTTTTAATCGTGTTTGGATAAAACCTGTTTGTATTAATGACTCCATTAATGAAGGCTTGTCCTAAATGGGGATCATCACTCAGAAAACCAGATAGCTTATAAAATAACTTTCAATTTAACGAGATATAGAATTTGGTTCTACTAATTTTGTACTTAAAAATATAAACAAATATGTCGTGTATGCGCTCACTTTGACAGAATTGCACTGACTATCAACTAAATAACTATCCAACACGCCGTTTTCCCGCAAGGGTAGGCAGAGGGAATGAACCGCCAAACAACTCGGTCTTGTAACACACCTCTTTTCTCATTCACATTTATTTTCTTCTGTTATTCTGACTAGTCACATTGACCTCGGGCGTCCCTGACTTCTTTTACCATTTGCATTCGTGTTATAAATTCTCATTTCATTTAGCCGTGTAGCCGCGCATTTAGTCGCTGTCGGCTCCACGTGCCCACACCATCTCAACATCCCTTTCTTAACCTCGCTCATAATGCCTACACCATTCTTGCATTCTTTGCGTATCTCCACATTTCTATCACGATCATATCATGGTTTTACCACACGTACGCCTCAGGGATATCAATTCTACATTACTCAGTCTACGGAAAATGAAAACGTATAATATGCGTTATTGACCGTTATGCGTTTGGTGTGAAGGTTAAAACAGCGGGGCGCCAATGTGCGTAGAAGCGAGCAAAATACGATAGTCCGATTCGCGTTGTGACCGCGGGTAAATTTTACACTTCACTTCTTTAATAATTCACTTCTCACACCAATTATTATTTAGATTCTACATTCATTTCAATGAAATCCAAATTTTTTGGTTAAAAAAATACATTATGTCAACAATTAAATTTCCAGTGCAAAAGTAAGAGTTATGTCGTTCTCGGGAATCCCCGACTTTTTCTACCATTTTCCACTGTATACCACATTGTTATTTGTTGACTTTCTACATTAAAACGATTACAATTCGACTCCGTATGTCATTCCCGTGCATAGATAATGCGTAAAGTCTTCCTCGGCCGCCCGACTTATCCTACTGTTCAAACCACTTTCTAAATACTTCTGACACTATAATAAGTGCTAGTAGTTTTAGAGTCTGTAGGGAAAAAAAGAACAATTTATTTTTGTATAGTCGTATGCATACCGATTATGTATAGTCTCAACCTTATAGGTACTTACCTACGCATAACTTGTGGAAAGTCGAGCTTGCTCAAGCTGATGTATACAGATTATCTATTGTCTCAACCTTATAGGTACTTACCTACTCATAACTTGTGGAAAGTCAAGCTTGCGCAAGCTGATGTATACAGATTATCTATTGTCTTAACCTTATTGGTACTTACCTACCCATGACTTGTGGAAAGTCGAGCTTGCGCAAGCTAATGTATACATATTATCTATTGTCTCAACCGTATAGGTACTTACCTACCCATGACTTGTGGAATGTCGAGCTTGCGTAAGCTAATGTATACAGATTATCTATTGTCTCAACCTTATAGGTACTTACCTACCCATAACTTGTGGAAAGTCGAGCTTGCTCAAGCTGATGTATACAGATTATCTATTGTCTCAACCTTATAGGTACTTACCTACTCATAACTTGTGGAAAGTCGAGCTTGCGAAAGCTGATATATACAGATTATTTATTGTCTCAACCGTATAGGTACTTACCTACCCATGACTTGTGGAAAGTCGAGCTTGCGCAAGCTAATGTATACAGATTATCTATTGTCTCAACCTTATAGGTACTTACCTACTCATAACTTGTGGAAAGTCGAGCTTGCGCAAGCTGATATATACAGATTATCTATTGTCTCTACCGTATAGGTACTTACCTATAAACTTTATCAAACACTTTCATTTTATCGTAATTTTTTTATTATTATTTTTGATCAGACGATTAATTTATTTGACCTATCTGGTGCCTAGGAGTCAAAACGTATATTGGCATTGGCCTTTATAAAAATAGGTATGTATTTCATTTTTACGGATTTTAGGTTCAGTCGGGTGTTGACGCAACTATATACATCTCCCTTTGACATAATATGTTCCTCCATTCCTCCACCCAGTTGACTGTTACTAATTACCTGTCTCTGTTTGACAGTATGGAGTACCTAAATACCTACAACAGTGACATTGCAATAATTTATTATACATTACCAGTCTGTGAAGAAAACCGGTGCAGTGAACATTTTCAGTTTTTTTAATGAAATGCAGTTTTACGCTGAAAATCAATTTATTTGACCTATTAGCATTAGAAGCTTAGGTTTTGTGTTAATTTGCAGCCTTTTTCAAACGAATATATTATTATGAATTTTCTTTTCAATGGGATTTCGAAAACACAGAAATCAAATAAAGAAATATTTCAATAGAAATCTCGATTTTATTGTTACAATAAATAAAATTATATTTTACATTTAATATAATGATACATTCTTACAAACATTCTTAAACTTAAAAAATAAAATAATAAAAAATAAACCGAAAAAAAATAAACATAGATTTGTTTAATTAAAAAGGAGTATTTTTTAATTTGTTTTAAAACCATGATAATATGAAATATGTATTACACATTTTAAATTTAAAAAAAGTTATGCCATAGATAATAAACAACGTAGACGGGAAATTAGCTATTCTTTTCATGGCGTGAATCGCCAACATCGTTCACCGCAGCTGCTCGCATCTGCGTCGTTGCAGTTTGTACGCAGCTCGGCGACAGTCTGCACATATCTCCCGTTATCTATTATCTATGAGGTATTCTATAAGAACAATAAATATTATTATATTTCTGAGCAAATCCATGAAGAACTCAAAAAAATAAAATCTGAATTAACTTTAAGTAAACTTGTGAAGTAAATGATTGTTGAGAACCATGTCAATAAGATTATAACCTCAAAATTGTTTATTACTAAATGCTTAAATCATTTTAAGATAATGGTAATGATATTATTTTACCAATTATATTGGTTATTTGTTTAAAAAATGAAATACATAATTTTTTATTTAAAGAAATTTTTTTTCCAACTTTTAAAGTTTATACCCACTGAATTATATATCACTGAAGAAGGAGATAATTTTAATAAATATAAAAGAAACATGAAACAGACAAGACACATAAAAAAAAGATAACAGTCTCAACTGGGAATATAACCCAGGATCTATGTCTTACAAGCGACTATTGGAACCAAATTATTATACCCAATCTAATATTAGACCTTATCTTTTTTGTGTATATCATACTTCAAATTAAAAATTAACAATATTACCTTGCAAATATTTTTTCCTATATTTTAGGCAGCTATCTTTTTGAATTTTACAAATTTCTAAAGAATTGGTTTCTTTATTGATCATAGAAATGTCGCATGTTGCAATGCATGTTATAAAAAAAATATATGGTTAAAGAGATTAGAAAATATTCGTGAAGTTTTGTCATACTCTTCTAGAAACCTAAATAAGTGTTTTTCACAGCAAAAATAAATAAAACAACACAACAAACTACAAGAACTGCGCGTTAGGTTAGGTTGAATGACAGAGTAGTAACTTTATACCTTATTAATGCAAATCCGCAAGTATATGCATATGCACCCAATTACCTGTTATTAATATCCTGTCCCTGTCTGATAGTGTGCAGTAATTACATTCAGTGACATTGCAACAATTTATATATCCAGTCTGTTAAGGAAACCGGTGCAGTGAACATGTTCATTTACTGCGTTTAATTCGAGTCTATTACGGAAGCTGGTGCAGTGATAACCAGAGAATTGTCCCTCAAAGCCATTATATCGACAGAAAAGACCAAGGTTAAATGAGAATCATTTTCCAATTCTAACTGTTAACCACAGATGCACCAATGGTTGTGTCAAATATTGATTAAAGTCCATAATTAAACCACATACAATATTTGCGACTACAGTTGTCTTCATTCTATCTACTCATAAGAAGTGTGATGTGGTCGTGTCCGTTTGGACGAAGTAACATAATTTCTTCTTCATTTCTGCTAAACTTGATAAAAACTTTCATTTATTATATATTCAGTTATTTTTATTTATTTTGTGTCTTGTTCTGTTTCATGTTTCGTTTAGATATATAAGTATTATCTTCTTCTTCAAGAAATTAAAAAAAAATTGTTTACTTCACAGAATTATGTTATTTTTTTATGTGGAGAGTATTTTTGAGAAAAGGAACAAGTGAATCATGAAGAAACCCCTGATTTTGGATGGATAAAACACAGAGGCTCAAAAATACTTCCATAGCAAAACACGAGATCGAGTCGTATAAGCCACCCGTTCTCATGTATTATATACGTATTGGAAGCGCGTTTGTGCGTGTGCTGTACACCGTTGCCGAAGGGATCAATGACGCTCGTTCCTCAAGGACCTTCTATTTAAATGCCGGTAGAGCAGACACAAATTTTTCAAATTAAAAATTCTCGTCCTTTTAAAATAATATTATTAACTTAAGCCAAAAGATTGTATAAACAACATGTCTCAAATAAATTAGCACACCAAATAATATAAAACAACATAATTTTTCTAAAAAACAACCCTTAAAGATAAGTTTAAAATTTATATACATTTAAATATGTTATCATTACATACTATAACTGCTTTTCCTGATTAAGGTGTTCAGTTTTAAGCGAAAAATACGCGTTATTAAATAATTACAAAAAGTATAGCCTTGACTATTACGATGGCTTTAGATGCGAGGGGTGTTTAGTATCACGTGCATGTAAATCGGTTATAACGTTTATCAATCACCTGTGACGTTCTGGAGGTCTAGCTCGGACAATCGATAAAGCCCTACGTCAATACAATATGAACTAAATTCGTCATCCATGGTCTTTTAGCGATATTTGCGAGCACGGTTAATAATTGATAATAAGTGTTCCAACGGCCAATAGACAAATTTTAGCGTGGCCTCCATAGTCAGGGCCAATGACTCCACATTGGTTCGGGCATGGAAAACGAAAGTTGTCCACATAACGTGTTGTGAATAAGAACCTCAATAACTCCCTTTTGACTGCCAATGCATATTTGGGTTAGCATTTCAATTCAACATTTCAATTTATTCATATTTTTATATAAATTTTCGACGTTTGACGTTTCGGAATGTCGAGTCATAGACAAAACCTCCAGAGTTGCCAGCGTATATCGATTTATTGTTTGTTACATTATAAATATCGGTCTGGCTGTCAACAGCACGCCCGTGCTCGAGAGATCGGTGTAAAATCGTCGGTAGTTACGCCTATGGATTTGATATTGTTAGGGTATCGATTTCACTGTGCTAGACCCCCTAGACGGTACATATGACGTCAGAACTTGTCAGGATCAAATAAAAGTGTTACTTATTTTAACCAGTTTCAAGAACAATGCATTATTCCACTATTGAAATATCGTGGTGTTACTGCCAGAGGTTGGTAACTACATTTTTGTTTTTGTTTGTCTGGGTCCCCTTTTATTTCGGTAAGAAGGTTTCAAACTACATTTTTTTCTTATAAAACTTGGTAACTTCACTTTTATAGAATTAATAAACAAGAAAAATATAATAAAAACCTAAAAAAAACATTATTTCCCAAAATCCTGATTTTCTAATGAAGATAAAACTTTAAAATTGAGTTTACTCCGTAAAATGTTTTTGTAAGTTACCAACTTTTGGTAGTAACCCCGTGATTTTTACACTTGTGCAATATGAAAACTTATGTATTTTTCGATAGATTTTTGTTATTTCATTAAAATGCATCGTAATTTACAGTATTTTCATTCAATTAACTCATTCGCGTCCAAACTGATGATGAACATTCCAAGAGTTTCCGAATCGTTGGTTTACCTCCTCAAAAGTAAAACGGCATTGGCCCGGAGAATATTTCTTTTATAAGGGGGTCCTATACAAATGCATTATTTTCTTCTCCGTAGACTGAAATAAGTGCTCCTCATTTAAATTTAACTGAAGCGAAGTATTTTTAAATAATTTGTGCATAATTAAGGGTGTCCAGCGTATTTGGGAATTGTCATCCGGGAGATCTTAAAAAATATTCCCGAGACGTAAAGAAGACTTTCTTCGACCTCATAATAACGTCGTGAGTTAAATTAAACCTTATTATCTGAAGAATATTTCTGTATTGTTAAATCAAACCGATTGTTCTTTCAACAATTGTTTTATAAGCGAATACAATTTTAGCGGTGAAATATTCGTATGGCGCTAACTAAAGCTATTAGCAAATAGTTGTCAGTCTGAAAATCATAGATGGATATGCTGAAATATTTTCATAGTAATAATATAATATTGTCACAAGTTTTACAAACTGATCTTAACGATACTAGAAAATTGTCAACCACACACAACTCAGAACACATTATTTGAATATCACGAAAGAAAGTTATTATAATCAGCGTTTTCCGCATTCTCTTGGTCGAACATTGATTCAATTGCGAAGAAATCCTCGTCGTAAGTTTGCGTTTGACAGTTTCTAACGAAAACCACAGGAGACTTGTACTCGGAATGAGGACACAAAGCGGTTCCAGGATTCTTCAGGACTCCTGATATCCTCAGGAAGTTTCTAGGTAGTCTTCTTTTGTACGGCTCCCATTCGTTTGATTCGTGTCAGTGCGACTTGGTCATAATGATCACGTCCGGAGCTGATTTGGTTGTTTCGACGCTGTAAGGCCTTCTATCCAAGTGCTTCTTAGTTTGCATTTTATCATAGTGGAGATTGTCGTCGTGTAGATATGTCCTGTCGCTGGTCGGAGTTTTAGAATGGTGTTCGTGTTGTTCCACCTTGTTTCTGTTTCGTTCGTCCAAGTCATACTGATGTTGTTGCTGTCTTTTGATGTCCATGTTTCGATTTGAGTCGCTCAGATGATTGCCCTCATCGTCGAATTTATCCATTTCGATGACAGCTTCAGCTTTGTATCTTGGATCTTTTGATCTGCTCACTTGCGACCTGCTGTCAGCTCTCTGCGTTGTGCTTCCGCTGTAACCGAATGTGCTGAAAGGCGTGATGCCTTGTTGATATGTTGGTTTGTTGCTCGAGTCTGAAGAGAGCTGTTCTCTGTTTCTTCCAGGTTTCCTGGAATAGTCGACGCTTGGTGCTGTTGGAGAGAAACTCCTGTCGGAGCCTGGGTGGCTGAAAGCTGGAGTATGGAAGAGGCTTTCTCTTGTTTGGCAAGAGCTGTCACACATCTCTGGAACGATTCCACTTCCAGCGAGGTCGCATGCACCCTGATCGTCGATTTCGAATTCCTTTTCCTTTTCACTCAGTGAGGGATCTTGTCTTTGCAAGCTTTGTTGCCTGACAATGATTTCATTGTCTCTGTTATTCTTCATGCTGGCGTTTTGTGGTAAGGATGTCGTTTCGCCAGAAGATCTTTCTCTTTTATTTCCTTGCAACAGAATCGGCAAAATTTCTCCGACCCCGGGTACGTAGCAATCTATGTTCTCCAGGTGGTTTTCAGATCTGCTTTTGGGCGAAATTGAATCTTGCTTCAGACTAATCTTGGAGACAGGTTCGGGAATTTTCTTCGGAAGGCGTCCCAATTCGTCCAGGTGGCCTTCCCTGGATTGTCTGAGGTGTTCCTGCAACAAACAATTTTTTTTTATTCAAATTTCACCATGGCGTGTTAACACTTGACTCATGTACCTAATGGACTAACAACATCTTCTGGTGGTCATGCATGGCTATGACAATAATTTTAATGCTCCGTGGAAAAACAAAAAAAAATATAATACTTATATTGGTTACCATGGTAACACCCAATCTTCCAAATACAAAAAAAACTTAATGCATTAGTTATTCGCATGTGGCTAAATTTAAAAATATATATAAGTATATTTATTTTTGGCAAACTAACGTTTTTTAAGAAAAATAATTTTGGCTTAAATTATCTAAAATTGCCAAAAATTGGAGTTGACAGCTCTACCATCCTCGCCAAACGGGTAGGACTGACATTTATTTCGTGAATTAACTGCTGTAATATCATTCAATTTTAGAAAAATGCACATATATCCACGTGTGTGTATGTGATTGTTACAAAAATCGATGAAATGTACTATAATTGACAACGAATCTACTTGCCAAGTTTCAGCTTGGATAACTGAAAGTGGACTAATTTCCTACTAATTTAAGATTTGCATTCATCCACTGCCGAAAACAAGAGTAAAATTAAAATAGACGTATTTAAAAACCGAATTAAAAAAAAAATTAAACGTTCAGCCTATCATAATGTAAGCAACATTATCCTGAAAACTGGGCACATACTTAATTTTTAAAAATTCACCTCGTCGCCATTTTTCATTAATTTATCTCTCCAAGTGTCCTTCAGTTTACAAGCACAACATTTCCGCCGAGCTCGTGATATTAAACAGATTGTGATGTAGATGGTTGAGTAGATACGACTAGGGTACAGGGTGTTGTTATGATGGGATTGTTAAAATAGTATATTAGCTGTGTTTGCTGACCAACCTTCCCCTCTAGCCTTATAACTCTAATTTGGAAATATTGTAATGTATACACTTACAAATAATACAGAACTTTGATTTAAAAACCACATTTTGGCTAAAAAAACACTTGACGTCAAATGTACTGGAATGATGTAAAAAAAACATCATACTCGTTGTAAAGCTCTTTGATTAAATTTCGAAGGAGGGTTTTAGGTACCGCCGCCCCGGGATCAATTTTTTGGATAACCAACACCTCTACCATAGGTCACCCCAAGTGGTTCGCTACGTTTGTCGATACAGCAGGCATGCCCAGGTTCATCGAGTGAGATGTGTTCAAGATGCGTCTGCCCACCAGTCGCGTGGCGGGGCGGATCGGAAAAGGCTGGTTTGCTAGACCGTTTCATCCCTCCAACTGATCTCATATCATACACAGCATCTTCAAAGATGACATAGGCCCCGAGGAAAATTATTTTCCTCATGGTCTCCTGTGTGGGGTTAATTGACAAAACACTGTCAGCCTTACTAATAAAAACACTTTCCAACCGGTAAACGGTGTTTGGTTACATATTAAATAAAAAAGAACTGACAACGTTGTATTTTGGCAGACCGACGCATGAGATTCCCGTCTTGAAAAAGTGATTTATTTCTGTCATATTATTTTTTGTTATCAGTTTTCTTGCAGATTCCTTAAATAAAAGGGTCTGTTTATTAAATTTTCGTATTCTGTAAAAGTTTTCGACGTTTCGAGTTTTTTTCATTTTTTTTCACGTTTGAAATTAAAATATTCGAATTTATTTATTTTTTTATTAATGCATTAATAAAAAAAATATTTTTTTTATTTACTTTCTAAAATAGTACTCGTTTTTACGACATCTTCAAAAAGAAGAAATATATGACAAGCTTAAAATGTCAGAAATTATTCAAAATTCGATGAGAAATTTCAAGGTTTATTCAAGAAATGAACTGCCCTCTTCCGCTGTACAAACAATGTGTATAACTTTTTACAGCTGTTAAGGTTTTTACATGCACGGTTGTTTATCAATTTTATAAAATTTACACCATATTTATTAGTAAAGCTGAGCCTTTATTTAGATTAAAAACTTCCATAATCAGGAACGAGTGTTTAGAACGTCCTGGAGGCAACTGTTTTCTCTATTATGCTCTCAAAATCTCACTGCTTCTCGAGACCATCACAGCTTCACGTACTTTGATACCTACCACGGAGGGGCGAACTAGTATACTACCGACATCTGTCAGATAACACTATAACCTCAATGATTTATCTACACTAGAGCCATCTATGTCGCGTTGCTCAAACTATCACAATAGAAAACGGATTGTAATTTGTGAGTTGACACCGTGAAAAACAACACCTTGTATGCCCACCATCAGTAGACACGATGTAATAAGGCAGACAAGGCCGTAGTTTTACTCGGCGTACGACAGTTAATTAACAACCACTCTTTGCAGCTTACTCCGGCGCTAATCAAGGGACCCGCTCACAGGCCATTCACAAGCAGCCCCCTGGGTCCCCCGGCTACCGGAGAGGAAGGGTTGTTTTTACACTTTTACTCCCAGGGGGTTGGGGTAGTATTAGTACCTATTTGTAGGCTTGTGTCAGAGGCGCGTTGTCACTGCAAAATATTTGTTAAACTTAGCAGATCGACTAAAATAGGTAAAAACAGTTGTATAATATAGCAATGTGATTAGGGGTCCTATAATACAAAAATGGTGTAGATGTGATAGTGATGAAGATGTTGATTAGAATGTTGTACCAATAATTTATAAGAAATAATTTCCATCACTAACCCCAATATTATTTTCTTTATGCTATTTCGGCAACACTACAGTCAGCGTATTTCCTTTTGCGTGTTTAATAAGAGGCAGTACTGCCTTGAAACACGCACGGGTTTGTTACGTTAAATCTCTTTCTAAACTCTAGTACTGCCTCCTATCGAACACGAAAGAGGAAATACGCCTAGTGTACAACTCCGCGCAACCAGCCAGTAAGTAGCTAAAGGCGTTTCTCTATTGTAAGGATATTATTATATTATTCAAAAATTAAACCAACCGTGAATATATAAAATGTAATGAGTGTGAATAAATGAAAAAGAAAGTGTGTTTGTGGCGGGTAGGTGTCTATAGTATTAATCTGATATTTTTAAAATTTTGCACACTTTACTTCAAAATAAGAGGACGATCACTGTCTACATCTGAATTCAACAAAATTCTGAGCAAAACCCGGACAACGTCGGGTACTCAATTTATTATAAAGATCATTCCGGGTTCCAATTTTAAATACTCACAAAACTATAATAATTTTTATTTTTTTATTCTTCAATATAAACACCCGCTAAACTGCCAACGAAAAAAGCTTAAATTATCTGAAAGCTGAAAAATATTTTACTGTATTAAATTGTTAATTCAAGATTTGACTGCCCTGACGCTATAAGTTTGCTGTCACTACTCATTACATACACCTGCGAAGCATACTAGATGGAATGGATTATTTTACTATAGTATTTTTGTTTTTAATTCTGTTATTGAGAGACTACACAGACTTGGCAGTGAATTAATAGCTATCGCTGATATTTTTGTTTTAAATTTTGACACATTCAAAGCCAAATAAGTCACTTTTTCATAAATGTAAATCGTAATTCATGGATGTGCTTGCAGCTTAAGTATTCACAACATTTTTGATTTTTTTAATTTCCTTCTCTCGTACATATATCTCAAGGTTTTTTTTTCAAGTTAGTGTGATAAAAACTTAACAACTGTACTGTTTTTCATGCTTCATTTAAAAAAAAATCTATTTGTTTATGTTATATTGTTGTTTTCACTTAATTTATAATGGTTCTGTAAAATCCCAAAAGGGCGTTAATAAATAAACAAATGTAAAAATATTTTTGCGAGCCAACAAATCGAGGTAAGAGTTAAAAACAAAAACAAAAAATGAAAACGCCAAAAATAGGATATTTTCACTGATTTTTTACTCTCGAAAAAATTACGATAATATTGGTATTTTTATTTCGTTTTTAAGTTGATGAAAATTTTTCAATAACGATTTGAAATATGCCATTTTCAGAGTCTCTAAAATGACGCCTTGCTGTGGCTAATCTGTGCAGATAGAGAAACAATAGCGCGTGTTACTTTTACTTCCAACAGATGGCGCTATATTTTTTTTAAAGTATGTTTTTAAAAGCTGACATCCATATTATATAGGTATTTAAAAACACACTCGTATTCAAATGCAACGTTGTGTCAAAATTTCAAAGCGATCGGTGAAGAACTTTCGGAAATTTAAGATTTTGAACTAACGAATATTTACATTTTTATTTTTGTAGATTCGGTGGTAATGACGTCACGCCGGATGACATTGATGATATCAGTCCTACCAGATATTGGCAGTTTTTATGTTTCTATTCTGTAGAACAATAAACTTTTAACAGTATTCGTAGTTTGTGAAAATATACCATTGTCATTTTATATTTGAAATTCCCACGCCCCTGCTTGGTACTTGCTAGATTATAAGGTGGCTGCTCTTGTAATAATTAGGGGAGGCAGGGCTTTGAAAAATGGGGCCGCCAATCTCCTCGTGCAATCTATGCAACGGTGGCACCATTCTCCGGCGGTAATGTGCAAGGTGACGTGGCAGCGATTACAAATTACAATTGTCACAAATTCAACATTCTTGTTTGGATTCTTTGCCAAACAATTTTACTGCTAAAGAACATGAATTATCAACACCATCTCAATGTTAAACCTAACCCCTATATAACCTTATTATAATTTTACCTAACTTAACTTATTCCCCGCATACGAAATTTCTTCTGATTAACACACATTACTCTTGAACACTTAAAATTTTTAAATTCTTTACAAAATATGCGTTATAAATGATAAAAATACGTTTTGTTCCGTTATTTAACATTTAATATACAGGATTTTCCAATAAGAGGTGTTATTTTGATATTTAATCGTAAAAGATCAATGATTTCGTTGCTTGTGTGGCACGTAGCGCCGTTTTGTTGAACGTAAACGTTGCTCAAATCAATACCATCCAATTCCAGCCATGAAAAATCATTAATCATCTCTCGATAGCGCAATCCTCGAAGCCTCATTTTCGAAAAAATAAGGTCCAATGACTCCGCTGGACCATAAACCGCACCAAACAGTCACACGTTGAGGAAAGAGAGGCTTTTCAAAAATAATTCTTGGGTTTTCCGAGCCCCAGATGCGACAATTTTGCTTGTTGACGTGGGCCTCATCACTCAAGATGATTTGCATTTGATTCACTGATTCATGTGAATTTTAATAATTTCAATGCGTTGTTGAAGCGTGTATCGTTCCATTTAATAATAATGGCGTAGTTTTTACTTGTCAAATGTCAAAAAATGACAGCTTCAAAAGTAGCTTCTACCGAAATAGCGGGCTATTCAAAATAACACCTCTTATTGGAAAATCCTGTATTTGGAAACATTCACAGTCTATCTTGAAATGCAACTGGCATTTGTCGAGAGATTTTTGTTTTGCTTTACAAGAACCCCACACAAGAGGCCTTGAAGAAAATAATTTCCCCCAGGGCCTATTTTATCTTTGGGATCTTTTTAAGGAAAAGAATGAGAGGAAATTCTGGGACGGTAAAAGGTACGAGGGATCTGTGCGTCCAAGAGTGACATGAATCCACCCCTCCCATGCGTTCACCGTCAAGACCTGGACAAATCTCTTTTCATGAACCTGCACCCCTGCTGAGTCACCAAACGTAGCGAACCTATGGCAGAGGTGTTTTTTTAATCCTATGAATGGTTCCCGCGGCAACGGTATCCATACCCGCCTCTCAAATAGCTCTCTTTTAAACTAGTCATGTTTTATTAAATATTTTCACAATTTATGCTCAATTATAATTGTTTTTTTTTTGTTTTACAAAAGCGCACCACGTCTAAAATTCATAGTCTTCTTTTAAAATCATCTTCTTCTTCTTTTAGATTGATTATTTTGAATCCCTAACTAGTAAACCCCACGTGTGATTCTAATTTTCTTTTATTTAAAAAATTATATCAAAGTTTACCAACTTAATTGTAATCAGATTTACGTAATTTACAAAAAAAATTAAAAAAGGAATAATACAATTTGTCCAAAGAAAGATAACTTACCCCAATTCTATTTTTAAAGATAATTTTGTACTTCTGCACTTTTTTTTCCTCCGATTCTGTATTTTTTTTTTGTTTTTTGTTCGACTTTTATGTTTTTATTTACTGTAAATATCTTATACTATAAATGATTTTTAATGAAAAACTATCATTACACGGAGAAAAATGAGTATCACTTATTTATTAAGAATCTATTCAAATTATTAGTAACCTGATTGATAACGGAATTACACGCCTTTAAACGAATGGATTAAAAAAAATTCCTAATAAATTTATAGTACTACGAATATATTATCAGGAAACTTGTCAATTCATTCGTTAAACACCTTCAATCCCGTTTTTAACAGCATTACCAATAATTTGATGAGATTTTGAATAAATTAGCAATACTTATTTTTCTTCGTGCGGATGTGACGTGTTAAACTTAGTCCTCAAAGTAAAACATCTGTCATGTTTCTCTATTGAGATAACAGCTTTAAATTTGATATATTTGTTAACAGAAATGGTCCGTAAACTTAAAATTAAAAAAAAATGCAAGTAGATTGTTATCAAAGATTCATTTATCTGGAATTGGCAAGTACATTAACTATTAAAAACTCTTCTGCAGATTAAGAAATTGTTGGAATCATTTTGATGAGGGTTTAAATTATTCAAATCAACTCGTAACTTATTCTAAAGGTGTTGGCTTACAAAAGGAAATCACACAAAATGTTTGGGAATTTTGGATTTAGTCTAAGCAATATTTAACGATGATTATAGTGGACCGGTTGTTAGAGTTATATCGTTGTTTGGAGGCTTTATGCTAATTCTTTCTAGTTGGCAGTTCATTGCTTTTACGTTGTAATGATATGTGCATTACTACTTGATTTTACAGTATATTAAATATATTTATGAACGTTGTTGGACTAACCCAAACCTTTGTTATTCGTCACAAATACCGGAGGTCTAACGCGGTTTATCGATAAAAGTATAAGTCGATAAGATATTGAAGAAATTCGTCATCCATAGTCAGTTAACGATATTTGCGAGCACGGTCAGTATATGATTTTTTTATGGTATAAGATATCGGATAAGTTGTATAAGGTATCGGATAAGTTGAATAAGGTATCGGATAAGTTGTCAATATCAACAAATTATAGTATAAGGTATCGGATAAGTTGTCAATAAGAACAAATTATAGTATAAGGTATCGGATAAGTTGTCAATAAGAACAAATTATAGTATAAGGTATCGGATAAGTTGAAAATATCAACAAATTATAGTATAAGGTATCGGATAAGTTGTCAATATCAACAAATTATAGTATAAGGTATCGGATAAGTTGTCAATAACAACAAATTATAGTATAAGGTATCGGATAAGTTGTCAATATCAACAAATTATAGTATAAGGTATCGGATAAGTTGTCAATATCAACAAATTATAGTATAAGGTATCGGATAAGTTGTCAATAACAACAAATTATAGTATAAGGTATCGGATAAGTTGTCAATAACAACAAATTATAGTATAAGGTATCGGATAAGTTGTCAATATCAACAAATTATAGTATAAGGTATCGGATAAGTTGTCAATATCAACAAATTATAGTATAAGGTATCGGATAAGTTGTCAATAACAACAAATTATAGTATAAGGTATCGGATAAGTTGTCAATATCAACAAATTATAGTATAAGGTATCGGATAAGTTGTCAATATCAACAAATTATAGTATAAGGTATCGGATAAGTTGTCAATAACAACAAATTATAGTATAATGTATCGGATAAGTTGTCAATATCAACAAATTATAGTATAAGGTATCGGATAAGTTGTCAATAACAACAAATTATAGTATAAGGTATCGGATAAATTGTCAATATCAACAAATTATAGTATAAGGTATCGGATAAGTTGTCAATAACAACAAATTATAGTATAAGGTATCGGATAAGTTGTCAATATCAACAAATTATAGTATAAGGTATCGGATAAGTTGTCAATAACAACAAATTATAGTATAAGGTATCGGATAAGTTGTCAATAACAACAAATTATAGTATAAGGTATCGGATAAGTTGTCAATAACAACAAATTATAGTATAAGGTATCGAATAAGTTGTCAATAACAACAAATTATAGTATAAGGTATCGGATAAGTTGTCAATATCAACAAATTATAGTATAAGGTATCGGATAAGTTGTCAATAACAAATTATAGTATAAGGTATCGGATAAGTTGTCAATAACAACAAATTATAGTATAAGGTATCGGATAAGTTGTCAATATCAACAAATTATAGTATAAGGTATCGTATAAGTTGTCAATATCAACAAATTATAGTATAAGGTATCGGATAAGTTGTCAATAACAACAAATTATAGTATAAGGTATCGGATAAGTTGTCAATAACAACAAATTATAGTATAAGGTATCGGATAAGTTGTCAATAACAACAAATTATAGTATAAGGTATCGGATAAGTTGTCAATATCAACAAAATTTTTGGATAATGTATAATTTGTATAATTTTGTATAATTTACTAACTATTATGTATATTAAGAAATTTTTAATCTGTAAACTTCACCCGCCATAACACAGGGGCATCCCTAGCACGGCGGTTGCAACAACATTCAAAATGTATCATTCAATGTATATTTTCTTTATAATTAAATTATATAAAATTTTAAATTTCAATTCAATTGTGTCAATTTATTAGTATTTTTAACTTTTATGTAGCCGTCTAACGTTTAGGAATGTCAATTCATCGGTTTAAAATCGTCGGTAGTTCCGCCTATCGATTCGATATTGTAAAGTTATCGATTCCACTGTGCTGGACCTTTTTTGTGACATTTTAATGCTTCTCGAAAAACATAAAATCTCGGCCCGTTTTACCGGATATATCGAAGTTACTTTTATGCTTGTTTGCTGATAACAATTTGATCAAACGCTGAAACAGGCAGATAATCAGTGTTTATTTCTGCGGTCTCATTTAAACGCTGATTTCAGCTCTCGACCAAGTCGTAATTAGCTGTTGTACTTAAGAGGAATCTACAAGCTAAAATCGGTATATTCTTGGTATATCTTGTATTGTAGGTAATAGGCACTAAAATCGCTTGACAAACGGAGTCTAGAAACGTTTGATTTCAAGCACAAAACTGGTTTTTATTTATTTTGTAAATAATTTTATAAGAAAGCAAAAAAGTAAATCAAGTGAAACTGTCACAGATAATCATAGCTATAAAACTGTATTTTTTTTTAAGTTGTTTCCTTTACGCGTTCATACATTTCTGTTGAAAAAATATTTTTGTTAGTAGTTTACATTAACATTTTTTATTGAGTAATTTATTTTTTTATTTGTATTCTACTCAAGCAAAACGATAGGAAAACCTTCAATTTATCTAAAGCAAATTTTTTGGTATTCATAATGTACACCAATTCGTTATAAAGTTAAATCAAAATAGTGATTTAGCATTAAGCTTCACATTAAAAACAGCTCACATTAGTTAATTGTTTACGCAGATCAGTCTATGATGTTACTTAAAATCTTTAGTAACGTCGGAGCTGAAACTGATTTACCTTTGCGTTGTTTGTCGAATCCGCAAGTTCCCATACTAATTATAAGAAGGCCGTCTTGGTATGTTTCAACATTTTTTTATTTAACAAAATGGCAATGGATTCAGCCAAGAAATCAGTAGATTCTATTCTGTGATGTTTTTTATCAGATCAAATCGCGTAACGTTACCAAAGGATATCCCCTTCTGAAGAAATACCACGAAATCAGACTCTTGTATTATTTTAACGAGGAGATCCGGAGAAATGTGGACTTTTAGTTTGTTTTATAGATAGCCTTAAGGCTGCTGTGGAATTGATTATCCATGCCTAAAAGAGCGTATAAACTATTCGATGCGAATTTAACACGGAAAGAAATTTCTATTTCAAAATTTGATCACCTAAAAAGAGTTTGATATACCGTAGCCAGTGTTACTAAGGCACCTAAAATTATTTGCGGGGTAATATGGGAAACGTTAATTGGATAAACAACAACTCTGCTGTAGGTCACCCCAAATGACAAACTATGTTTAGAGATTTAGCAGAGAATTTTAGGTGAACATTAGAAGCATTAGGTGAACTTTGTGATAGTAATAATGATATTTGGATAATTTATATAGCGCATTTTTCGTGAAAAATCACCTCAAGGGTGCGTCTGTTAATCAGCTGCCTGATGGGAAGGATCGCGAGAGGCTGGTTGAGCGAGAACCTTTGACCTCTCCAGTTGAACTCTCTCATGCACCGCCGCGGAAGGGATGGATTCATTTTCTTAATAAGACCCTTCAAATAGCATCCCCATAGAAAATGTTGTACGGAAAAAAATAAATCAATATTAGGGGATGAGTTTTTTGGCAAAGTTAAAGTTAATTAACCAGTAGAAAAAGTTTTATTTAACTTTATAACATCTATTTCAATAACTTTGTGGTTTTAATCAGTATTGAACGTTCCGACCCAGGAACTGGAGTCGACAAATCTACAAACCTCGGAAAATGCCGATCGTAGGACCGACATTTATTTCGAATATTGACTGCTGTAAAGTCGCCAGATTTTAGATAAATGCGTATAAGTATGCGTGTGTGTATACGATTGCCACCAAAACTTGATAGAATGCATTGTCATCGACAACGATTCTATCTACCTAGTTTCAGATCGATCTAGGGTAGTTTATTAATATCCGCTTTAAAGATTTGCATTCATTCATAACCGAAAATAAAATTAAGTACGGCACAAGAATTCTAACTGCTTGTTGTAGGTTTAAGTATGTTGCTAGAATGAAGGGAAGCGGGGAGGTTAAAGATATAGAGAAGATGAAGGTTGAGAACTTTCTGGCTCTCCAGACGTTTAAAACAATGTTTTGCTTCTCAATTGTGGTTCCTGACCAGAGCGATACCTATTATATTTTAGTTGAATTTGAAGCAGGATGAATACTTGAAGCAGGAGAATGAGTTTGGATATTTGGGAAGTATGTTTACGACAAACAGGAAGGCTGATAAGAGATATTGAAAAAAGGGTTAATGCGGGGAAACGGCGTGATGGTAAGATAGTTAGTTAAAACGCGTTTACATGCGGACAACGCGGCCGGGCGCGGTGGTAGGAGTGAGACACTATCCTGCAGATCTAGCTTGCCCGTCTATCTCTGGGACAGTGTCATTCATTGTTCTGTTATTGCCAAACTGCTGTTCACACTAGGACATTGGGTCCGGAGCTGGCACAACATATCCTCGTCACAAGTCCTCGTGTGATTGCTGAATTAGTTACAATTAATGCCCTGTCGGTGGCTGAGTTGACATCGCGTTTGGATCCCACCCAGGCGTAGTGTGTTCAATTCCTCAGCTGGTTTAGTCCTCCATCACAACAGAACAACATTTTCCGCTTACTGTGGTGGTAGTAGGAGATTTTAAAATATTTTCAGGTTATTCGTAACCTTGGAAAAAAAAATATTTAACAGATTTTCACAATTTCACTCCCCGAAGTTTCACGATATGATCGTGAAACGGTGTTTAAAAAAAGCTTTTAATTTCTTTGGAAGCTTTCCACGCAACTATTGGTCCCTGGACTTTCGTGTCACTAGGCAACTTATTACGCACTCATCCACCGTGTTCCTTGCTTCCTTTTTCCACTTATTGGAATTTTTCAAAATGGGATATATCCTGTAGGATCCCGTACCGAAATTCTATGGAGGAGAAAAATGCGAGTTGGCTTGGCGAGGCCTACTACCGCTGAACAGATAACCCCTAGAAATGAAATCCATACATATCCCATAGAAATGTCCTAACTGCTCCCAGCCAGCAGTTAGGACTGCTCCCAAACATTTCAAATTAGTTAGACTATTGCATATCTAATTGGGGTATGTTTATTTAATTATTTATTAACGGACATCGTCCAAATTACAAAATAATAACACGAATACAGTAAAATGAAAAATACAGGAGTAGACAAAGGTACACGGAAGCAAAGACATAAGGCAGATATAATATAAGAAAATAAAGTGACAAGTCGAATCATGTCAAGACTACGCCGTGGGTCAGGACCACAGGACACTTATAATATTTCGTCACTTGTTTAGCGACTGGCAAAAATCATTCAGACTTATCCCAAAAAAGTTGCAGTAGAGTAGGTGAATCAATAATACCATTTTTTATAATTTTGAAGAAACAAATGAGGTAATTTCTTTCCCGACGGACTTCCAAAGGAGAGAGGTTTAGAGTTAGTTCAATTTCATCATATGAGTATTTGCCTTTTTCTAATCCAAGCCTCCTAGCAATCCCTCTTAAGAACCGATGTTGAACACATTCAATCCGTCGAATGTGGACAGCATAAAAAGGAGACCAGATAACACAAGCATATTCAAGATGGGGGCGAACCAAGGAGCAGTAAAGAGTTCTAAGGGTATTTACATTTTTGAAGTCCGAAGTGATTCTAGTGATGAAACCAAGTAGTTTGAGGGATTTATTAACGATTGCAGTTATGTGATCCCGAAAAGAAAGCTTGCTATCAAGAGAGACAACAAGGTCTTTAATAGATGTAACAGTTACCAAGCAAATATTATTAAGTTTGTATGTTGTGAAGAATCAGTGGGGAGAGGAAGAATATGGTGAAGAAAGAACCTGGCTATTCAGATCTGGTTACCAAACACGGCCACAGCCATTTCAGGTAACGTTTAAATTCTGAATGGTAGTCGTAAACCAGGGCTATAATGAGGTATCTTTGATTCTGAAACGTCCCGCAATATACTATATATTATTTTTACTAAATTGTGAAATAACACAAATTAATCCAATAAAATTTATTTGCGCACGTCGGGATTTGAACCCGCAACCTTTGGCTTGCTATTCGAGAGCCTTACCCCTCGAAGCCCGTTTCAGTTGTGGGTCTGTCTGTTATTTGTAATTCTGGTTCAATGTACTTAGATTTGCTTTGAATGTGAGAATCATTTTGAAAATTGGTATTGATGTGTCAAGAATTCAGACAAGCGATAATAATTTTTAAGACGATTAACCATGTTTTTAAAGGTTTTCAAATAATTTTTAATGTTTCACGATAGTTAACCATGTTTTCGATGGTTTTTCATATTTTTAAATGTTTTACGACAATATTCAATGTTAAGGTATATTTTTCAATAATTTTTAGTATTTTACGACGACTAACCATGTTTTTTAATAATTTTTCGTGTTTAACAAGGATTTACCATGTTTTTGAAGGTTTTCTAATAACTTTAAAAGCTTTACGACTATTTACTATGTTTAAGCATACATTTCAATAATTTTCATTGTTTTACGACGGTTAACAATGTTTTTAACAATTTTTCGTGTTTTACGACGATTGAACATGTCTTTAAAGTTTTTTTGATAAATTTGAATGTTTTACGACAATAAACTATGTTTAGGACCAATTTTCAATAATTGTCAGTGTTTTACGACGGTTAACAATGTTTTTAACAATTTTTCATATTTTACGACGGTTAAAATTATTCACATGTAATATAACGAGTTAATTTATGCCTTTTTTATTATTATTTTTTTATACTAACGCAATTCAGGAGGCGCAGAGGAAAATAAATTCCCTTAGGGCCTATTTCATCTTTTGAGATGCTGTGTGGAGGATCTTTTTTAAGAAAAGGAAGGAGAAGAAGTTCTGGGAAGGTGAAAGGTGTGAGAGTTGGATAGAAATCTAGTGCGTCCAGTACTGACGGATACATTAATCTACTCTTCCACTGCGATACTCTTCCACTGCGGCGTAAGGCGATGTGTAGAGAGATCAGTTTGAGAACTCGAAAATGAGAAAAAAAGAAAAATTGTGCTTTTTTCGGATACACAGACACGCAAACAATCCGTTCTTTTCAGTTTATTTCATCAGTGTCTTCTACGTCACTTCCTTACAATATACAACCCTGTGAAATAAGATATTGGTCTAGGGAGGATGTACCGGAGATCAAGCCGCAAAGGCGGTAATGGATTTTGCTTCGAACCCTTAAAATGTATATACGAACTGTTTTTTAATCGATCTTTTGCGGAATTTTTTTTTGCTTTTCGTAAATCTAGAGTTAAACGTACAAAAGTTTTTTATACATACAGTTTTATAAAAACTTCTTATTCTCTTGAACGGTGAAATGGTAAATGACTATTTTTTCGATCGAGCTGCAGAAATGAAATTCCGGAAGCGTGTGTGTACAAAAACCAAGTATAATCGTGTGAGAAATGTGGAGATCCACGAATTTGTGCTGTTATTTGGTTGTGGTTTCGATACCGCCCACCACATTCTTTATATATTTACAGAGTGTGTAGATCTTAGTAATAATTTTCCAGTTAATATAGTTTTAAGGTGTTTCCATAGATGGCGGTACTTACACCATCTGACAGAGACAGCATGTCAGCTGTACCCTGATGGTTACGAGTACAGCCGATGCTAGCCAATCCCTAGGTGGCCAGCTCAGTTCCAGTTCCAGCTTTCCTCGTTAGAATAACACATAGGCTCTGAAAGAAAGGACTTATGTCCCGCTTGAGATTCATTGTAATCTCTTTCATCTTTGACAAACCAAAGAATTTAAATGATTACTCCTGAAATGAAGTGTATTCCATACTAAGACGATAACTAAATAGTACACCAGCAACACCGTAAAAAAATATTAGTATTTTTTTTAAATGCTTAAAATAAATTTCAAATTCTTTCCTGTATTTCATTTTTGTAATATGAACACCGCTTAGGTTTCTAAATTGCCCAGAGCCAGTAAGGCTATGGCATCTCTAATATTTTATTTATTGATTATTTTGAGTCTGAAAGTAATGGGGAGGGGAAGTAGGTGGGGATAGGATGATGGTGATACAGTTGACAGAGTGGCTCAAGCACATTATTTAGCAGAGTATTGAGAGTATACTAACTCAAAAACTAAGGAATGCCAATATTATTTTTACCATCACTTTAATAAACTTCATTTTAAGAGTTAGAATCAAGACATTTCCAAAGAACAAAGAAAACGCAAAAGGTAGATTTAGAATAGAGTTTGGTTTCCTATTTTAGGAGAAAATCCACTAACGTTTTCAAACGAGCTTTTTCTGTAAAAGAAATTCATTCGAGAGTTCCGATTTTATTAAATAAGCCACGATTCTATAAAAAATACCAAAATCTATTGACATTTTTCCTAATTTCTAAAAGATCTAAATGAAAACCAATAAAATATGTGTGTAAAATTTTTAAACCTGTATTTATATCAAATGAATGGTAAAAAATAGAAATTTAAATACTATTAATAATCAAATTAATTGTGAATAATAATAATAATTGAAAATAATTGTGAATAACCCTATACTAAGCATATTTCCATTGTAATTTTTTGTCTTTGATCTTCTAAGCTCCTTCCCTTTCCACCTCTCTTCCCCCCCTTACTTTCATTTCTACCCACGTCTTTTCTATACTTGATAATTAGTTTTGGTACAATTTATGTCCTGATGAAGAGAACATCGTAGTCGATTTTTGAAAAAATAAAGTTTATCGTGGTAAAAACAAAGTGTTTTAATTTATTAAATTAAAAAAATATTACATATATATAAAGAACACAATTTTAAACTTTTTTCCACTTGTTTTTATTTGACCGTGACTGGTTTCAGCCTGTTAGGGCCATCTTCAGACTGGTACAGTTGAATTGTGTTCTTTATATATATTTATAATGGAATTCCACCACGAAATAACAGTTTCAAATATTAAAATATTAAAAAAATATTCGTTAAAATTCTAATTATTTAAAACTCATGTTCCTTTCCTAAAGACAAAAATAACTTCTTCAATTTTCCTACTGTAGGGGAATCACAATTTTCTTACTATATGGGAATCACAATTTTCTTACTGGATGGGAATCACAATTTTCTTACTACATGGGAATCACAATTTTCTTACTGCACGGGAATCACAATTTTCTTACTGGATGGGAATCACAATGTTCTTACTACATGGGAATCACAATTTTCTTACTGCACGGTAATCACAATTTTCTTACTGGATGGGAATCACAATGTTCTTACTGTATAGGAATCACAATTTTCTTACTGTATGGGAATCACAATTTTCTTACTGTATGGGAATCACAATTTTCTTACTGTATGGGAATCACAATTTTCTTACTGTAAGGGTATCACAATTTTCCCGAATAATGTGAGGAGTAGGATTATGGAAACCCCAAGTTGGGGTTATAGTTGGAGGAAGCGATGCAGGAAAGGAGATGGGAAGGATGATGATGATGATTGAGTGACTTAGCAGGGATGCCCGGATTCATGGACTGAGGTTTGTCTAGATCTTGACGGCAGATGCGCTTGCCCGCCTATTGCGTGGTGAGTTGGATTGGAGAGACCGGTTGATGGATACATTTTGACCTCTCCAGCCGGACTCTCTCGACTCATCGCGTTGCACCGCAGTTGGAGAGACACTCCTGGACACATTAACCTTAATTAGCCCACCCCTCATATCCTATTCCTAGAACTTCCTCTCCTTCCTTTCCCTAAAAAGACCCTCCACACAGCATCCCCAAAGATGTTAAAAACAAGCCTACAAACCCGTAATCTAACGTAATCTATTTAACCTGTTGTGTTGGTTTGTCAATATCCTGAGTTGTACTATTACCACTGAAGAGAACTGCAAACTTCGGATGGGCCGGAAAAAAGTTATTTGTTTTGTTTTTATGTTAGTGGTTTACCTGTATTATTCTGTGATCACTGATAAGTTTTCTCATGCAGTTGAACACGAAGGCAGCGCTCATTCCAGCCAGGATAAGAGAAAATACAACCATTATGATGACGATGTGTTCGGACTGCATCCAGGCGGATCCATTCGCTTTCTGAAAAGACAACAAACATATTTTTTTACTATCAACAAATTGTTAATTGAGTTATCCTGACATAAAAAATAGTACAATTAGACACAGATCTTAGAATTCATATTCGTACCAAAAAAACATTTTCGCTTGACACACTTAAAATATTAATTCATAAATTTGTTTAAAACCACTTTATTTTATGTTATTTATTGATCGGTTTTGGAAGAACCCTTAGAAATCAGCACAAAACTAGCATAAGACACAAAATACTTTTTTAAAATTTTTTTTTTTTTTTTTTTATAAAATCGACTATTTAAACATTGTGCATACAAAACATGATTTTAAATATATGTATAGTAAGTTGTATTTCTTAGTCCTCCTCACTAGGGTGACCTGTGCTGAGGCGAACTAAAGTTATTCATTTCTGTTTTATTAGTTTTCTATGTCGTTTTTAATGTTTTCTTCAGAGTTTTTTCATTAATCTCTTTAAGCCAGATTTTTATTCTTGATTTGTAGTCATTCGAATTTTCTATTTGCTTCATATCAGGGGGAAGGATGTGGAGTTTCGTCGCAAAATAAATATAATTTCTTTGCCCAAATGTGGTTTTACGACCTAAAATATTTTTTATATCATTGTGATTTGACCTTGTTTGATCAATACTTATCTTTGTTTCGATGATTTATTATCGAAGTAAGTACATAATTTGTGGCTTTAAATTACACACATGAAAAAAGTTCTTTGTTTAAAACCCACATTAATTGATTTATATACGTTGACCTGTTTGGGTTGATCTCAACCTTCATTGTGACAATATCATATCAATTAAATTACAGTACAGAGGAAGATTATAAGGTAAACATATTTGAAAGAGAAAGCATAGAGAAAGAGAAAGAGAAAGGGTAATGAACGAAACAACCGCAAGTGGCGTTTCGCGCCATTTGGTGTTGCTTCATTCCTTTCCTATAATTCGAGGCTCAGCTAGCGTGTCGGCTCGTAAATGTATACGCAGCATAAAAGCGTCAGAATCAGGATGGTAGATTGGTAGGTAGAGAGGTAGGGGAAGGGTGGGGGTTACATAGGGAGAAAAGAAACAACTTTAAGAGGAAGCTACAAGCCAAAAATATGTGTATTCTTGGTTTACCTTATATCGTAAGTAATAGGCATTAAAATCGCTTGACAAACGGAGTCTAGAAACCTTCGATTTCAAGCACAAAACTGGTTTTTATTTATTTTGTAAATAATTTTATAAGAAAGAAAAAGATGTAAACTGTCACAGAAAATCTTAGCTATAATACTGTAATTTTTAAAAAGTTGTTTCATTTACGCGTTTATACATTTCTATTGAATTTTTTTTTTTTTTTTTTAGTGTTTATATTTATATTTTTTATTGAGTATTTTTTATTTTTTTATTTGTATTCTACTCAATCGAAACGATAGGAAAACCTTTAATTTATCTAAAGCGTATTTTTTGGTATTCATAATGTACACCAATTCGTTATAAAGATGAATCAAAATAGTGATTTAGCATTAAGCTTCGCCTTAAAATGGGGCTGTCGGTTAATTTTAAATGCCTGAGTGGCTCAATTTATGATCTTTATCTTTAGTGTTTTTTTTATAATTTACCTAAGGTGTTATTAGTATAGAACGCGCGTTTAATGTGGGGAGGCAATTTTTTGTACTAACTGAAGAAAAATTGCATATATATAAGATCCTACGCCATTGAAAAGGATTTGTGATTTTTTTTAGGCATTTACTAACTATGTTGCAATGATTGTCCGTCGTTCTACATAAGTAAGACAACCAGAAATATAAATATTAGAATCACGGAACATTAAGATAAATAATAAATAACGATTCGTTCTTAAGTTCAACAGCTCGGCTGTGGAACGAACTGCCGGCCTCTGTGTTTCCTCCCTCCTACAACATGGGACTCTTCAAGACCCTTGTTCACTCCCTCCTCTCCACAAAAAGACCCTCCACACAGCATCCCCAAAGATGACATAGGCCCTGAGGGAAATTATTTTCTTCAGGGCCTCCTGTGTGGAGTTAATATAAAAAAAAAAAAACAATAATTTTTCAGACTTTGCCAATCATCTTATTTCCACCAATCATACTTTACTTTACACTGGGTTTAAAATTCTCACCGTAATAATAAAAGCAAAAAATTAGATAACTTAGAAGCAGTTGAAATCAAAAAATCCCTAAGTAATAATGCTTGATGATTTGTGTAGAAAATGTTTGGCTTTTTCGGAAACTATAGAACATATTATATCGGGATGTTCTATATTAGCACCGTCCGAGTATACATTTAGGCATAATCAAGTTTTAAAAATAATTCACCAAAGTTTGGTAATTAAACATAACTTGATTGACTGCCGTAATATAATACCATATTATGAATATGAACCACATTAATTTTTAGAAAACGAATTTTATAAAATACATTATGATATAACTATACAAACAGACCGAACGATTAGTCATAATAGACCGATATAGTTTTACATGACAAAATTCATAAAATAACTTATATCATTGATGTCGCTATTCCAAATTCCTGTAATATTCAAAAATCTGTTAATGAAAAAATAAGAAAATACACAGATTTAGGAAATGAGATAAAAAGAATTTGGCATTCTCAGACTATAAAAATATTACCATTTGTTATTTCGGCTACTGGCATTATACCTAGCTCTCTCATTCAAAATTAAGGCGTATTAGATCTATCAAAAAATTATATATATAAAGATGTAAAAGTCGGTCATTTTGAATACATGTAGGGTAACGAAAGATTTTTTAAATATTTATGTTGAGGGATCAGTAGGATTTATAGGCCCTGTTAGAAGTTCTACCGAGCCGAACCCTTTTGTTTTGATCTCTGGTGAGTTGACGTGTTGTTCTTGTATTGTTTTGTATTTATTTTGCTTATATAATGCACTTACATAATGTTGATTGACTAGATGATCATTTGTGGAAAAGTGTGTGGAAGGGTTTAGTTTTTCCTTTGGGGAAGATTTACCCCGGACATAAAATCGGAAAACCTATAATAACCAAATTAATTTATCGTTTAGTCCCATTCTAGATATATTTCCAGTAAACCGCTCTGTTATTGCCGGAATTCCCGCAATTACCCCCCCCCCCTTTGTTAACCTCCCACTCAAACACCTAAATTATATTGTTTTTATATATCTGTCAATATTTTGTATCATAGGTTAGTGTTTATATTCTCCTGACGAAGGAAGGGTGTTTCCGAAACCGGTAGAGTGTAATTAACATTAAAGTGGTCTAAAAAAAATTTATATATTTTTATTGTAATAAACAACCTTTTACCATAATACTTTTCAACTAAAATTATTTACAACAAGGACATACACAGACATTACAGAAATTAAGCAACCAAAGGACAAAGCCATTACACAAAATAGTAAAGGAATTCAATGTTATAATGCGATGACGAAAACCATTGAGTCTACAGCTAATTGATAGATTCAAGCGGGATTGTAGGAGCCATGGTATTAAAAAGAAAATGCAATAATAAAAAAGTGTACGTGTGTAATTAAAAACAAATTAGACATGTGTGTAAACTACGACATAAAAATGGTTAAAATAAAATATAATTTTTTACATAGAAATCCTGATAAAGAAATCAACTAAAAGTTGTTACTTACGGTGCAATCGTCTTCATCCCATTTGAACCTGCAGTTGACCCTTCCATTACACCACAAAGCACTCGATATGCAAGTGTTATCTTCACAATCGTACTCGTCATCCAAACAAGCTGCAAGATAAATAATTTTCATTAATACATATTCATTCTACAATTCTTATTAGTATCAAAATACAGAGATGATCAAAGTCACTGGCAGTGTGGAGGGCACGAGAAGTAGCGAAATGCCACCAACGCGTTGAATGATTAAAGCTTAGTATTCACGTACGGACACGTCCAGGCGAGTATGACTTCACAGACCGAACGACGAACATTTCTGTACACTGTCCTCATATCCACTCGAGTGCTCGCGTCGATAACTGGAATATTAGTTGAGTGTTCGGCGTTCGACTTTGGAAATTTCTCGCGGACGTATCCATCCACACGTAGGTACAATTTTAGTTCTATATTACGTTACCTCCACAGGAGGTCCTGAAGAAAACAATTTCCTTCTGGGCTTATGTAGTCTTTGAGGATGGTGTGAGGAGTGTTTTAATTGAAATAAAGGAGATGAAGTTATGGCGAAGAAAAAGGTGTGATAATAGTAGGAATCTGGGGTCAGTGTGTCAACGGATGTATGAATCCATCCCTCCAACTGCAGTGCAAGGCGACAGGTCAAGGGAGGCTGGAGAGGTCAAAAAGTCTCCCTTAATCCGTCTGTCCAGATCTGGCCCACCATTCAGTATGTGGGCAGACGCTCCCGCCGCCACGACCTCGGAAAACCTCATCCCTTGAACCCGGGCACCCCTGCTAACAACTCACCACTTGGTGTGACCTATGGCAGAGATTTTGGTATTCTAATGAATGGTTCCCGGGGTTATTACTTCATTGTGCATGGAAGTTAATGCAGTTGTCTTACGAAATGCACTGTCTTACCCGGCAGAGCGTCCATTTTTAGAAATATAAAATGAAATCTGTTATTGATGGTCGCTGAGGTTTTAAAACAAAAAGGATGAATAAGGGTATTACGTTTGTCTTTTCCTTTCTCTCGGAAGGCCGTGTAGAGGGCTTCGAATGTGGAGTTGACGGCTTTGGCCTCCGCCATGAAGCGTATATGAAGAACATTACTAGAAGACTCTACTGCATCTGCGATAGAACCGCAGAAGTTCTTCAACCTGAAACAATAATAATATCGTTAAATTGACAAAGAAAGTTATATGTGTACCACGTGCGAACGAAGTTGACTTTTTCGCGCACGATTTCACACTAATAATGGTTCATGTCTTTCTTTGCTTCTATAGTAATAAATAAATATTTTTCTTTTTTTCCAATATTTTCAGATAATGATATTCTCACTGAGGATTGATGATTTCATTTACATAAAATTTTAATTTAAATCAATTTTATAGGAATAATTTTTGAAGGTTCTCATTAATGTAAACGAAAAATGGAACAAAACAAGAAACAGACAATTAAAAGGTAACAGTTTCAACTAGGATTCCGGATCTCTGTCTTCCTGACTAAAACGTGGCCGTAGGAACATTTCTTATCAATAATTGCTGACCGTGCTCGCAAATATCGCTAACTGACCATAGATGACGGATTAATTCAATATCGTATTGTATAAGTACCAGTGTTGACTTATCAGCCACAAACAAATGGTGACCACAGTGATTATGACCAATAAATTATTATTTTTTTTACATTAACACAGGAGGCCCTGAAGAAAATAATTTATCTCAGGATCTACGTCATCTTTTGGGATGCTGTGTGGAGGGTCTTTTAAGGAAAGAAAGGAGAGTGTATGAAATGGGTAGGAAGCTAGAGATCAGTGTGTTAGGGGATGATGGACGTATGATCTATCCTTTTCGCTTTAACGCAAGGCTATGAGTAGAGAGACCAATTGGAGAGGTTAAAGGCAGCCTCTCCTGATCTGGCAGGCCACACAGCTGGTAGTTAAGCGCATCTTGAACACACCTCACCCTATGAACCCGGGTACGCCTGCTTAATCATCAAATGATATAATGAATAAATGAAAAACCAAATAGGTAAGTAATAAAGTAACAAAAAATAAACATAGTGATGTAAGATTAATGCAAGTGGTTCTTATTTTGTTTTATTCTGACGTCGAAGGGTACGATGACAGTTGAAGGGTTAACAACATGATGGATTGACGGAAAATAAATAATAAGATGACACATTAAAAGAAAAACACACTTCCCCAGCAAGAAAATACCACTTCAACCCCTCAAGTGCCAATCTAATGTAATATGATTGACTGGTTCATGTAGACAAGTGTCAGCTTTCAAAGTTTGTAATAATGTATACATAAAATATATTATCAGACCTAAAAAAAATTAAAAAAATACTAATGTTATATTAATCGTTCTGGGATTATAAACATAATGATACTGATAGTATAGATGACTTTAGTTTATTGGTTAATCCTTCAGAATCGAAAGGATATTACTAGCACAAACATTATTGGCACTGAAGGACATATCTGACCGGGGCGTGCATACATTATGTAGATATGAGATTTGTTCGTCATTGGATAGATAAATAATTATTCTTTTCAGCTTTGCTCAAATATTAACACGGATAGTTTTTTTTTAAATTGTCAAAGTTCATGATTACGACTTAGCGGATTGTTTTTATTGAATGTTGAAAGTTAATTTTTTTTTGTATAAACGACAGTAAGTAAAGTGTCAGTTTTTTACTAATTACCTACAAAAAGGGGTTTAATAAATATCGAATTCTTTCAAAATTATGGAAATTCTGCGTCAAATTATCCTGGCATATTTTTTTGCTTACATTTTTGTTTGACATTAAAAATATATGTTTTAGAAACTTCAATGTTTATTTTAAATACTACGATTACAAAGATAAATTTATCTAGTTTCTAAAATGTTATTTTTTTTAACGATAACTTAAAAAATAAGTAAAATTTTACACATTTTAGATGAAAATTCACCATGTCGTTGGATCTTGTAGATAAAAATATTTTAAAACCTGAGTTTAACTGTGTGTGCTGCCTAGTTGCAAGCTGGTACGTGAGAGAGAGATGAAGCTAATACACGGACTTTTATACCACTATAATATATCTGTTTCGCTTTACACTAACGGGGTCAAACAACGGACTTTACTGTCCCACATCTAACATATATTGACTAAGTTGTTTAATTAACCATCACATTTCATATCGTCGCTCACGAACGACGAGCGCGATTTCATTTGAATTACCTTCTATAACCTTCAATTCTCAAACTTGAATCAGTACGTCAAATTTTGCGTTGGGTTGATGTGGAAATCAAGGCAAAGAGAAATGAAAAAGAGAAAAAAATGAAAATAAATTTTGAGATTTTAATTACGAAAACTTACCTTGATGGGAGGTCAGTCCTGTTGGAAAAAACGTCCACAAAGTTGCTGTCGCAATCATTTGGCATTTTCAGAGCGAAGTTCTTGAACTGAAGCATTATCTAAAATAAAATAATATAATCAACCAGTGAAAAACAGTATCTTTTCTATAATACATACGATACGATTGGGTGAGACCAACATTTATTTCGTATATTAACCGCTGTAATGTCATCCAATTTCAGAGAAATGCGTACTTGTCCGCGTGTATATGCGTAGTATACATCTTGTATTGTCGTCTATAACGAATCTAGCTGCAGAGTTTCGGCTCGATCAGATATCGGAAAGTGGCTTAATTTCCACTTCCAAGATTGTGAAATTCAAAGAGATGTATTTAATAAAATTTAATTTTAGTAAGATATCGAATTATTCAAATCCTTAATGAATTTCATGTCTTCTAAACTTGGTAATTTAAAAACATTATTTTTGATATTTTTGGTAAATGAATTCTGGTTTTCGATGAGGAATTTATGACTTACAGACCAAATGCTGTAGAAATGAAATCCCTGAGGCGTATGTGTGGTAAAACCAATTAAAAAAATAGCTTCACGATTCATTTTGAAATACATGGTTTGAAGTTTTCAAGCAATCTGTTCTTGATATTAGTGTTGTATGAGCTCACCCATAGATGGCATTGTATCAGTCTATTAGGTTACCCATAGTGGCGTTTAGCTTTCAAGTATTGTAGATGCTGAGAGTATGATAAATAAATGTGGCAACTTCAAGGTCAGGATCCATATTATTCCTACCGCCTTCTAATTGAGATATCACATCCCATTGTCAATTCATCACATTAAAAGTCCAAGTGTTTTGTTGATGCCTGAGTTTTATTTAGTAAGAAAGTTTGTGAGAAACCGCAGAGACCCAACACAAAGTAAATTTAAAAAAAATAAACTTTTTTAATTTTGGACAAGTTTCATTTTTTTTAACGTCGTAATAAAAATAGTAAATTTCAGATCTCTAAGTTGATATTTGTACGAATTTGGATGAGTGCAAGCGAGATGGAATGCTTGCAAGATCTTATGAAAGGCGATGCACGTTAGTTGTGCGCTCTCTTTTGTTACAAGCAGCTCCCCAATAAATACCAGTACATAGATTACCTAAGAGTATTATTGCATACTAACCGACACGCTACAATAAAGGCATGATAATACTCCATACATTACAGTTACGAAACGAAAAATAATCATTAATGATTGTGGTTTATTAGGCTGTATTCATTCAAAATGTTAATTTTGATCGTCTCTCTAATTATTTTTTCATAAGCAATGATCCTGAGGCATATATTTAAAAATCCTTTAGCTTACATCCTAAAATTATAATATCCGTGATATTTCATGGGTTTCGCTGGTAGTTATGTAATATGAGTTGATTTTAACACTATCGGTTACGAAATTTTTTTTCAATAAATGAAAAAAAACAGAGTAAAACGTTGTAAGTGTATTTTTTAAAAACAACGATTAAATTACGAATGACTTATGTACTATTTTACTACCATAAATATAAGCAGAAAATGTTTCTTGTTAAATGACGAGGCACATAGCTAACAATGTATTTAAACCGCAACGTTTGGGTGAACCCGACGCTCTAGACTACTCGACCAAATAGCCGATATTGTTTAAATATTATTTAATAATTTGATTAAGCCAAAGAATAATTTTACCCTCTCTTCTTTGTCCACAGTTATGATCCACATGCAGTCCAGAGGGAGTCCATACATAATTGTTTGGGTAAGAAAGGTAGCGGGGATGTCACTTTTGTTGATAAAACCTTCGTTTCCGCCCACCAGGATGCGACATTGCTCAGCTTCCGGTTGGTAGTAGGCTGCAAAATAAGGTATTGATTAGAAATTAGTATATATTAACATAAACAAGGTTCTTATTATATCACAAAGGTGATCTGGAATATCAGCAAATAAAGGAAAATTTATCGGAAAGAAACGCTTGCAACTAGAATTGGCTCTACATTGAACTTTGTGGCGGTACATACTAAAACTTCTTTTGGTCAAAGAAACTATTTATATCAGGCACCACTTATTTTTAACATTCTTCCAAATCATATTAAGTCTACAAATTCCTTAGTTGAATTTAAAAAGTTAATTAAAATGTTTGTATTGACAGACGATTGTCATAATGTTTTTTCATCCTTGTCCTTTCTTAAATAATAAGATTTTATTTAGAAGTCCCATTTGCTGTCACCCTAGACGTTTTTATTATTTACTTGTCTCTTCTTGGGGATAATGATTAATAAGGACTTATAGTTCAAATGCAATCTGCAAGCTGTCACTTCGAATGCAATCAACAATGTTCTCATAATTTGTTTTGACAGCATCGCCATTGCATTGTACTAAATACATAAGAATATTATGTACTAAATACACAATTTGGCTGTCCTGAAACAGGAATCCTTCCCAGTTGGACAGACAAAGGTTCATTTTGTTTTGTATTGTTTGTAATTTATGTATATATAAAAAAATATATATATATTGTTATAGTATACTGTCAAATTACCCATCTGGTAACTGTAGAGTATGCTGTTTACGTTCGGGCAGCTTCGGGTTCTACCGAAGATAACCGAACGTTACCAGCCGTCTCGTATTACATTGCCGGAGCGAGGATTCATTCTGTCGCCAGACGGCCTTTAGATAACTTGTTATTTGTATTGTCAATTTATTATATTCCGAATTAAACAACCTCCGTATATCAGAATCTACGAGTATCAATAGAGATAATACCAGATCCCTATCCTCGTTAGAATACTGGAGATTAAGGGCCCAGTATTCTATTCCTGTACAACATCAATACATCACAGTGGCGCAGCTTAAAAAGGAGTATACGGAAACAGTTTTTTCGGATTGCCGGCAAGTGGATCTGTTTCACACCAGTGACTTGCGGAAAAAAATCTCCGGGATTTTATTGTCAAGGTGACAATAAATGGAGATAAACTGGGCATAATAAGGACAATTGGAGGTAAATAATTACGTGGCTCTGGGTAACAAAGACCAGACCAAGAATCCAGCGAAGAATCAATAATTTCGTGGTTCTGGGTAACAAAGACCAGACGAAGAATCCAGCGAAGAATAAATAGTCACGTGGTTCTGGGTAACAAAGACCAGATCGGTGGCCCTGGGTAACAAAGACCAGACAAATTTCACAGAAGAAGAAGACTTGGAATTCCGGGAAGCGGCTGGGCGCTGGACTGCATCGGCGCCGGTTCCTGGAGTCAGGTTGTCTTGTTTGTTTTCTGGAAGGTGTTATTGTTGCCGGGTGGGTTTTTTTTTTTTGCTGTTGTCGTTGCAATCATGGAATCGGGCGGAATTTCCAGGTTCTCCCACGTTAATGGGGATTGGAGTTTGTTCCGCTTGAGGTTAGAACAGTTCCTTCTAATTCGTGATGACATTAAAACGACTAAGTTAGATGCTTCACAGAAACGCGCTTATTTGCTGAATCTTCTGGAAGCGGAGACATTAACTCTTTTGATCAACTTGGGTTTCCCTGCTAAAGTTACAGACGTGGCATTCGATCAGTTAATAGAATTAATTGAGAAACATTGTTCCAGACCGCGATCGGTGTTCAAGGAACGGGAAAAATTTTATCAAGCAAAGCAATCGCATGGGGAATCGGTCAGAGATTTTGCAGTTCGTCTAAGGGGATTATCTTCCTTTTGTGAATTTGGAACGCGCTTGCCAGAAAGCTTAGCGGATGCCTTTGCAATCGGTATTTTACCAGGCCGGGCTAAGGAGAAAATTTTTCTAGAGGGAACTAAATTAACATTTAACAATATGGAAGAGTTAGCAATAACGGTTTCAGTTTTAGACAATCTGGTTCCGGAAATTAAATCTGAATTTTCCGCAGGGAATTCGGATGTGAATGCCATTTCGAATCGTTCAAATTCGCCCGAGAGACATTCGTCGCGTTCAAGAGAAACTCAAGGTTTTTCAAGGTTATCTCGTTCAAAGAGCCCCGAACCGAGGAATAAAAAATGTACGATTTGCGGTGAATATCATGTAGAAAAATATTGTAAATTCAAGAACGCAAAATGTTTTAATTGTCATAAGGTAGGGCATTTGAAGAAATTTTGTAGGAATCACAAGGTTAATCCGATTTTTGAACAATCCCAGAATAATAGTGTTTCACACATTAATCCGTTTAGGGCTAATGTGGTAATTAACGAAGTGAAATGTGCTGCTATGATTGATTCAGGGGCAAGCATGTCGGTCATGCCGGATTTTATTTTCAATCGTTATTTTAGTAATGTAACATTGTCACCAGTTAAGCGTACTTTATCAGGATACGATGGCAAACCACTTAACCTTGTAGGTAGTGCCTGTTTTACCGTAGAATACAATAATCTTAAAAATAATTTATTATTTACTGTTGTGGTTAATGGCACGGAATTGATAGTGGGTAGGGATTTTATGGAGATTTTTAATCTGAAGATAGTTCCAGCGATGATAAATTCGGTTTCATCAATCAAGGACAAAATCTGTTTTATTGAAAATTGTGAACATGTAAATTTTCAAGCAGTTGTGGTGGCGACCGCAGCGGATCGCGAATTACAGCTAGTGCTTAGATATTTGCGGCAGGGCTGGCCCAAACGAGTAAATCGTGACAGCAGTATATGGAAATATTGGCTAAAAAGGAACGAACTTTCTATCATAGAAGATTGTTTGTTTTGGCAACACAGAATAGTTATACCTTTTTCTCTCCAAAAGCAAGTGTTAGATTCATTACACAGGTCACATCTTGGTATTGTTAAAATGAAGGGAATAGCTAGAGCATATTTTTGGTGGACATCTCTGAACAAAGACTTGGAGAAAGTCGTTCAATCATGTTCAGGTTGTGCGTTGTCAAAACAGTCACCACCAAAAAGTCAAGCAAACGTTAACATTTCTAAAGCTCAATCTGATCAGGTTAAGTTTTACAAAGGGGTTAAAACCAGGGTTTTTAAAGTTGGACAAAAGTGTTTAACAAAAGATTATCGTCAGGATAATAAAGTAGTTTGGACTAAGGGAGTAGTCTCTAGAAAGCTAGGTAAAAAAGTTTATATTATTAAGATAGAGAACACAGATGTGAAATGGAAGAGACATGTCGACCAAATGAGGGAAATGTCAGTGAGCTGGAAGGAAGATGGCAATAGTGCACAGCATCCCGCGTCTGAAATTTCGAGGAATGAGCCTCAGGAGTTAGAGACTTCAACCTTATTGCGTGGATTCACTGGTTTTCCTCCTGATTTCAGATTGGCGGCAGAGGAGGTGGTGTCGGAGCAGACACAGGCCCGGCAACAGAGACCATGGTCGGGGAGATTGCGGCCAAGACGCGAGACACCCACATCTTCCAGAGGAAACGGGGCAACTTGACCCAGGCACCGCGGTTGTTAGTCTTAGGATTATTTGTTAGCAAAATGTAATAACTTCACTTGTTGTAATAACTGCATAGCGCAGCTCTGTTAGAAATTTTTGTGGATCTCTGCACAATTGATTTAATCGTGTTTTGTACTTAATATTTAAAATGTCTAAGTTGTCTATCTTTTTAAAATCATTGTTTAAACCAAATGTAATATAAAATGTTCATGTTATGATTTATATAGGTATGTAAATATTTTGTTGGTTTGTAAGTAGCTTCAGAGTTGAAGGAGGGAAAGTGTAGAGTATGCTGTTTACGTTCGGGCAGCTTCGGGTTCTACCGAAGATAACCGAACGTTACCAGCCGTCTCGTATTACATTGCCGGAGCGAGGATTCATTCTGTCGCCAGACGGCCTTTAGATAACTTGTTATTTGTATTGTCAATTTATTATATTCCGAATTAAACAACCTCCGTATATCAGAATCTACGAGTATCAATAGAGATAATACCAGATCCCTATCCTCGTTAGAATATTGGAGATTAAGGGCCCAGTATTCTATTCCTGTACAACATCAATACATTACAGTAACTCAAATTCATATTTTTTTCTTTCTCTTTGAAATATTTTGTTTTGTATGTAGTATTACTTAATGTAAATTTTTAACCACGATACAGGCTTAGTTCTAGTGAGGTTGATTTTCATGAGAAAAAACGTGATTTATGTACTATAGTGAGATGCAATAAATAAATAAATAAGAAAAATAATTTTTTATGACTCCGAGTATTTTTGTAATATTTTAAGAACAACTAAGGAAAATATAAGTAAGTAAATATAGTTATTATATGTAAATGTAACACTTTGTATACACCAATTTTAATTCATAATAATGAAACATGTAGATTATTATTAATTCGTGGATACAAAGTAAAATTGGTGTAAACAAAGTGTTTTACATTCAAATATTTAAAATGACGCCTCAAAGTACTTTTGCAACTATTGAATAGTTATATATATAATAGTAACTATAGTTATCTATTTAAAAGATAAACCGATAAGAGAGAATTGCGGACGTGATTCACAAGAAAAGCGTAAACGTTTTTATTAAATGTACATTTTAAATTCTCACACTCTGGAGCATCGCCATAATTTGTTGTACTGTCGATTGAAGAGTTACCGATTTATAGTTGATACTCAAATCTGTATCTTAATTCGCCCGTGGGAATTCCGTGAAGATAAATTTTACGTATTCTTTGAAACCTTCCCTGAGTTTAAAAAGTTTTTGGTACTAGATTCTAAATTAATCAATCATTTTTTTAAAACATCAGATAATATTACATTCCTTTAATATTATATTATTTACACTTATAGTTTATAGGTGTACACCTTATGTTTGATTTCCGCAACACAAACTCTGCTTACATACAGCATGCGATAAATTAATTCAACTTGGGGATGATATTTGCACAATTAAATTAACTTTTCACAAGATTGTTGACACGAGCAGGGAAATAACATGCACTTTCAACTACGATGAAAATTTGAATTGGAATAATCACAAAACAATTTCAACATCAAACAACAGATACTAAACGTATAAACTTTAATCAATTTTAATTAATCAATCAATCAATGAATGAAACACTTATTTTTTAACACATCAGGTAATGTTGTAATCTATAAAAATCATAATGTAAATGTTCGTTTGTTCAAAATCTTAAATCTTACAAAGTTCTTCACTGATTGCTTTGATATTTTAACATAACGTTGATTTCGAATACGAGTGTCTTTTTATATACCTATATTATATAGATGTCACCTGTGACAGGTAAAACATGCGTTTTAAAAAACGGCGCCATCTGTTGGACGTAAAAGCCACACGCGCTATTATTTCTCTATCTGCACAGACAGACTGGGTACAGCTAGTATTATATAAAAATGTACATGAATAAATTAAAAGAGACAAATAAAAAACTTCTTCAATAATTATTGCGAATTCACTTTGTGACGTGTGGAGAACTTGTTTATAAATAAACTTATTTTTAAATTAAATAAAAATAAATTAAAATAAATAAGAGAAAAACTTAAAATAAAAACGGATTTCTACAAATTATACTTGGTAACAATAAATAAATAGAAAAAAGAATAGACGAACGTTAGGAAATATCTGGCTATAAAGATCTGATGCCAACAAAATATACTCACAAGTTGTAGGTCGTGGAATGAACTCGTAGACCGCCGTAAAGCCTCCGTATTCGATGTTTTCATCCGAGTGGAAATGCAGCCAGAGGTACCTGCCCTGTGATGTGACCAGAGGGGGAAACTCCCTCCCGCAGAATTGACCAATCAGCGGCGAGTAGCCATGCGCACCATCTCTCACCTGAAATCACATTAATATAACAAATTTACTTCCGTTTTTGTGATTGATATTATGGACACGTTGTTCGCAAAAACGGAAAACTCGAACCAGGAGAAATAAATTGACAATTGTAATATGGAAGGCAAGATAAGGAGGCCTCAGAGTGATCAAATACCAAAGGCGTTTGAAACTTCAGTGTCCTTAACTCTCCACGAAGCGCAAGATCGCCAAGAGTGGAGGATCCTTTTTCACAAATTGGAGTGAGGGTCACCATCTCCAGCGATAAGGTAACGCCGAAAGAAAAAGGTATATCGATTTGTGTTTTGAAAGCAAAATTTGTCGAAAATCGGTGAACCTACGCTAGAAAAGGAATCACAAAGCATTAAAAGAAACGGTGAAAATAGGGACACAGTTAACCCTTCAACAGGCCTCAGTAAGACATTTTTTTATAAATATCGAATTCTTTCAAAATTATGGAAATTCCGAAACAAAATGTCCTGGTAAGTTTTTTGTTAACATTTTCATGTTTGATATTAAAATTTTTGTTTTAAAATACCATTTTTAAAAAGATAATTTTATCTGGTTTATAAAATAGTATTACTTTTAACGACAACTTCAAAAATAAATAATATGTATCACATTTTAAATACCTCGGGACTATTCCGAAATTCCATGAAAATTCACCATGTCGTTGGGACTTGAATATGTCGGCAAAACTAGTTAAAAACCTGAAGGGTATTAACGCACTATTAACTCTTGACAGGCCAATATACCAAACTAAACGTCTGTAACCAAGTGGGTGAGTTTTAAACTATAGAAATCCCAATTATTCAAACAAGTCTTAATGGTAACTAATGTATTTGCGGAGGAATACGTAAAATACTACAATGATATGTCAAGTATTTAAGCAAATATAAGGAGGATAGTATTTTTGGGTATTACCTGCTCCCTCACTTGGCTGCGGGATAGTCAATAATAAGCGTATGAGCTAGATATCAACAAGAAGTTAGTATCTCAGTTTCTGGAAATGAAAAATTTTATAAAACAAAAATCTTTTATTCACGCTGTTTTGACCTAATAATTTTTAGACTAGTTTTTTTATTTATATTTTTATTAAATTCAAACTGATAACTTAAGAACCTGTTTAAGGTTCATTGGTTTTTATTTTGGTTTAAATAAGAGAATAAAAAGACTAGACGTAAACTTTTGTAAAAATAGCACCATGCGCTATTGTTTCTCTATCTGCACAAACAAACTGACCGCCAAGTAATAATTGGTTTTTATTTTAACAAAATAAATTTCTGGAAACTGAAATACATACTTCTCATTATCATCTTGTTTCTAAGTGTTTTATAAATAAAATGTTCGTAAAACAAACTATGAACTCGACATTATAAATCTGAACATCGTAAGATTCTGTAGGTTCCAATATACACAAGTGATAGGTCCCAATATACACAATACAACATAAATTATCAGCGTGTGAGTGCCCCACTGGAAGCTACCTCGAGGCAGATCGAAGAAGAGGTTAATAGAGTGTGAGGATGAGGATTAAAGCACAACGGAAAAGACCAAGGACTGCCTGGAGGCGAATGGCGAAAGAAAGCAGCCAGTGGAGAAGAAATCAATTTGTGGAGAAGACCAAATCCCACCACTGATAACTGTGTAATTATTGACGTTTTTGTGGACAATTTTTTTGGTTGTCTGTGTTCTATAAAACATATAGGCGAATATGTCGCGGTTCGGTTCCTCGAGCAACGCATATCCAGCGTTGCTCGAGGACTTATCAATGGTTCAGTGTAATGTTTTGAGGTTTCGAATTGTAGATTACCTGACAACCGTAACGACTGGGTTCATTTTTAATGTGGAAAAAATATTATTGTATTGTATTTTTTCCACTTCAATGTGCCATGTTTTCCTCGGGCGTACTCGACCTCTTCAACCATTCACTTCCTAGTCACTAGTCTCAAGAGGTATACCTCTTACTTTTTTCATCACTTCTCTCTCATTTTACCACAAATTTAACTGTAGTATCATTTAATTATTGGCGTGTAAAATATGTAATGGTTTGTTTTTAAGGAGAGTAAAAAATTATGTTGAAGGACCTTGAATTTTAGTGTAATTACCACTGCACATAAGACAATAATATGTTGAATGGATAAGGAAGGACTCGCCATTAGGAAAAGGGCACTCGTTTTCTTCCTGTCTATTCTTCTCAGGTATCACAGCGGTGGCACTGAGCACAACGCGGTTTTGCACGAGACGTGCGCGGATGTAGAATGTATGGAGGTAAAGCAGTTCTTAAATATGTTTCAGCGATCGGTTAAGCCAGAGGTCGGCAAACTTATTTGCCAAAGAGCCAAATATGTACATTACAACAATTTAAAAAAAAAATAAGAGCCAATTCTGTTTTTTTGATTTAGCAAACATTTATTATAATTTCAGCACTTTATTAAATTACGGGTACCTACACTGAATAAAACTTGATATCATATTTAATAAACATTTTATTCGTTGATAAAAAAATAATATATAATTAAGGAATCCATAATGAGGCATCTCATTCAAAAATCAAAACAAAAGTTAGGTCATTCTACCTCCGTGGAACATGAAAACCAATATCTAGAACTATAACAAAAACCTAGATCTGTGAAAAACAAATAATATCCAAAACCAATAATATTATGGACAAACACCTAGATCTGTTAACCATTGTTAAAAATAAAATAATTACTATCGTACATTATGATCAAAAGCATTATAAGAATTAGATAAATATTTTAATATTAAGTATTACACTATTACGTAATTATGATGTATTACATATTAAAATATTAAGTGAACTCCGTACTCACTCTCCATTTCAACTAAAAATTCTTTGAATTAGCGATGATTAAGAGCTTTAGCTAAAATGGAGTTAACAATCGTAATCACCAATTCCATAACTTTACAAATTTCTTTTGGAAATGTCTGCGCATAAAGCGCTTCTTGATGAATGATGCAATGGTAAGCAAGTATCTCGTGATTATTTTTTTCTTTCAAAAGAGCAACAAATCCCTTTCTTTGGCCGGTCATACTTTTGGCCCCGTCTGTTGAAATCGACACAATTTTTTCGAGAGAAATTTGATGTTTATCCATACATCCAATTACAGCGTTTGCGATATCCTCTCCACGCGTCTGACCTTTGAGTGGCAATAATCCTAAAAGTTCTTCTTTCGGACCTGTATGAGAAATAAATCTTACAAAAAGCGAAATTTGCGCTGTATCATCTATGTCACAAGACTCGTCAACTGCTATTGATAAAGCCGAAACCAATTTTAGATCTTCGATTTGCTGGATGGTTATATTCGAAGACATTTAAGTTTTCTATCTTTCATTGTTTTGGCAGACAACGGTAACTCTTTATTTTTTTTTAAATTTCTGCCTTGTACTTAAAATCCCGAAATAGTTCTTCGGATGCCTTTACAAAACAACTTTTAATGTATTCGCCGTCTGTGTACGGTTTCCCTCTCTTAGCAATCTCTTGACTAACAACAAAACTTGCCATATTAACATTACTGAAAGATTGCATCCAGTTGTTAAATACAGAAGTTGATGTTTCTTGAGTCTTCTGGAGTTCCTCAACTGCTTTCTTCCTTGCATTACCGACAGGATATGTATTGCTAAATGAAGTGTGTTTATTTTTAAAGTGTCTCTCCAAATTTGACTTCTTGTTATGCGCCAATTTTTCCTTACAAATAAGACATGTCGGAAGGCCATCTAAGTTTTGAATAAACGCAAAAGTCTCGGTCCACTCAACTCTAAATTCACGGTTTTCATCTTCCGTTTTTCTTTGCTTCTTTTTGGTAGCCACGTGAAATGGGGACCTATAAAAAATCCCAAAAATATTTTTTTCCGTCACCAATACTAAATAACTATCATATTATAATATAATTTTTTTCCGCCACCAACACTAAATAAATATCATTATAATATAAATTATTATCATATACATATATAAAATAAATATTAAATTAATGATGTAAATACCTGTAGAATGTGCCGCTGGATGGAATAAAAACCCTTGTAACACGTGCGCGACAAACACGACAAGCGCCGACCACCGTGACCCTAGTTACGCGACTGGCGACGTGACTGCTATCCAACGCCAACGAGACTTATTGAAACGCGAGAAGAGTCTCCCTCGCACCGCGCACCCCGCAGTCGTCACCCGCCGATGCCATCGGCGCGTCTTGCGCGCCTGTCCGTGAAATTTTGCGCGGGAGCCGCACTTAAGAGGCTAAAGAGCCGCATGCGGCTCCGGAGCCGCACTTTGCCGACCTCTGGGTTAAGCTATGATAAGATCTCGCGAGAGCGGTTTATAGACGAACAGTGCGGGTAGGCGACTGATTGCACAATGTGCACAGAAAAGGTGAGGGAATAGAGGAAGGTAGGACAAGGAACAACAATATTTTCTCAGTACAGTGGTCGCATGTATTTATGTACATTTGTGTTGGTAAATAAATGTATAATGCGTAATGGCGTAACCACTTATTTATAAATGAAATACTTGTTTACACCACTTTTATTACATTATATCGACTTTTCCCCGACTTTTTCTACCAAACAAACCACTATCTAAACATTCCTGGCACTAATAACAACAAACTTTGAAATTTTCATCTCAATTGGATGAAAGGTATATAGGAACGTATACAGGACAAACAAAGAGACATTCATTACAACGTATATAGATTATTGTTTACGTATTAATGAGTACTATGAACTTTGTCAGGTTTGGAAACTGCCAAAGGTCTTACCACAGTTCATACCACAGCGCCATGGAGTTGTGAAAAGCACTCACAGCAACGTGTATGAAGAGAAATAACTATACACCGCACCGGATCTACCGAGGGTAGGTACTCCATGTGAAACTTGTCACAGGGGTAAAAAATCTTATCGTTTATACGTTAATTTACTTATTTATTCAATTTCTCTATAAAACGGTTTTGCACCAGCATATTAGGGAGAAGATTAAAAATTTGAGGTAAAGTTAAGTATAAAATTTCACAAGGGCAGTTTGACATTTTTGTGACATACTTCAAAAGATAGTTGCCGAACTGTAAGTGATGTTAAAAATGTCGATAGTCAATACAGGATCGTTGAGCAGTTGAGTCTTGGCTGAGTTCTGATATTAGTATTCCTCATTTTCTGAGAATAAAACGAGCATGTAATCTCCTACGCAATTACTTGCTAGGCAGATGAAGGAGTAAACACGAGTCTTGAAAAGATCCACGTTGTGGAAGGGAGGAAATATAGAGCTGTCGAACTCAAGAACAAAATTACATGTACACTGTACATAATATATTGAAGTTGGTATTGAATATTTTCCTGTAGGTATGTAGTGTGTTAACATAGAGATAACTACCGCAACACACTTCTCTTTGTACAAATTGTACATCATTTGGATATTTAGAGATCCGAGCTGATCCTGCACGACAATAGTGCGATTTCACTCTACTAAAGCTATTGATGTGATTCATAATACCATCAACTAAATCATCCTTTTGCAGGAAGCTGTCTGTTTTCTTTTTTTAATGCAGTGCTTATTGCTTATATCTAAGGTTGCCATAAAAAATTCCTACATACACGTATATTATGTCCATATATCTCAAAATAATAACCACCATTAGCTATCATTCATGGCATCAAAAATATTAAAATATTTTAACCGATCAACTTCCAAAACAGATTCAGAACATTTGTATTTACAATTAGTACACAGTACAGGCTTAATTTGTTTTGCTCTGCGTACCTTTCCTGACTTTGCTACATACTCCTGACCAGTATTCATCTTCAGTTTCTTTATATTTCTCTTCCAAGATCGCCCAACTTGTTGAAAACTATAGAGCTAAAGTGAGACAATGAATTTATCTCAGTATTTCAACACTTTTTTCAACGACCTTTTGAAAGCAACATTGGGTAACACGGGCATTTTTTTTTTACAAAATATCCCAGTAATGCATCATGTAGAGCTCACAATTTTACATCAAATTGCATACTTTTCTCAAGGTGTTTTTTCGAAGATATCCCGCTATTGCTTTAAGGTGACGATGTGTTATATTTTCCGACTACGCACCGGTGCTGAAGGGATCAATGGCTAGTTTCCGAGGAGTTAGGTTCAATCCTCAGTCAAACCAAAAATAAAAATAAATTAATTTTACTAAAAAAACTTTGTATTTCAGAGGTTGAATTTTTTTATTCTATTAAAATTTACATTATTGTCTGACGAAGTTAACTATGGTGTTTTTATGAAATTTTGTGATTTTACTGAAGCAAACAAGTAATGCAATGCACATGAGTTTCTACCCAGGCGTCTCTGAGTCTATATCAATATCGTCTGTGTTTTGGTGTAGGAGTCACATATTTTGGGGTTGTTATTTTTCATGGTTTCACAAATAACAGTCTTCAAAGTTTTCTAATTTGGGAGGCGGGTTACCACTTATTGGATAACCAAAACCTCTGCCATAGGTCACTCTAAGTGGTTCGCTTCCTTGGTGAATGAGCAGGGGTGCTCGGGTTCATTGGTGAGGTGTGTTCAGGATGCGCCTGCCCACTAGCTGCGTGGCGTACCAGATTGGGAGAGGCTCCTGCTGGACTCTCAACCCATCACCTTGCGCCCCAGTGGGAGGAATATATTCATATGTCCGTCACTCCTGGACACATTGATCGCTAGATTCCTACCGAACCCTAATACCTTTTGCCTTCTTCTTAATCCATTCCTAAGATCCTCCATTCAGCATCTCAAAAGATGACATAAGCGCTGAGAGAAATTATTTTCCTCAGAGTTTCCTGTATGGAGTTAATGTAAAAAACACAATACTGAAAAGTATTATTTTTGCTGAGGCATTTTTAATACTTAAATTTTATCGTATATTGTTTTTTGTTATTTTGAAAAAACTGTAGATGGTATTACTCAACCCTTAAATCTCTCATAATTATAAACAGAAATGCAATATTTTACTACAAAATTTCGAAAAACACATAATCACTTTCATGTAGACTTTGTAGATTTGATATGAGTTCTACGAATTCGTAAATATTTGTTTTAATCGTCTCCTGTAAAGATTTCGTTTTGTGGCTTTAAGGGTTTTCCTAACCACAGTCGATATCAAATATTCTTTATAGTATGGTATTATAATGTACATATGGAATTACAAAATATATAAATAATCATTGAAAAACTAACTGTTATTGAAACGGGTAAATATAGGTAACTTTATTGATGGTGGACTGAACGCGGAAAATCGTCTAAAAGAGCGAATCTACCTCTACACAATGGAGTGCTGGTACCTACCCTGATGTATGGAAGTGAGGCATAAAACTGGCAGAGAAAGGCCGAAAGTAGACAGAATGCTGTAGAAATGAGAACCCTGCGGCGTATGTGGGGTTTGACTATGTATGATCGTGAGACTAATGTGGAGATCCGCAAAGAATGCAAGGCTGATGTAAGCGTAGTGAGTGAGATGGTTTGGGCATGTAGAGCAAATGAATGAAGAAAAGATGTAAGAGAATATATGACGCAAATGTGATTGATAGTAGAAATCAAAGAAAAAATGGATATTTTGAGAAAAAATGTTCCAAGGAGCTTACTGATCATTTTTTCACCGAGCCGTTAGGGTTGCGTAGGTCGAGACGCGTAATTTGATACCCAATTTGATATTGTATGTACGGTTTTTGTCAACGGCACTCTTCAAAAGTCCCAGCGACTTTTATTTTAGAAAAAACATTGCTCTATAAACACGCAAAATGAAAAAAAAAATATTTACGTCGCTTCACCTTACTAACTTCTGCGCTCCTGGTATAATTTATAAATTTGCGTGACGCTATTGATGTAGTTTTTCACTGCGGGGAGACGGTACCCGTGCCAAATTATTATAATCAAACCTTATTTTATTTCGTTTAAAAGCATTATCGATTTTAAAAAGATGAATTGCCAAAGTAAGTACCTGAACAGATTTAATCGTTTTTTTTAATTTTTAATACATACGTTATATTACAACACTACGTACCTTAACTAGAAAACGGGCTAAAACACGCTCTCAGTATCTGCCTACCTACGATCTCTACCCAGTATCATCAGCGTAGGTAGGTACCTGCACCTACTTTAAGGACGACATGGTACGATCAAGTGAATCAGATACTTGAGTCAGGCCATGTCAAGAGTCAGAATATTATAAGGGGATCTAGACCGAGTTGTTTGGCGGTCCGTCCTCTCTGCCTACACCTGCGGGGAAACGGCGTGATTGTTATCTAGTTAGTAACAGGTTATTCGTAACAGCGATGGGTCATGAATCATTTCATTATTAGCGGGAGTTACGGTACCAGCTCAATATTTTCGTACCGCTCAAAGAGTCGAATTACAATTAAACGAAAGCTGCGCAAGCTGCGAGTTCAAAGCGTATGAGCAACAAGAATTCTGTGCTCGCCAGATGTGACTCCCCCGATAACCTAACCTAACTCCCAGAGATACGCCACCTCGCGTACCACGAGAAAAAACAAGATGCTACGTAGTAAGTAGCTGTAGGTAAATATTATGCTCAATTCCAGATGTCAAAACTTTCAGACGCCGTTAACGTCTCCGAGTATAAAATAACAATTAATACTTGGATAATTTAATTGTTGCTATTTTTCTAAAACATCTCCCAATAAAAAAAAATTAACCGTTCAATTGAGCCGTGGCACGGTTTACCGGGAGTCGTACGAATAAGGCTCATCAAAAAGATCTCGCTCAATTGTGCGGCTCGTTCATAAACGACTCATCGCTAATTCGTAAACTTTCAGCTTTTCAAATAACTTTCAATCATTAAATTTATCCAATTATTTTGTTGTGATTTTTGGTCCTGCCTTATCCACAGTACAAACTAAATATACTCAAAACAACGTGTACTTCAATTAAACTGACGAAACTTTACTTACAAACAACAACAATGTCAAAAATAATTTATTATAGCTTGACTGAAGGAAGTTTTGTGCTTTTCGAAAAAAAAAAACGAAATAAAATTGTTTGCGAGAATTAACCGGTGTTTAACTGGAAGACGATCTACATTTTTCAACATCCAATTATTAGATCGTATTCAACTTTTTTAATGGTCAAACTTTTTGCTGACAACTTTGTGAAACTTTTTTTTGTCAAACGCTGAAGGGATAAACCGATAGACGTGTTGTTGGCTCGTCAGTCTGAAAATGTAAAAAAATTCCTTACTTCCGCTGAAATTAATATTTTTTCTTGAATTTTTTTGCTATCCAGCAGCATTGTTATATCAGCAGTTGGTATTTGCATTGACACTAAAAAGATTTTATTTGGTTTTATTATGTCTTTGGCCGTGTTTGGTGACTAGATTTGAATAGCCAGGTAATTCTCCACCTACCTCTTCCCCGTCTCCTTCCCATCACCAATACCTTCAGCCTCTCAACATACAACAATTAGAGATGGAAATGAACAAACATGGGTAATGATATCCTCACTGGTAATTATAAATATATGAAGAAGTGTTTTTTTTGTTAAGACGTTTGTAATGACAGATGATTGCAATTAACAAATTTGTCGGGAACCCAAAATAATCTCTATTTTAAAGGATTTAAGATTTTTAATGAATTTCTGACAGATCTTAAAGTCTTGCTGCTTTTCGTGAGTTATGCCTCAATACGATAAAGAATAAGTTTTAGATGTATTCTAAAGTGTCCTCAATGTAATAGAAATAAGTTAAAAAAGGTTTATACTAGATATAAAATGTAATTTTATAACTAAATAAAAATAAAAACAAACAAATATCATTTTTAATGCTTGACGTGCCTTAAATACAGTGTTTTTTATTTTATTTTTTAGGTAAGGTTTTATTGCAAGCTGGGCTTTTAAAAGAATTTTAACAACAGAACATACCTAGTGAGCTATCAAAAATTATACACTATTTTTTAAATTATGAAATAACAGTACACTGAATATGAAACAATGTTTTACACGGTTTCGAAATAAAAAGGTGCTACATTTCTTGGTGTCGTACCAAAACAAGATGAATTTAGGAGGCACCTCTGGGTGCCCCTCTTGGAGCCCAACAATACTTGATAAACCTACTTATTTCTGTGCAAAGGTGGGCAATATCTATATCTTAAATTTATTTTAATACAACTATACCTAGTTGACACAACTATGGTTGGAGATGGTGAACATGGAGTAAGGAAGGAATCCGACTTACCCCTTTGATGTTCTTCAAAGATGTTGATGGTTGGTTTCACTCACAAGAGATATGATTTATTTCACGCACAAGCTTCACAACATCCAGGTTAGATACGAAAGACACTGAGGGAACCAAATATGTTCACTGCACAGGCCTTCTACCCTGAGTTGATATATATAACAGCACTGATCACAAAGAGATGACTGATCATCAAACAGGTCAATCAATAAACTGCTTTCACAGTCACTTTTATTGTTGCAAAATGTCACACAAACACGTGGGTATAGCCAAATAATGATCGGTACTTGTAGGTAAAAATGGGATGGGGAAATGCAAGGACAATGTTAAAGGAGCAGTAAGTATACACTTTTTTTTACATATATTGCATAGAACGTATCCACCGTGTAAAAGGGAGCCCGATGTAATAAGATTTTGTATAAGTTTCATGTACCAAAAACAGAGTGTCACCCTACTTGTTTTTTGTTTTCTTTGTTTCTTCTTGGGAATAATGATTTATTAACAGTTAAAATATAGTAACAATGCATTCTCAAAATATCCAACTGGCCACCCATGTAATATGTTTTTATTTTTTCTTCTCTCTCTTTGTAATATTTTGTATTTATGTGTGTGATGATTACTTTATAAAATATCTTCATTAAAATGTGTAGTGTTAACCTCGATACAGGCTTTTAGTCCTAGTGAGGTCAATTATAGTAAAATCTTAAATAAATTGGTGGCATCAGTTTTTTGTTAACTCGGTATAGTTCACACTTCCAGGGGTTGGCTGTTCAGTGATAACAAGAGCAATTTGCGTGTTTAAAACACAATGTATCTCTAGTTGAAAAGGAAGACATAAAATAATTATATCCCTTTGTTTTGTTTTTTTAAATAATTTTAATGACCCTAATAGAAACAAACTTCGTAACGCATTAAACAAATATCTACATTCCAAAACATATATTATATTTATGAATGAACCATATATAATAACATGCTGTAACTTAATGGTCAACCTGAATTCACTTATACTGAATTCTTGAAATAATAACTCCTTCTTCAGAGCAAAAAACGGTTTTATATGTTTATTTTAAATGGTTTTTTACTAAATGCCTAGGTTGCCAGAACTGCCGGCAATAAAAGGCAATAAAAAACCAGTCGGGATTTATCTCATTGCAGAAATTCTGGGACTAACTACCATATTTATTTCTAATCTCCTGGAATACTTTTGGAAGTAAATATTTATACCGAGTCAGAGGAAATCTTCAGTCTACCACTTAACATATACAAAAGCTTGTTACTGAGGCAGTTTAGGACATCTTCAGATTATACCTGCAATACCTGCCTTGGTATTGCAGAGGTGTGCTGCGGAAATAGTTCCAGTTTTGACAAAGCTCTTCAAAATGTCCCTGAAGTGTGGCACTGTGCCCTCTGGTTGGAAAAAAGCGGTCATTCACCCTATTCCCAAGAAAGGTGACCGCTCCAACCCGGCCAACTACCGCCCCATAGCGATCACATCAGTTCTGTCCAAAGTGATGGAACGTGTGATCAACGACAAACTGCTCACATACCTCGAGAAGAACAAAATTATCAACGACCGTCAATACGGATTCCGGCGGAACCGCTCGTGCGGTGATCTTCTCGCGTATGTGACGCATGTTTGGGGGCGGTGCCTGGAACGTCACGGTGAGACCCAAACGGTCGCACTAGACATATCCAAGGCCTTTGACCGGGTCTGGCACCGAGGACTTGTCAACAAATTGCATTCTTACGGACTTCCCGCATCCCTGTGTACGTGGATTGCTGACTTTTTAAGGGATAGGTCGATTCAGGCGGTTGCTGACGGTTTCACCTCTTCCTCGCACTCCATAAATGCTGGCGTCCCACAGGGATCGGTTCTGTCTCCGACTTTGTTTTTGTTGCACATCAATGACCTTTTGACATGTGCACCGATTCATTGTTACGCGGATGACAGTACAGTTCATGATAGCTTTTTGTTTGACAAGCCCCCAAAGGGCACACAAACTCCAACGGCTCGGAGGGCTTTGAAGCAGAGAATGGACGGTTATCTCGAGAGTATTTCCTCCTGGGGTAAAAATAATCTCGTCGAATTTAATGTTTCAAAGACCCAATCCTGTCTGATTACGTCTAAAAGGGATCCAAATGATAATCTAGTCTCCTTCAACGGAAGCAATCTTCCGAACAGGCCTTCCATTGATATGCTTGGTGTAACTATAAGTGACCAGCTCAGGTACGGGGGCTCCATCGAAGCCAGAGTAAAGTTGGCCTCTCAGAAGCTGGGCGTACTGTACAGGGCCCGCAGATACTTTAATAGTACACAACTGCTCACCCTGTACAAATCGCAAGTGCGCCCTACTGCCGAATTTGGCAGCCATCTCTGGTCTGGAGCCCCAAAATACCTGAAAAAAACCCTTGACTCTGTGCAGAAACGGGCGGTCCGTTTGATAGATTCCCCAATCTTAACAAACGGACTGCAATCTTTAGAGCACAGACGTCGGGTAGGTATGCTGTCCTTGTTCTATCGGTATTACAATGGAAGATGCTCTGAGGAACTAGCGTCATTGATCCCTTCGGCGCCGGTGCGTAGTCGGGATACACGCCAAACGCGCGCCCAACATTTGTACACAGTTGACACTTGTCACATGAGAACGGGTCGCTTCTACGATTCGTTCTTAAGTTCAACAGCTCGGCTGTGGAACGAACTGCCGGCCTCTGTGTTTCCTCCCTCCTACAACATGGGACTCTTCAAGACCCATGTTCACTCCTTCCTCTCCACAAAAAGACCCTCCACACAGCATCCCCAAAGATGACATAGGCCCTGAGGGAAATTATTTTCTTCAGGGCCTCCTGTGTGGAGTAAATATAAAAAAAAAAAAAAAAAAAAAATCACTTAACAAATACAAATGTTTTCTGAGGCAGTTTATGACATCTTCAGATTATCACTTAACAAATACAAAAGTTTGTTACTGGGGCAGTTTAGGACATCTTCAGATTATCGCTTAACAAATACAAAAGTTTGTTACTGAGGCAATTTAGGACATATTCAGATTATCGCTTAACAAATACAAAAGTTTGTTACTGAGGCAGTTTAGGACATCTTCAGATTATCACTTAACAAATACAAAAGTTTGTTACTGAGGCAGTTTAGGACATCTTCAGATTATCACTCAACAAATAAAAAAGTTTTTATTGAGGAAGTTTAGTTATGTATAATAAATTCTGTATATTTTTTACTATTCATATGTAAAAGCCCCTAAAAAGGGAGTTAATAAAAAATAAATAAATAATATTTATAGATAATTGAATTACAATGTGTTTCGTATATTCACTTTTGAATAAATGCCCTTTTTAAATGTATTTTTTCAGTTTCACGAAATTGGGAGATGAAACCTTGCTGTTCCAAGGGAATGAGCTCAAAGTACAGAGCAAATGAGACCATGTTGCTCCAAAAATATTTTAACTACTGCAGATATGACAATTTTTTTAGGTAAATTTTTAAATTATACCTTGTTGTTCTAATGAATAAATACAGATTATTATTTTTTTGGTAAACTAATGTTTAAGACAAGATTTTTTATGCATAGCACAAAGGGTAACAATTATTTTACAAGCAATAAACTTAAAAAATGTAACAAGCAGTAATTGTTGAATGAAACACTAGTATATATTGAATTATTTCGCGGATAAGAGATAAGCCGCCATAGCTCAGTGGTCAGAGCTGTCGATCGGAAATCGAAGGGACACGGGTTCGAGTCCCGTTGGCGTCATGTATCTTTTATCAGGAGATTTTTCAATGTAGATGAGTGTTTCAGGCGAATAATTATTGCTTGTAAAATAATAAATACAGAGTCCATCACGGAAACCGCATGTGTTTTGATGGCTAGTACTGCCGAGTGGTTGGCCTCAGATAGTTGGAGGTGTCTTTTATCTGTCTTTCAGAGTGGGAAGTTAAGTTGTCGCGATATAGTGATGCCATTCATACTGAAATATCCGTAATACTACCGTCTTTGAAAAAATATACAGAATTTTTTTGAAAAACTACCCTTGCGCACACAGTTCGTAATTCAATAGCTGTCTTACGGGATCAGTTTCCAGGCAGCCTTATCTCCAGATATGGCAATATTCTCTGGCCTCCCCGCCCCCCTGATCAAGGCTTTTGTGGCTTTTTTTTGTGGGGATATCTCACATCCCGAGTATACGTTGTCAAGCCAGACTGCCTTGATCTCAAGACGCAAATCTAGGGAGAAATTGTTCAGATTCCCCGTCAGACGTTAATTGACGCTACTCAAAGTTTTCAGGACCGGCTAGAATCATGCAAACATGTAAATGGCCAACATTGGAGCAACATATCTTTAAAACATAAATCGCCAACAAAAAATTCCGACTTACACTATGTTTTGTCTTTGTTTAATGTAATTAATCCTTCAGTACTTTTATAATTTTAGTACAGTTTGCAATGTTTTATGTATATTTCAAATGCGCTATATACATTTTAGTTTTTAATTTTCCGTAAAAAAAAATACTGTTCTGGAACCTAGGTAAAATTATCTTTTCGGTGTATGCATTTAAAATAAACATCACTATTTCTAAAAATAAAATTTCAATAGCGAAATTGAAAAATGTTGTCAAAAACGATAACCACATTTTTACTTATTACTCCAATCACAGAAAAAATAAGAGAACTTGATATTTCAAAAAGACGTTCGTTTTGTTTAGGGGATTTGTAAGAAAACTTTACCTTCACTTTTATCAACTTCATACAATAAAATAATAATTTAAACCGATTGTTTCGTTATCGGCGCAAAATATGAATAATTCGTTTGGCTATTTGTAGGATTTTATTAATGGTTCCAGTATAAATATTTGAAAAAATGATTATTATTCTTTCTAACGTCAGGAAAATAAAGATAAAAATGTGGACGCCCGCTCATATATGACCCTCAAACGATGGAAGGGGAGAGAAAAGACAAGAATTTTGATAAAAAAGTCATTTTTGACCGAAATTCCACATGGGAATTTGTTGTTCACAAATTGGGCACAAATTCGAGGCAAATCTGTTTTTGAAGGGTCACTGTATCAGAATGAACAGATTATCATGAGTATTATTTAGGTGTATGGCCTGATTGTGACGGACTCCAATTCCGAAGGACTGTTGGAAGGCGAGAGGGGGTGGCAAAGCGCGACTGTTTCTAGCGTAAACATCGGCCAAAGCCTCCCTCCCTCCCTCCCTTCTCCCTCCTGCCCCAACCACTAACAATGTCGTTAACTTTAAATCAGATACATTTAATACTGTGATATAATGTACAGCACGCTCTAATAAACGAGTTATATTAAAAACGCATCAAACCTTTATTAACATTAAAATCGCTTTAAAAAAGGCTTTCATTCTAAGACCCCTCTGGAGTTAGCGATGAAAAGCTTTTGTTTTGCCAAATGTTTAAATATATCTGGTGGCCCAATGGTTGTGGCGCCAAGTTGCCTTTTAATGCGTTTGTGTCATCGAGTGGAGAGGGAGGTCAGATAAGAGCCTCGAAATTTACTCAGCGCGACAAATTCATCAGTCATAACTCCGCAACGGAAAGGTTAACATGAGTTATTCGTGCATCGTGATGTAGATCTTGAGGTGTTCTAAAAAGTAAACCGAGGAGAAACGTAATGATGTTTCAGAGTGAGAAATTGTACCGGGTGACAGTTTATAAGCACGGGAGGTGTCCTCCCTTATAGATGTGTAGGGTGTAGCCCCGTAAAAAAATATTTTAAGTTCATCTATTTAATTTTTTTTTTTTGGTTTCATTGAGGATTGAATCTTCCTCCCCAGCCAAACAACCAGCTTTCCAACTAAGCCAAATCCGAATAAGTGGAACCGACATTTATTTCGTAGATTAAGTGCTGTAATATCATAAAACGCGTATATGTCCTTGTGTGTGTGCCTGATTGCCAACCAAAAGTTGATAGTCCAATCGAGTCTGTCTGCCATTAAATCATTTTTGAAAACAAAAGTAAAATTCAAAAAGACAGCCGTCTCCTAAATATAATACGTATATTCTCAATATTTGTCATGATTTATAAAATTGAATTTTTTTCCACCTGTAAACAACCAACTTACAGGTGAAAAAAATATAATAAGCAGTTATTGTTGATTGAGGTACTCGTACATATTGAATTATTTGGCGAGTTGGAAATAAGTCGACATACCTCAGTGGTTTAGAGCACCTGACCGGACATCAGAAGGCACGGGTTCAATTCCCGTCGGCGGCATTTATTTTTACTCGGGAGATATTTTCAATTTGTATTGATATTTCAGGCGACTAATTGTTGATTATAATTATATGCTCTGCATAAAACCCTGTCTTATAAACAATTTTCAGCGAACCTCAAGATTTAAAACAGGTCGAATGTTGTTTATTAAAAACGGTGGTGTAAACACAGTTGGCTGAATTAATTTTAATTAATTATAAAGTTAATCATTGTAATTAATGTTTCCTATTTCCCAGAGTTTCTTTAACAAAAGAAAAACAATATTTAAACATCTACAAGTATACATTATTATAAGAGCCCCGCATGTAAACCGTGTGCTTAAGCGGAAACCACAATTTCCAAAACACTTCGTTTAATAACGATTGCCTTAAAATATTAATTAACTCCAAGAAACTACCCTGTTAAATTTACTACAGAGCATCCCCCAAATACCACATAAACTTGGCAATCAGGGAGAAAGCAAGGGTTGTTTTGTCAGGCATTATTGTTTGAGGTAGAGAAGCAACTAAATGATTATTAATAATATGTGATGTTAAGTATTTGTATGATGGTGTGTGGATCCTTTTACGATCATTATATATATAAATACAACAAATTTCCATGTGGTACTTCGGCCAAAATTGACATTTATCAAAATTCTTGTCTTTTCTCTTTAAACCCCTCCAGCATTTGAGGGTCAAATATGACCGGACATCCATATTTGTTAAAAGTATTTTTATCTTTTTCCATTATGCGGAAATCAATTTTCTTGACGTTAGAAAGAAAATTTTAAAGTTTTTCAATTTGCCTCAAATATTTATACTGGAATCCATCAATAAAATCCTAAAAATAGCCTTTTATTATAAATAAATAAAAAAAAACGTTAATGGATTTCTACGAATTAAACACAAAAATAATAAAGAGACATTCTTATTCTTGAGTCTGGTCGAAGGTAAATAATTACATACACCAAACGTCAAAAGTCATTCTACTCGGACAACGAGTGGGTTGAACCACTCGTTGCTCGGAATGACTTCGTTGAGAATCGAGGCCCAAGACCTTGAAGTTTTTGGTGTAAGTCTTAATGATTTTGATCAGACGTGAACTCCGTCAAAACCTTGTTTCTGTCTTGACTTGACATTATCTTACTGTATATATGCCCAATTTTTGTAATGGCAGTATTTTTTTTATTTATCCTGTGTATCGTAACGTTTCTCCTTGTATTGACTTCGTGTAATATATTGTAATGTGTTGAAATTGGATATGGTCTATTAGTAAATAAATTAAGACCCCATCCTCTACAGATCAGATGCTAATAATTTGCATTTGAGTAATCGTGGATTATTTTTGCCAACCTTACCAAAATACTCAGAATATTGGCTTGTGTTTTTAAAATTAATTTCATTTAAAATTTTTTCACCTAATCCCACGGTAACATTTTGGCGCCTAACGTGGGGTGACACTGAATTTCAGAGAAGAAAATCTTAATGGCTAAGTTGTAAGATATAGTAAAATGGTTTGACTCACCTCCAGAAAATCAAAACGGCAATCTTCAGACGGCTCGATGTTGAATTCATCTCTAAAGTCCAATCGAATGAGCTGACCTGGCTGGGCTGCAATAAACAAAGTTCAATAATTAAAAAAAAAGATTTTAGTCACATTTTAAATTCGTCTGTAGTAAAATTACTCTTAAATAAAACTGAATACAAACAAAGACACAATGACCTAAATCATCGATAAACAATTCTGTTAAGTTATTATTTTTTCGCGCTAAATTGTGAGTACACATCTCAAACTGAGTATATTAACTAACTAAGTAACTAACTTACCATCACGCCGTTTCCCCGCAGGGGTAGGCAGAGAGGACGGGCAGCCAAACAATTTGGTCTTGGTACACACTTCTCGTCTCATTCACATTCACACATACTCTTCTATTATTTGACATGGCTCGACTCAAGTATCTTCAAAATTTGCATAACACAAGACTAATTGCAAACGATGGAATTGTTATTCCCAGAAATCTAAATAAATAAGGTCAAAGAACCTTAGCATGCAATATCTCTAAAATTTACAAAAATTATTATACAAACAGCTGTCTACCAAATTTAATTGGACCAGTGTAAATACGTAAAATTAATAAATATTTAGAAAAAGGTTTTTAGAACACCAAAATAAGTTTTTAAGCTTTTTGGGATGGGTTTCGAAATAACTCGTTTTGGAAAAAGATGGAACCTTGTACTCCCAAACGAATGAACTCGAAGAAAAATGCAAGTGGCCTAATAATGTTGCCTCAAAAAGTGTGAGTAAAACTGTGTTGCTTGTAATTGGTTGTACTAACTTTGCTCTTAAAAAAATATGTTGCTAATTGAAAATGATTCTTAAAAATAAATATATTATTTTTCTTTTAATACGCAATATTTCACTTTCAAATAAATGGATTTAGCTTTATTAATTCAAAATATGATTTATTATGTCGAAGGAGACGGAAGAATACGCACTTTTAATTTTAATTTCGTTTATTAAGTCACTTACGCGATATGTCAATTAGTATGCGGCGCCGTTATAGTAGCAGTCGACGGCGACTATGTTCATATCAAGAGTTGGATTATATTAGTACCAGCCAACGACATGGCGCTTGTGAATATGCTGTGCCTCACTGCAAAACCAGGTTGGCCCAAAGGCATATTAGTTTTATTGCTCCAAAAATGTATAATTCTTTTTTTATGTATTTAATTTTTATTTTTATGTAAAACCTTTAAAAGGGACACGTGTGTAAACCTTCAATCTTTTAAAAAGTACATCAAATCTTGGCTAAAAAACACTGAACTATATATTTTTTTCTTATAAGTTTTAGCAAAACTATCTATAACATTTATACCCATGTAGAGATTATTTTTTATTATTTCACATACATAAAAAAACAGCGGATATATTTTTTTTGTTTGTAATGCTTTGTCTGCTAATTAACTTTTTAAGATGTCTTCTTTAAAAACTAGTATTTACCTTATTTTTGTATTATTTTAAAACTTTTACATATTTCATGATTTAGTTTCTTGTATTGCATCTCTACAGTAACTCTTTTAGAATAACTTAAATTTATATTTGATATTGTATTTCCACTTAAACCACAGACATAAGATAAAAATACTTATAATACCGACAATCAGGCTTTGCCTTCGTGGGATTTTTTTATTTTTATTTATGTACATTTATTTCAATATTTTTTATACATTTTTCAATATTTTATGTAATCATGTATGTATAAAAAAAAAAATCAATAATAAAAAATAAAAAAATAAAAAAAATAAAATATTCATAATATCGTAATTCATACCTACAAAATATTTCATAGACACTGCTGCCAACCAAAAAAAAATTAGTATTGCCATAATCCATTTATTTGAAAGTGAAATATTACGTATTTACCGTGAAGCGGAATTCGTAACCTTTACCATAAATATAAAGCATTTTAAATAGAATTTTGTTGCACAATTATTTGCGAACTATTGTGGATATTTTAGACAGAGTTGTAAACAATAAAAAAACCGGAGAAACTTGGTGCAATAAGTAAATTTTCAGGAAAAATATCAGATATAATCTTGTTGTCCCAAGAGTTCGATTTGTTTAAAATGCTTCCCAGAACAGAAATAGCCGTAGACTTTGATACATTAAAAACAATCAGCATGCCAACATTTCCGGAAGTTCTCGAAAGTCCAACTCTTCAGTTTCCATTGATAAATCAATGGCGCAAAAAGCGCTGAGTTGATGAATAGATTCCACCGATCAGTTTCCAAAGTAAAACAACCTCTACTTGTGGAATTGTAAATTCAGGGAAACTCTCTCTTTGAAAATTCACATTTAATGCTCTCCACAAAGGTATCAGCATAAATTGAATAATGAATAAATGTGTATCTTTCTTGCTAAAACTATTTTTGAAATGGCACAGAGAATTCTGTGAAAATGTTATTTTGTTAAATGAAAAATCGAAAAACCTTTATAATCACATACGTTTCACCCCTCCAGCGTTTTAGGGTCATATATGACAGGGCGTAAAGTGTTTTTATCTTTTTTTCTATCATGAGGAAAAAAAAAAATTTTTAAGGTCAGAAAGAAAAATAAAAATTCCTTCAAGTTTCTTTCAAAGATTGTTAGATAATGCGTTACCACGGAATCGAACCGCGTATGGAAAGGTAATATATCTTCAAGAATACCTGGCTAGCTCAAACAGGGTTCCGTGTTTTCAGTCCGTTTGTATTAAGAGAGAACAGACGCCTTCTAGAAGTGGATTAAACAAAGGGATTTCTTGGAAATAAAACACTATTATTGTGGTGCTTTTAAATGCTTTCAAGAAGACCTATATTACAGCACTGGAATCTACGCGTAGGAAAAGCTTAAATCTCTTTGTGGAAGGTTAAAAGAATGAAAAAGATGTTAAATTAATGGGAAGAAAGCAGGGACAGAAATTAATAGAATAAAGCATGGAACGATACCGCAGGTATTTTTGTAGACGTCCAGGGGGCAGGCAGTAGAAAAAATGAACCGAAATATACTAGTAATTAATTGACAATCACTTTCAAAACACTGTGTAGCAAAGCAAGTCTCGAATTCAAAGCGGAGAGCGTAACACCCTCTCGTTACGAAAGCTAAAACCAAAGAGAAGTCTACCCGCCTGCACCTTTGGGGATCCGCGGCTTCGCCCCGCCTCCCCGGAAATGGTCACACCCACTTTAAACGCAGCCACGGGGTTACCATATGAAAGAATTTAAAAATACAAAGTACTTGATTTTAAGAAAATATTACGGGGTTGAATGTTTTAATTTTAAGAAAGTTCATTTCATAACAAGATTTATACTGGAATCCATTAATAAAATCCTAAAAATATTCAAAATAAATTATTCATATTTTTAGCGGCTTTTGTTGCAATTGGTTTCACTTTAAAAAAAATTTCTTATTTTTTTTTATGAACGAGCCAAAAGTGAAGTTACAGTTATTTTTAGAAATTTCCCAAATAAGCGAATGTCTTTTCATCGAGTTCTCACAATTTATTTATGATTGGAGTAAAAAATTAAGTTAAAATGTGGTTAATGTTTTTGACTCCGTTCACGATTGATATTAAAATTTTATTATTTAGACCTAGTAATATTTACTTTTGATGCATACCGTAATTGTTTTTAAAATACACAGAAAACATTGCAAACTGAACTAATGTGATGAAAGTACTGAAGGGTGTATACCCCTAACTTGGCAAACGGAATGTAATCTTTAGCACAGGCGTCAGAAGGGAAAGCTGTCGTTCTTTTACCGGTATTTCAAAGAAAGATTCTACTATTGCTATTAAAGTTTATTTTTATAATTTTGAAAAGAAATCTAATGTTATTTTTGTCATATATTTTGTGAATTTCATATATTGGACTGACTCATAGATCAAACTACAGAACCAAACTCAATAAAGCTGCGAATTATGCGTATAAATTCGTATATTTGAATATACATTTTGAAACTAATTACGCAAAATTTGTTACATGATATTAGTTTTATTAATATTTTTTTTGATATAAGTTTAACTAAATTAGTTTCCACATTATAATGTTTTTAAAAAGCCTTGATGCCGGTGATGTCATGGTTGCTGTGATACTAAAGGTTTTGCTACACTAAATATATGCAAATTTCCAACAGTTTACTGTCGCGCTAATTGTACATGTTACTTCAAGGGAGGTTACTGGTAAAACGATATGATAAAAAAGCAGACATACCCATTTGTATACGCATCGTAATCATGCTATTTCACCAAAAAATTTATACAAACGTTCCTTAATTATTTCCAAAACGCATGAAAGTAGTTACGTAATGTAAATTCAGCTTAAGTAGATCAACACATTAATTACACATAAACATTCTGATTTATTGGTTCTACATAAAACTATATATGTATCAGTTTATGCACCAAACATTATATCCTAAATTAACATCAATACCATCAAGAAAATCGACAAGGAGAATTAAAGACATTTTCAATATTCAAGCCTACCCCAGCGTCTTTCTCATTTTACCGCGAGCATTAGGAAATTATAACACTGTACACTGATCTAATAATGAAATAGATATTTTTAATGACCAATTTAAACACATTAAAAATGATTTAATATTAATCATAACAAGCTGATAATGTGATGAAGCTCTCTATTTAAGAACAGGCAAAATTGTACCGACAAAAACAGTGTATCATCAGAACAATAATAAATTCTATAACCGCTCGAGTGATTTTCGGCATATTATGCCGAGTTTGCAAAACGTCTTGAGTGATCGCACGCCATAATATGCCACTTTTGACTTTTTTGCTATTTTTGAATTCGCAATTTTATAATTTTTAAATATATTTTTTTAAATCCTCAAAATGTAGGATAAACGGCAAAAGAGATCAGTTTATTTCAGGGCTATGATTTTTTTTGAATGAGGGTTGATAAGTTTCTGTTATATTCCAATTATTAACGCGAGCACTCGAGTATAAATTAGTGCATATTTAGCTAATTATTTTTGTTATTGTTATTTGTGCTATCACTATTTATTAAAACATCCATGTGTGTACAATTTGGGCATCTGCCTATTTTATGTACCGAAATAAAATAAAATAAATGAAATATATTTTAGAAGCCGACATCAGATTAAAATTATCCAAATGTTGTCTGGCACTCATATAAATTAAAAACGGCGCGGTGGTATTTTTTATCAAAGTTTCGAACCTACTATTTGGACTTTCAAGCTTTGAACAAATTTCCACCCTTATCAAAGGGTGATTTACCGCTCGGAGTTGGAAACTGCTTATTGATTTATTGCGGCAGCGATACAAGCCTCAAATAGTGACCGCGCAGCCCGCCACCGAACAAATAGTACCTAGAAGTGCGGTTGTAGTATTTGTAAATATATATGTAGTCTCGTTTCCGATAAACAGATGTCGTTAGAGTGTATAATTTTATGTTAGGATTTATAGATTATGAAGTTTTAAAAACCTACAAAAACTGTAAAACTGTATTGTACTTTGTTTTGTTGCTTTTTCCTTCCTTTTCTATGTCAGTGAGTCGACGCCGCTGCTGGTGACCGGACACGTTGACGTATCAGGTACTGGTGAAGAGCGTGGGTCTTTCGGGTGCTCCAGTACTGACAGGGAAGCCGAAGGTGCGGTGGACCTAGTCGGCGGTTGTACGGGTTGGTGCGGTCTAGGTGCGTGGATGTAGCGCTGGTCAGATGTGCTGGAACCAGGGCGCTGTGATCTGGTGTAGCGTTGGCCAGGAATGATGGCCAGGGCCAGGGCGCTGTGATGATCCCGATGAAGTCCATGATTGAATCGTGCAAAGCCGGGTGTAAGTATCGGAGGTCCGGTGCGCGGGAAGGCGCGCAGGTTGTCACTCGCGAGACTACAAATTGTTGAACGAATGATGACTGACTGACTGACTGGTCGCTGCGTCGGGCCTATTTATATAGCCCGGCCGATGGCATCGGTAGCTGCGCGAGATCGCTGGTAAACTACACGTCACTCGCTTCAGCAAGATTCGTCTGGTAGTTTCGATGGCACTGAAATTATGCCTAGGCAATAGGCTAGAACCTTCTAGCGAATACGCGTAATGTGCTAGTCCAACTCGCAACGTATTGTCGTAGGTAGCTCTAGACGTTGCGAGGAGGTAGTTTTACCAATGTATTAGTGGGTAAGCACCTTCTTCTAAATTCCTACCATGGCTCTGTGCTCATGAGTGAATCCCTGTCTATTTCTTTTTTGTTTCTTCTTGTTTATTCTACTTAACCTCCCTTTTACTATTTGTGTACTGTTTTATATGTGAAACTTATAATTATGATATTTTTCTATTTTTGTACTGTTTCGTGTTCGAAACTTATAATTTTGATATCAAAATAACAATGTAAATTGTACCCATCAACTCCCATATATGTATTGTAAGTTCCTCTCGTCCTACAATGAGTTTTGTAACTCATCGGGATTGCTCTAGCAAGAAATTTAAAAAAAATGTTAAAAAAAGGTGTCTCCATAGGTGTCAATAGTAGTACCAATAATAGAAGCTATTGTCGGACGTTTGTGTCTAATAACCGAATGTTGACAAGATAGATATTAATTGTAAATATGTCACGATCAAAAAAATACTCGTAATCTCAGAGGAACCGAAGGAAAGGTAAAATATTCCGATCATCTCAAGTGTATTGCTAATTAGAAGGCTAACCAACTTCGTGTTTGTTGATTTTCTCATCTTCATGTTTGATGGTTTCCTCATTTAAAAGTTTATTGATGTTAGATTGTGTTGGTATTTCTCATCTTAATGTTCCTAGACCCCCTATTTGTGTTTATTAATATCCTCATCTTCGTGTGTTTTTTCGTCGGTGTTACTTTTTTTTATGATTTCATCATCTTTTTTTTTGTTAAGGTTGTTACTTATTAGTTTACTTCTGCAGACGGGCATGCCCACAATACACTTCTTTCGGTTTATCACTTCAGTGTCTGTGGGCAATGGGCATCGTTATCTCGTTTTGAAATTCGTTTTTTTGCCAAAAGAAGTGATGCATGTTCTGCCGTCGAGCGAAACGATAATGTTTTTTAAGTCATTAAGTTCTGGTGGAGATTTGAAACCTACGCTTTTCATTTCACGAATTGTTGCTGTATATTTTAATATTTTCGCAAATATAACCCAAAGTCAAAAATAATATTGCCTATTTTAGCCAACGGACCCAAATGCATCGACTTTTTGATAAGATAGACTTTATATTATTTATTCTTTATTTACATACATGTGTTATTTATATTTATAGAGATTTACTCTTTTTTATTAAAACTGCTTATGTTTTACGCATGCCTAGTTCATCAATACCTAATTTATTAATCTGTTGTTTAAACTATTTTTTGATATGTTATTATTATGAGATTTAGACGCTAGCATTTATGTGAATTTTTTATGTATCTATATATTTATTTAACTATATATGGAATTTTCCATGAATATATTGATATATATATATATACATATATATTTATATATATGTATGTGTATGTGTAAGCATATATATGTACCCGCCTCAGAACAGAAATCTTCTAGTGAGGCGGGTTACTTTCATGTTTGCAATAAGCGCCCGGGTTGCTGGCAATTAATTTTTTTGTATTTATTTTTTGTTATTTTATATTTATAATTATTCATACCATCCCTCTTGCACTGCGGTCACCGTATGCTTGTGGCTGATTAGCCAACACTGGTACTTTGTAATACTTATTTAATCAGTAGAATATTATTGTTGCCAACTTAAAAAGTCCAGCCCAGCTATTTGTAGTTAGGCATAATTCTGTAGGTAAAATTTTTAAATTTTATATTTTGTTTGCATTTTTTTAGAGCCAGTGAGACTATGGCATCCTCAACTGGAGTATGGAGCCTGAAGGGTAGTTGGGAGGGGTAGGAGACGGGGAAGAAGAAAGTAATGGAATACCTGGCTATTCAGATCTGGTGACCAAACACGGCTGGCGCCATTTCGAGCAACGTTTCAATTCTGAATGGTGTTCTTACACCAGGGCGACACTGAGAGTTTCCTAAACTATGGAATGTATCGCAAGCATAGACATATGAATATTAGAAGACCTGCCCAAAGTGATTAAAAGCGTATTATTCCCCACTCCCCATACCGGTTCGGTAGGGGACATCATCGGTTCATTTTACGAAATAACACTGCAAAATGGTGGCTTGTGCTATGAAAACTTGTAAAAATAGATGTGAAAAAGAGAATAAACCCAATTGTCGTATTTCATTCCATATGTAAGCATTATTTTACTTTATTTTAAGCTTATTCACATCGTATAATATGGATCAGTTGTAGAAACATATACTATCACATCGAGATACATTTGGACGCAAAATACAAAGCCGTTTGCATAAGAATCAGGGATGTGCCTTCGCCTTTTGCGCTTTGATAAAATACATAATCGTATTATTTGGAACTTCTATTTTTTCATCGGTTATACCTTGCTGGAACTCCGTCGTATTAATAAAGGATAATAAACCAATCGAACTAAATGAGTTTTGAATTTTACACAACTCATAAACAACACTTAAAATAGGATAAATGGTTGGTTATCCATTGTGAAAAATTGGTATGTTTGGAAGTAAAATGTAGATACAGTGAGCATGTTTGGAATGAAAAATGTATGTGTCATTTTGCTGTCCGATGATATTTTTTATCTATTAAAATTAAAAATATTATATTTTTCTATCGCACGTCGCCACCGATCATATATTATCTTTGGATCATACTATCACACGTCGCAACGGACTACGTGTTAGGTACGCGCTTGTTTCGTATGTACGGTACTGCTGGAACGAGAAGGAGTGCATATCACGTAATGCGCTAGGTTATACCGGAGTGGCGATGTGTGATAGAAAATCATGTTTTTTGTTTTTAATTGAAAAAGTGTCATCGAACGGCAAAATGATGTCCAAATTTTAACTCCTAATACTCTTAGGAATCGTTGGTAAAAGCTGTGTGTATATAATTTCATTTGTTTTTTTAGTTGTTTTACTTTTCTATTATCTTCTTAAAAATGAAATGTTATATATTTTCTTAAAGATTTCATTATTTTATTATTAATAGGAACAGAGCGGTTGTGACAACCCTCCAACATTGGTCGAATATAGCGATTCTCAAGTGTGCTCATCGTTGTTTACTGAGAAGTAAAAATATTTATAAAAGTGTCTTAACTAAATACGTAAACAAAATATTCGACTCTGAAAATAGAAGAAATTTACTTTTCCGAATTTGGACTTCGCAAATTTGTTCATAACGTGGCGAGTAATTTGCGCTCCCATGTAAAAATGTCTATTCGTTCAAAAGCAGATTTTACTTTTAAGAACTAAATGGTGATATTATAATGCGAGATGCCTATATACTGTCAAATTGATTTATTGACGAATCACAGTCAGCTTTCCCCTCTGCGTTCCCCAACTGTTGATTTTACCCCTGACCTTTAAGTTCTAGTCTCTTAATATTCATATGTCTGTGATCGCAAGTATACTACATATTATTTTAGATGAATAAATTGCGAAATAACAGAAATTAATCAAATTAAATTATTTGAACCCCCAACCTTCGGCTTGCTAGTCGAGAGCCTTACCCCTCGACCACGGAGACCGTCAATTTATTACTATTTTAATTTGGAGGCGGGTATGGGTACTACCGCCCCGGTAACCATTCATCGGATAACCAACAACTCTCTCATTGGTCACCCGAGTGGTTTGCTACGTTTGGTGACTTAGTAGGGGTGCGCAAGTTCATGAGGTGAGGATATTCTGGGTCTTTCACCACAGTATGAGGGGTGAATTCTAACATTCATCACTCCTGGACAAACTGACCCCCCGTAATTCCTACCCACATAACTTTTTCTTTCCAGATCTTTTTTCCTTCCTTTTCTTAAAAAAACCTCCACACAGCATCCCCAAAGATGATGTAGGCCCAAAGATAAATTATTTCCCTTAAGGCCTCCTGTTTTGAGCTAATGTAAAAAAAAACTATTTGATTTGAGGAGTGGTTCATGATTTTAATTGATATATGCATTTTTTTAATAAATAAATAAATAGCGTGTGCTGAAGTAGACATTTCCGATGATAATTTGTACAGTGTCAGAAAAATGTCGTGCAATTATTCAAAGGAATTGTTGAGATATTTATATTGGGTATATATCACCTCATCTCCTGCGTTTTTTTGTAATTTTTGCTATGTATGGTATTTATGTATAATAACTTCAAATAGTTTTAATAAAAAAACTAATATTTTTTTCTCTATTTTTTCCAATCCATATTTTGAAAAAATGATAAATAAATATAGTTTCAATAAATTAATTACAATTATTCCGTATCAGGAAAGTGTTTGAAGCCAGAACGGTTTGAAGGTAAAAGCATTTTTCATTTAAAGGCCCTTTCAGTAAAAATCCTTTTCTGGTATTCAATGACAGTTATTCGACACCAAGCGTGTTTAGCTTTCAAGAAACTTGAAGCAAGAGGTCTAATGTAAGACAGTCCCTAGTTTTATTGACAGACGACAGAGGTGTAGGGAAAAGTCTGAATAGAAAACCTGTTGATTTTTGACCTGACGAAACTAGAGACATACTAGGGCAAAATTTTTGGATAAATTTACGAACAAAAATCTGTTTGCATTGTATATTTACTAACCGTTATTGTGGTAGTTCTTTTTTAGATAATTACTGAATAATCTATGAGTATTATTACTGATGGATAGATTATAATAATAGAGTCTAGGTAGTATATTTACACTGTTTATTGTCGCTTACTATAATTTAAATAACTAGAAGGAAGGTTACTGGTTAAAATACGCAATGAAAAAGCAGACATACCCTTTTACACGTCGCCATGTCTTTCATACATTTGGAGATATGCTCATTGCGTTTATAAACTACCTAACTAACTAACAAAAATATTATATAAAAAGGTAACTTTACGAAGATCGTACTTATCCGCTTTTCAAAATTAATTGAACCTCATTTTGCAAAACACAAAACCGATAAATACAGCATTTTTGCGCACGTTTTAGAAGGGTAGATTTTCACAGTATCACCTTGGTGAATGACCACCATTCCGAATGTTTTCAGTTCTTATTACATATTATGAATTTCCTTTTACGTGTTTTGCCACGTAAATTAATGTACGTAATGTGATAATAATATCAAATAATTATTATTAACATACAAAACGCTTAAATATTATCTTACGGTCTCATCTTAGATATATTCTCATTTGCCGTCTGTTCTGTCTCTCCACCCACTCTGCACTAATCCTTAGTCATGCCTCCACCCCTACTTCAACACCCAATAATATATTTCACCCATTATTTCGTAATGTTAAGTTCATTATTTTGCTGTGAGGAATAATGGTTGCTCCGAAACCGTCAATGTATACAATATAATGGTTCAAACTAAGTAGTATTAATATTTAATTTTTTATTTTTTATTATTTAAATTTACATAGTAAAACATATTTCAAATAAAAGTTAACATGTTTATATATATAAATATAGATGTAAATGTTCGTTTTTTTTTAGTCTTTTAAAGAAAATAAAGATTTTAGATAGTCCGGTAATACACAACGTAATACTAGAATAATAATAATAATAACGTAGCATTTATATAGCTCAGTTTTGTGTTGTTTCACTTCAAGTGCGCTTAACTATAATAAACTTAAAATAAAATTTCCTATTGTGTTCCTTTAAAAAAAATTAATTACATAATATGAAATAAAGAATAAACGGTTTACACAAAAGCAGAGAATAAAATTTAATACAAAATTTAAGACAAAAATGACATTTAAGACAAAAATGTAAATGATCGCTTGTTCAAAATCTGAAATCTCCGAAAGTTCTTCACCGATTGCTTTGAAATTTTGACACAACCTTGCATTCTAATATGCGTGTGTTTTTATACTCCTATATTATATGGATGTCTCCTGTGACAGGTAAAAACATTTTTTTTTAACAGCGCCATCTGTTGTTTGTCGCTCTATTGTTACTCTATCTGCATAATGAAAAGAACATTGTCGAATTGAATCGCGAGTCTAAAATTAAACATCGCTATGCATCTGATAGCTTTGGTTATTTGTGAGTTAAGAGGGGACTGTGGGCAAGTGTTTCAAACCAATTTTTTATTTTTTTTATTTTTGATATTATTGGTGTGCACAAATTCATTCTAACGTGTTTATTTTAAAATTACATTCTAGTATGATATCTTTAAATATCGATGGACCATTATAGACTAAAAATTAAAACTAGAAGAGACTGAGCAGACGTAATATTATCTCCATAACATTATCAATGGCTTTACTGATTGTTCGCCTCTTTTGTCTGAGATTAATTTTAAAGTCCAAGCTAAAGAACTAGAGATAAATCAAATTTTCATTTTTATAAATGCTTTACTAATAACGGACAAATCGCTTTTGTAATCGGAGCGTGCAACTTATTTAATATGATTTAATTGATCTGACATATTTTCGTGTAATTCAAAAATATATAATAAATAATAAAAAATAATACCTCATCCCATACACACAAGCAATTGCTTATTATGGGAGAACACTGAAAAATAATAAATATTAATCATATTTTTATATTTTATCTTATTACTAGTGAAATATATATGTATATCACACATTGAAAATTTTTTTCTTGAATAAGTATAATTAAAAAAAAAAAAAAAAATACCCTACGTAACATAGAATAATTTTAGAAATTTTAAAAATTGTCACATATTGCATGATCCTTTTATTAAAATTAAAATTACAATCCAATGTGCAGATAAATCCCGAAAAAAAGGACAAGATTAATATCTCACAACTGTGATAGTTCGAGCTACGAGATATAGATGACTCTAGTGTAGATATATCATACAATCTCAGTGGTCTAGGGGTAAGGCTTTCGACTAGCAAGCGGAAGGTCACCGATTCAAATCCCGGTTGACGCAAATTGAAACATCGCTTGAAATGATCTGAATTGCAAGATCCCCACCTTTCTCTTCCCCATCTCTTTCTCCTAGCTACTACCGTCAGCCTTTGAACATACCCAAATCGGGGTTGCCATTGTCTCACTGGGTCTTGTGCGGTTTCATGTTGTTCATAACATGGTGCAAGTTCAGTTTCAAAGCATTCATTTTATAAACTTTTGTTCAGTTAAGTTGTCTATATATATATATATATATATTAGTAATTATTGTTGTTGATGTAGAGAGGATAATTTGTTTTATATATTGTTATTTATTTATGTTCTTATATCTTATTTTATTATTTATCTAATATTAACAATTTAGAATTTTTGTAAATATTTTAGCCCACGGTTACTGGAACCTTAGTTTTTTTTTACTTTTTAAATCTGTCATTACATTTAATTTGTATTGTTTATTATTTACATATGAAATAAAAATCTGTTGGTTTTCGTAAAGAAATAAAAAGGAGTACACGAGAGTTTAGTAGAAAATACACAATAAAATACAAAATGTCGAATAAAAAGTTTGACAGAAGCTATATGCGAGCAATGCATCTGTGCGTTTAGTGGGCTCGTCGTAAATTTTGCTTTAATACCTACCTATAAATTTTTATTTTTATTAATTTATTTTGAAAAGACACATTACATTATATGGAAAGAAGCTTTTGACTGTCCAACTAGGAACGTTTCGTTGTTTAGGACAGTCGAATTAACAGGTTTCAAATTATCATACATGTACACAATTACATAACAGTAAAATTACATAATACATAATAGTAACACAATTACATAATAGTAACACAAGTACATAATAGTAACACAATTACAAAATAGTAACACTTACATAATAGTAACACAATTACATAATAGTAATACTATCTTGTTGAATAATATGACAAGGTGAATATAAGAAAAATAAAAAAAATTTGGTCTAATTTAAAATTTGTGAGAAAATACGTATGTTAAAGCGAAGATACAACTAGACATTCGTGATAAATTATTATCAGATAACTTTTTTACTAATATTTAAAAATCAGTCCTGCCTAGATCTAATAACCATTTTGTTATTTTTGGACTGAAGGATGACAATTCACACAGTTTCAGCTGTGAAGGAATTTTGTTATATATTTTAGGATCGAGATATGAGAATAGTTTTTGATAAGCCGCTCTGTTGCTCTGTTGGAACGTAAAGGGCATTTCTTAACTTACCTGGTTTGATATTTGTGTTCGGCTGTTTTCATTTTGTTTTTATTTTTATGAACACTTTCGGAAATCTAGTACATTAAATTCTTCGAAGAGAGTGTCGCTAGAATATCTGAAAAGTTTCTTCATAATAACACGTAAAATAGATTTCAGTGCCTTCAATAACGGGTTTAATGTTGTTCTTCCTGTACCTCCCCACCCAATGCAACCGTAGGTTATGATTGTGTTACACAGCTAGTAGTATAGGTTTTTTTAAAGTTTTTCGCAATGAAATAAATATGTGAATCTTTTAGCTACATTTTCAATGTGGTTCTTCCATTTGAGGTAATTATCAACTCCGCCTAAATATTTAATAAATTTAACTCACTCAAGGGCTTCACACTTACATGGAGAGTTATTATTTCCAAAGTTACAGTTAATTTTATGAATTGTAGGATGGTGAGGTGTTTGAGGTTGCCCTGCAATAGTAGAACTGATGTTAGGTATGTGGGACTACTTTATTTTCTCCCACATGTGGCAGCACTAACTCGAATTAATCCACCGCTAGACGCAAGCGAGCACGAGAAGAGAAATCTTCATTCCTGTTTCAACCTTCGATCATACCGCCACTCTTTCTACTTTTTCTGCCACCGTCTCCGCGTTCTGTAAAATTGTAATATTCGTCCTCTCGAATAAATTTAATTAATACTGCAGACACTCATTTCAATCTCCCATCTCCTGAACACAATTTACGGTTCGGGCAACCACCGTAAGTTACAAATACACACACACACATCGCTGCCACAGGTATTTGGTTTTTGATACGTTTAATGTAAGCAAATTGATGTTCCAGCCATTGTTTCACTCTGTTTATACTACTGTTAGCAAGGTGGTGTGTTTCTTTCCAATCATCTCCTTCAAAAAATATAACGGTATATATATAACTTCAACTAACTTTTCTTTTATTTCTACTTTTTTGTTGAATCTCCGGGGTTTTCTCACAAACTCTCCTAATAAATAAAACTCCGACTTTAACCTTTCCTTATCTGTGATGTGTATTTACTACATACACATTGCTTCTAATAACTTTAAAACTCTATAAATATAATAAATTCTGGGTTCAGATTTTAGGTATTCCTCCGGTATATATTTATGCACTGAATTAAAAAATAAAATTTAACATAGATTTCCAATTCAATTAAAAATCAGAGATTTTTTTTAAATATCGGAAACAAATACACCAATACAATCAACCGTGTGACACTGCTACGCGAAGAGTGCAAGGAAATGACACGCTATTGATGTCCCGCTTTAGTTCGTTATGCGGGAACATGAGAAATCCATATTTTGATTTAGACCATCGATACCTACGGCCACATATGTGCAGCGACGCGAGTGTGCTAGCCGCCAGCCAGTCGGTCGCGGACCGTCGTTAGATGTGGACCCCTCGCACGTTTTTTTAGCATCTGCTGATTGTTTTTTTATGTTTTCACCAATTAAATTAAAATTATTATCACTTTTGATGTAAAATATAATAAAAATAAGCGATTAGACACGAATATTCATATTTTTCCGATATCAAATGCTTATTTTGAGATGTTTATTGACTACACATCACCGGAACGCGTGGATTTTTTTAGCACAGTAAGGAAAAAGTTAAAACAATACTCGGACTTTTATTGTGATAGATTGAAGATGTATCAGATATCTTAATTAGCAAGCCGTTGGAATAATATGGATCCTGACCTTGAGGTTCTCCATTTATTAATTAGCCTTTTATTATAGACAGCTATTGCCATCTATGGATAACCTAATCTAGTGCCATTTATGGGTGAGCTCATAGTTACTAGATTTTATGCGGTTTCGATTTCCGCGCCATTTTCAGCAACGTAAAATAACCTAACAAAGCTTTCAGCACTCGGTTTCGCTTAACAATTCCACCGCAGTAATGGGGTGGTTTCCAACCCCCTGAAATATTTTCACCCCTAACAACACCCTGTACAATAACATCTTAAGGGAAGGTGGGTTTTATGGGCAGTTTCAAGTGGCGCTCCGAGGGGTGTTAAGTGACGCCGTTGTTTCGCTAAATTAGACTCGGCGGATTACCCCGCACAGTACAGTACAGCCTTTGAGGGAGGAAGCAGGCTTTCACGCCACTGACTGAAGGGAAATTTGCACGAAACCCGACCAACTTTTTTAATTAGGCAAAGTAATTGACTGAAAAGTGAGGATGGTTAGAATTTTTTACAGAACTTAACTTTAGCCGTTTAACATGCAGGGGTAGGCAGATAGGATAGACTGCCATACAACTTTGTCTTGGCACACACTTCTTGCTTCATATACATCCATACATCGTCTCACACCCAGAAGGCGTATTTCTGTTATTATGATTTGTATTTTGATTCACTTGATCGTGTCATGACTTCCTCGAGAATTGGATTCACTTCATCGTGTTATGCCTTCCTCAAGAATTTGATTAAATTGATCGTGTCATATCTTCTTCAAGCATTTGATTTATTTGATCGCGTCATGTCTTCTACACGCATTCAATTCACTTGATCGCGGTATGTCTTCCTCAAGCATTTGGTTCACTTGATGCTGTCATGTCTTCCTCGATAATTTGATTAATTTGATCGCGTCGTATCTTCCTGATGCATTCGATTCACTTGATCGTGTTATGTCTTCCTCAAGCATTTGATTCACTTGATCATGTCATGTCTTCCTCACACATTCGATTTAATTGATCGTGTGATGTCTTCTTCAGGCGGACCCTACTTTTTCTACCATTACTATCGCAGCGTAATATCTTTACCATCTTAAGTAAGAGTATATATTTTTAAAATAAGTAGGCACATTAAAGATTTTTCATGACACATAATAACACTTATCATTTTTCCCATCAGAAAATGGCCAAACAATTGACAGATAAAGAAATACAAAAGTTATCAGAAGACGACAATTTTAATAGCGATAAGGAAGATTGCGATAGTGATTTGGACTTTGAATTATGTGATTTTGAAACTGAATAGCTTCCTTAGCATTTAACACCGTTTCATATGAATTGTTATTCCTAAATCCATATGCTAAACAAACGTTAGACTTTCAGTTTAAATTGCACCAATCTCTGATAAATCTTCCCGTTATAATGTTAAATCAGTTCGGACCTTGATAAAAAGAGGCAGAAAGTTATAAATGTGTTTCGTAAAAAATATATAAAAGAATGAAATTCCTCTATCAATTTTACCTAAATAAATTATCATTGTTAGAATAAAAATGCTTTCTCTTTTATTTTATCGTAATTCTTGCAATTTTTTTTTATTGGTAAACTAACGTTTAAGACAAGAATTTTTTATGCATAGCACAAATGGTAACAATTATTTTATAAGCAATAATTATTAGCCTGAAACACTCATCCACATTGAAAAATCTCCTGATAAAAGATACATGACGCCAACGGGACTTGAACCCGTGTCCTTTCGATTTCCGGTCGACAGCTCTGACCACTGAGCTATGGCGGCTTATCTCTTATCCGCGAAATAATTCAATATATACTAGTGTTTCATTCAACAATTACTGCTTGTTACATTTTTTCACCTGAAACAACTTTATTTTATATGAGAAAGGCATTGTAAGTGCTAACTCTCTCACTAGATGGCGTCGAGACAAATTGTCTACATTTTTTGGTGAAAATACTAGAACTTGTCAAATATTAATTATTATTTTTTTGGTAAACTAATGTTTAAGACTAGATTTTTTATGCATAGCACGAAATCGAAAGGACACGGGTTCAAGTCCCGTTGGCGTCATGTAGCTTTTATCAGGAGATTTTTCAATGTGGATGAGTGTTTCAGGCTAATAATTATTGCTTATAAAATAATTTTTAATTCTTGCAAGTTTAAACGTAAAATAAATAACAGTAAGGTGCTGAGATTGTTTACAAACTATTTTTATACAAAAAAATATATCCCACTGTTTGGAAAGCAATGGTGAGTGTTATTTGGACGATCGAGGGTCTCTGCCACATTCTGCACCAGACCAGATGGTTGAGAACACGGTCCTCGAAATGGTCTACGTATTACAATTCAGACGATGGTATTTGTAGTATTCTCAGCTAGTGCTGGGGTATATTGGTAACCCCCATCGGTACATGTGGAATTTTTGGATCGTTGGTTACCAGATCTGAAGAGTTAGATACTTCTCTACCTTCCGTTTTATCATTTCCTTCCCCTCCTCACTACCTTCAAGCACACATTATACCCCAATCAGGGATATCATGCTTCACTGACTCCAGACGGTTGGAAGCAGTTATTACTCGCATAGAAGATCAGAAGATCTTTTATAAATTAAATGATAAAATGTCAACAATTTGAAATGTATCAAATCGAAATTCGCAACTTAACATGAACGCGACATTACAAGCGTGCTTTAATTTAAGTAGTAAGTTAAATTAACTACAATTGGGTCACATGTATCGTTAGTGACATTATTAAACGTGTACGTTAGTTACCCAATGAACAAAACTAATTATAACTCTCTCTCTTAATCTTACTCATGGCTAAATAACTAATAACTTACCAAGTCCCCCGTACCATGGAAACAACATAATTGCGATACTGGCTCCAAATATGGAAAATGAACCATTTTCTTCATTTACTATGGAAAGGCCAAATAGAACCACCAAATAAAGCGAGAAAAACTTTTTTGTTCATTGAATTCACAGAGGGAAAATACGAATTCTGTCAAACAGAAAGCGGTCTTAAATTTCATTAAAGTTATATTTTTTATTCAGTTATAATCTTTTAGTGAATAAAAACATTATTTATCGACACATTTCATGGCACATCTTTTGAAAAAATGTTTTTCAGTAGTTAATAATAATTGTAAACAGTAGAAATGCCATTTTATAAAAACTAAAACATACATTTATTTACACAGACGTATTAAAAAGGTTACTGTCACTTCAGTTTTTTTCGTTGCATATAAAAATAACTAATAAAAAAAATCACAAACTTCAAAATCAAAAATCTTGCAAACCTGTAAATTTTTTTCGGTTGATAACTTTCTGGAATATATTACAATCATTTTGAAGTGAATGGTAAACTTTTAGATGCAAATCCAAAGCGTGGTGTTATCTTTATCTAACACTGTTTAAAGCATATACCTTTTCACCGTAATACAAAAGGAAATATAACGATTGTATTATGATTTAAGATTTTTACGGCCAAAAGTATTTTTTTAATTGTTTTTGGGGTGTTATGCCGTGTTGCGCTAACTGTTATCATTTTCTAACACTGTTTAAAGCATATACCTTTTCACCGTAATACAAAAGGAAATATAACGATTGTATTATGATTTAAGATTTTCACGGCCAAAAATATTTTTTTAATTGTTTTTGGGGTGTTATGCCGTGTTGCGCTAACTCCTTTTTTAGTCAACGTTTCGGACAACTATACTGCATAACAACCCAAAAACAAATAAAAAAAATTATATTATGAGTCCGTCTAAGCTTAGTATTGAGTTGACCCTGTTGATATAAAAGCAAGCTAAAAGGGCCATTTAGCGGGTATTAAAAATTAAAACTTTGAGCATTATTTGAAATTTTTAAATGAATCATTAATTAAAAAATTGAAGGAAGTTCATAATGCAATTACTGATTTCTTTCCGAAACAATTTTGCTAAAGATAAAATCGCCTTTTACCCAACTCGCGACTCAAAATGTGAAGTAACAAATATACCAGATTTGATTGACACTATCGTTCTGGTAAAGGACCAGTATTTGGAATTGAAACATTGATTTAAATGGCTGTTAATGTGTTTGTGATCAGATGCAAATAGACAAATATTTCCTATCCTTTCTCTCCACCTTCTCCTTCACTCCACAGTCATTTAAGCCTTACATATCATTCAAAATGGGGAAGCCATGGTCTCACAGGCTCCGGAAAGTTGGGAATATTCTGCAATATTCACAATTACTTGACCTCACGAATAAACACCGCTACTTGACGACCTCTGTGGTCAAGGGGTAAAGCTCTCGAATAGCAAGCCGAAGGTCGCGGGTTCATATCTCGGCGTGCGTAAATTAATTTTATTTGTTTATTTCACAATTTAACTATTTGAACTAATACAATGTACATTTACGGCAAGATCGAAGGTGGAAAATACACACAGTATCGGATTGGTGTAAGACCATCATTCAGAATTGAAAAGCGGCTTTAAATGGCTTTAGCCGTATTTGGTGACCAAAACTGAACAGCCAACTACTTCTCCGCGTTCTTCCTCATCTATTTACTCTCCTCACTACCTTCAGCTTCAACACATACCCCGATTGGGGATGCCATAGTCTCACTGGATCCAGACGTTTGGGACCATTTTAGACTTTTCTGGGGTATTCACATTAAAAATATCGATAATTTCTATAGCTAGTACGCATAAAAGCATTTTAAATTTACTGATAACGTTTTTTTATCATAGGGGTTTTCTATTCTACCCTATATCAACGACAAGAACCAATTAAAATCACAGTACGAGCTGTTCACAAGCCGATAAGGGTTGTAACTAGGATCTTATTAAAGTTTAATGAACTAGGCAGTGTGTGTAAGTGATTTATCTTACAGCAAAATTTCACTTAGTGGAACAGTTCTCAGCAAGGCTGCTCGCATGTTTGCTGGAATAAAGCATCATGGGTGTATCTTAAAAAACGAAATTAAACATATCCTTATTAATATTCCACTGAAAAATGTGCGATTCAAGAGTAAAGACGTATAATAAAACAAGGATAAGAAAGTACGATGATTATATCACGAAAATATTTGTGTTAATACTACAAAAAAGTGGTTTGTTACGTTTGGTGACTTAAAAATAGTCCCCGAGTTCGTAGGGTGATGTTTGAATAGGTCTTGACGCATTTTTTTACATTTATCTCACACAAGAGCCCCTGAAGAAAACATTGTCCCACAAGGCCCATGTTATCTTTGGTAATACAGCGTGGAGGTTTTTTTTAAGGAAAGGAAGTAGAAAAAGGTCTGGAAATGATAAAGGTATGAAGGGTGGGTTTGAATCTAGGGGTCAGTGTTTCCAGGAGTAATGGACTTATGAATCTATCCCTCTCCCGCTGCGGTAAAAGACGATGGGTCGATCGAAACTAACTGGAGAGGTCAAAAGGTCTCCCAAACTGGCCTCCGTCCGGCCTGCCACGTAGCTGTTGGGCAGGCGCATTTGCAGCCAAGATATGAACGAATTTCAACTGATAAACCCGGACACCCTTGCCAAGTCACCAAACGTAGCAAACCACTTCAGGTAACCTATGACAGAGGTGTTAGAGGGTGGTGGTACTCATACCCACCTCCCAAATTGACGGTGGATGCGTCTGTCTACCGGCTGTGGGGCGCACCGGATCGGTAAAGCTAGTTAAGGGATACCATTGACCTCTCCAGTAGTACTATCTCGACCATCGCCTTTCACCGCAGAGAGATGGGTTCATAAGTATTCCTGGACACACTGATCCCCAGATTCTTATACACCCCTAATACTTATTTCCTTCTCAGAATTTCCTATCTTTATTTTATTAAAAAGACCAACCACACAGAATCCCCAAAGTTAACATAAGAAAAAAAATCAGGGCCTCCTGTTAGGAACTAACGTAAAGTAATTATTTTGAGCCGAAAATGCTACTGGTGCAATTATAGAGCTCTTCTCTAGCAGAGGATCGGGCCCGCAACATCTGGATGGGAACCCGATGCTTACTTCGCTACTAATCAGTAAACTATTTTGTATCGGACGTGCCAAAAAACCATGTTTTTCCTTTTCGTCCACGCCGACACTTCCTTTATTTAAATAGTTAATTATTCATAAGAAGATTACGAATCTCACGGGAGACGCTAAATATAATAATACAGCAACGAAATTTGAAAGCCTATTTTAGGGAATCCATTTTGGATTATGTAAATAAGCGGTCCTCATTTCATAAGTTTTTCATGAGACAAGATATATATAACCGAATCTAAAAGCAATACCAGCTTCATGGAATATTTAAAATAATTATTTTTGAGTCAAAATAGGACGTGAACCTGTAATATATACCCATATATTCCTCCATAAATATTGTAATTTGTCTGTAATCCATTCATAAACTTGCTTTATCGTAGCTGTGAGAAAGAATAATTTAGCATTATCAAGGTACCAGAACATAGTAAAATATGGAATCTCCTATATAAAGTTAATATTGAAAGGTTAACTTAAAAATTTGAAGAACTTTTCAAGTTCTCCGAAACAACCCGTCCTTAGAATTTAAATCCTCCGACCACCCCAACATTTAAAAGACTCATTAGCATTCCATAAACTATCAACATTAGAAGATAGAAGAGATATATCCGACCAAAAATTTTCATTCAAAATTATCCACAACGCTGTTGACAACGACTACATTCTAGAAAATGTTCATTTGTACTGTCCACTTTGAAACATACGGTCAAATAAACTATTCCACATCCCACACTCAAAAACTAACTACACACAACATTCGTTTTTCAGAAGGACATGCACAAAATATAATAATATTTTTTCAGACGACAGTTTACTAAATGCATTGTGGAAAAAATTAAATCAAATTGTTAATAACGTACTCTTTTTTCCTGCTGTGTGTAAGTTTTCTAAGATATCTCAGTTATTTTCCTTAAGGTGATTTTATATTTTCCGGTATTTTTATGTTTTTTTTTCGTATGTGACATGAATTTTATGTGGAATCTTCACCGGTTAATGAAAAATGTAAAATATAATTATTTATTTAAAATTGTAAAACTGCTTGTTTCCCCAATTCACTAAAATAAAAAATAAAATAGTTTATTAACTTTCGGGATTGAAGCCAAAACGTTGTTGCTTCATGTTGTTTGGTTATAAGATGTTGGAGAGAGTGCAGAAGATATTTATGAGTTTCCTCTACCTGAGGGAGTATGGCTACTACCCGTGACTCTATCCTACTGACTTTCTCTTGAGCATGCTCGGTATGAACCATCTACGGGTCAGAAGAGATGTGCATATTGTATCACACTTCTTCAAACTGATTCGTGGATGGTTTGAAAATCCGACTATCATGGAGAGTATTAGTCTTTATGTTCCCGATGGTTATCTCCGTCATTGACAGCATAGACTGTTTTATCTCCCGGCCTGCAGGACTAACTTGCCAATGGTCATGCCGTTGGGGAGGGCAGTCTTGCTGTTGAACAGAATTAATTCGGATATCGACATATTTAGCATCGGTGAAGCTGCCTTTAAAAGGCAAACTCTATTGATGCTGGTATAGTTTATACACCGCTTACTTATTATGTAATACTATTTTACAAATGTACTTAAAAACGAATTAAAATGTAATTTTGTAATGTTTTTAAAGGAATAAACAAATTGAATTGAATTGAAAGATTTTTCCCAAACTTCCTTATCTCTTTTCTTTCTCCATTCCCTTACGCCTCAAAACGTACCCCGATTAGGGGAGAAATAGTTCCATTAATTCTGGACAGTTGTCTCTCTTTGTGTTGTGTTCACATTGAAAAATAAATTCTTAAAAAGTACGTTTCCAAATATTAAATGAAATATAACAAAAATATCGTACAGATTAAGACTGCACTGCTTATATCGTGGACAATCCAAAGGTTTATGCAGAAAGTAATAATAAAAATAATATAATAAATATAATTGAAATGGTTACGGCCATAAGTATTGCTTTGGTCTATTTATGGGATATTATTCCATGTTGCGCTGCTTCCTTATTTGGCCAACATTTTGGACAGAATTACAATGTCTATCAACCCTGCGGATGTTATCTGCATTACAAATCTGCCCTGATGATGGACACCATAACGCTGCGCTGTTCGAAACATTAGCTAAAGAAAGAGGAAGGGCAAAACAGCATAATACCCCAACTACACATTACGATAATATTATAGTTATATAACTAAATTATAATTCTCAAGAAATCTATTAGGAAACTGGCTACTTGATAATAAATAATTAAAAGTTATGCTATAAAAAAATGATTTTAAAAAGTCATAAATTTGAAGGTAACTTCCTGAGAGTCTTTTTGTTTATTTATTTAAATCTTTAATTATTCCAAACATAACCAATTTTTTTATATTAAAACACTTTTATCATATAATTATAAGCAATAATTAGTCGCCTGTACAAATTGAAATTAAATTCCCATTTCCCTTGTTTTGTTCCACTTCAGATATTTTTTGAAAAAAGAAGGCCACAGTAAGGACGGGTTGTTTCGGAGGATTTGAACAATTCATCAAATTTCAATGTTGATTTCCGGGTTCTGTGAAAGTCCTATTCAAGTTCTGTTATTATATCAGCATAGGGTAGTTGCTTGACAGAACTGAAATAAAAACAGAACTTGAAAAAATCTTTCACAGAACCTGAAAATTAACTTTGAAATTTGAAGAATTGTTCAAATTCTCCGAAACAACCCGTCCTAAGTGTCTTGTACTTTAAAGTTCAAATTTGGTTGTCATGGCATATAGTTGTATGATTTTCGGTTCTCGTAACAATTAATAATTATCTAATGAAAAGCCCCAAGTGAATATACATTAAAATATTGTCATGTTTGATCAAAACAGGCCGTGTTGAGGAACTGTGCTTAGATGTACATAGATAGACTACAGTACCCACTGAACTTTAAAGAAAACACCAGAACTTCTTAAAGAAGAAAAAAAACATCATTGACAAGATAAAGGTCTCTTTTTTCCCACTCCTGAGTTTCCTCGATAAATAAACACGATTGTTTGATCACATACCCTGTTAAAATTACAGTCCATTACCAAGTAAGCAACACCAATATTGTGTGTTTTTTCATGGAACCTGCGCACAACATTGATATATTCTTGTTTAACTACTAGACTGCCCCCTACCTCGTTACCATTGTATATTAGCAGTAGGTAACTCTGAAATCTCTTGATTATTCCAAACCATTGAGCCAATATAAACCGAATTTTGCTCATGGATTGTTTCAGATCCTGGGCAAAACAGAGATACACTCCTGTTCTTACTTCTAGCCGCCGTTCCCCGTTTTTACCAAAGAGAATCTGTTATCAGAGATATCAATTCAAATAAACATTTTTGTACCAAACTCAATCGATTATTGAGGAATTTGCGGAAAACACCCTTTCTCCAATTACTATCAACAGCACCCACTCCAATTATTACAATTACAAACAGGTATAGGTAGAAATCCCCAATTTAAACATTTTCAGTATTCCTGCCAATGCCAACAACAACAACAACAAAAACAAAATAACTATGCTGAATTAAAAAAAAAAAACAATCAAAAGAAAAAAAATACGCTTACACGGGCTCCTTGATATAGGCAATTCACATTACACGTAACATTAATGGAATTTTTTCAGTGGTCACTTTTATTTATTTAACGAAAATGATGTTTTATTTTATTATCCAGATGTATAAGAAAAAAAATAAAGAGATTGTTGTTTTCATTTCATCCTGATTAGACCTATATAACAATTACAACCTGATAATTAAAACTGAATATCTATGCACATGTAACTAAATTATGGCCTGTAGGGATTCTAGATTAATATAACCACAGCCTTAATTAGTTAATGGTATTTTTTTCGGGTAAAGGTAAACAGAAGAGGAATTAAAAATGATCCATATTCATGAATCACTCAAAAACGTGGAGGGAAGCAAGGATGTATTGTCCGTAAATGGGTTCAAGGATTTCTTTGAGAGAACAATTGGAGATTTTGAACTAAAGAAGGCTGGAAAATAATTAAAATAAATTTATTTTGTTATTTAGACCACACCAGGTATTATACCAGTTCTATGTTCTACATATTAAATTATTATTTGACGTTATTCTATGGTAATTTGAACCTCTAATATAAAAGCGCAAGCCAAATACTAAGTTTGGTGATCGCGCTTTCGGAGCATCTGGGCCGAAGGCTTGAAATAAACTCCCTCCGGAACTAAGATCCATAACAAGTCCAACAGAATTCAGGTCTTAACTAAAAACTTACCTTTTTAAGCTGTCATACCCTTAAATTAAATATACCCTATATTAAATAATTCCAACTATGTCCTAAATCTTGTATCTAAATTTCGCTAGTAAACAATTAGTTAATATTAATTAAGTGTTAATCTTAAGTGACCTACCAGGTAATTATGGTACTGTATATTATCTCTATATATAGTTAGTAATAACATAGATCATTGTAGAAAAGTATTATATATTTGTACAGCGTCCTTGAGGTGATTTTGCACAAATAATCCAAATAAACACAGCAACGTATGTTGCTTCTGTTTTTATTTATTTATTTTTTTTTTATTTAGGAGAAAACACAGATACAGATATCAATCGACAAGAATATACAAAACATCAACTAGAGAATTCACCTGCATCCAAACTATTTCTCACGAATTGACTTAAACAGCAGTTAAAACATATACAAATATTTTGACTTATAAATAGAGGAAAAATATAAACATAAGAATATTATTTTACAAATAGAGATATGAAAGAAATGCGCAATATCCTTATAAGAATTTACAAATTATTTTTGAAAAAAATTAGAGGGTAAAACAAAAAAAAATATATATAAATAGATAAAGAATGTTAAACAGAAATATAAAAAATATATATTTAAACGAAGTATGTCTAAGTTGTTTACTTTGAACTTTGTAGGAAAACAGTCTTCATTTTTCTACTAAAAGTAGTGCGTGTATCAAAAAATAAGTCAGAATCCTTGAGGTTTTTTTTTGTAATATACCTATATTATATAGATGTCACATGCGACAGGTAAAAACATGTTTTTTTGAAAAACACTGCCTTCTGTTGGACAAACATAATATTTGTATACACTGAAATCCGACTTGATAACATTTATATGTTTTATCACTAAAAAAACGTTCTTCTTCTCCAATTCTATTTTGAAAAACAAATAAAAACCCTTCGGCAGCAGTTAAGTAACTACTTTACAGGGGATGAACATAGAAAGATTATTCATATTAAATAATATTATAATCTTTATCCACGGAAAGTTTCAAACACTATTGGATCAAGTTATAATTTATAGTTCGGTATGAAATTCATTATTAGCTTTGAGTGGGCGTTAGGAGGTTAAGAGATTTATGAAGGGTGTGATATGATGCACTTTTACCGAGATAATACAGACGGAGGCCTCTAGCGTCAGAATCAAGAAATAAGTAATTACAATCAAATGTATGGGTGGAAAAAGCTTTACAGGGTCGAAGGCAGATGTCTCTGTGAGGTAGAGAGGTGGACCAATCGTAGGCCTCGATTAAACCTTCCACCAATCAAGAGGGTCCAAGAGATGCGGGGCGGCAAGTGGGAGTGGTTTACCGAAGCAGACAAAGGAATGGACTTTGAACCGGGAGGGGCTACCTCGATTTATTACAGGAAAAAAACGGGAACCTTGGTAGAGGGTAGTGCGATGACGTCATGGGTTTGGAATGCAAGGGTGTGGCGGAACGGGATCGTAAACCATCGACGAACGAGGGGGACGTGTTGCAAGAAAGGTAAGAGACATAACGCGAAACGAACTGGGGACTGAGAGAAATTGGTAGAATCCTACGTTAAGACATACCGGAAGTGGAAATCATTGGGGGAGAGGGCAGTTACACGCGTCAATTAAAAGAAAACAACAGAAATAAGGGAAAAACAGGCAAATTACGTAAGAAAAGTGAAAAAAAAAGCAAACATTGAACTCCTATCGTAAGCATGACGTGGAGCCGCAAAGAAACAGCGTTGAGGTTACAGGAGAATGATGGCGCGAAGTTAGTTGCGAGAGGGATACCAAGGGAAAAAAGGTTGGCGATGTCAGACACTCGAAAGCGCTGATTTTGAAAAAAAATACGGACATGGTTTTGGGCCATTAGGACGCTAATAACGATCCAACGAGGTGATAAAATTAACCCGCGTCTTATGGAGACGAAAATACATTAAAATTAATGTATAAACAATTAGTGGGGAAATTATGAGAGAGTACGTTCGGGTTTGTTATGACAGGTGATTAAGGCCTCTGATCGATGCGAGATGAAGTAGGAGAAAAAGACAGGAGATGGGCGTTTGGAGGTACCACCCGAAGTTACACCCAAAATTACAGAGAGGGGTTGTAAGAATCCAGTAATAATTCTTGGGATAAAGTTGGTCGAAGGAATAGGCAGGGTATCAAACCGATGCGGACTAGAACGTGGAATAAAAATATGAACGAGGTGATGTAAACTGGGACGTCTCAACTAAAACAAGTATCGATGGAAGCCTTAAATAGAAATAATCGGTGGGAAAAAAAAAATGGAATAGCTATATTAGACCGTTTGTAAGGGAAGAGAACAAAATGTTAGAAGTAGGGGACGATCGTACGCGGGATGTTTAACATACACCGTTTGAATTGTCGGAAGTAATTGGTTTGGAAGAAAGAGGGGGAAACGGACGTGTACACCGTTTAAATTGTCGAAGGCAAAGTGAGGAAGATCAAAGCTAAGCTCGTGAAAGCGTTAAAAACAAAGCGTATCACATCATAAACGACGGCCATTAAATAAATTGTGCGGACACGATAGCATTTGAAATTAAATGGCCCGGAATTCACACTACAAAAGGGCAGCTCGCACTAGAGCGTAATATAGAAAACGCCGTATGGGAATACGGGACCGCTTCCCGGTCCGCGTCTGATCTTTCTGTCACATGAGACGAATGCTAGGGTGTTAACTTTCTTGAAATGATCAGAATGGCCTAATTAGCATGATGCGACTATGGACTAAATAGAAAAGAACATACGAGTCGATAAAGGTTAGAATAGCATGTATTTGACGTGATTAATGAGGAAACGGGACTATAAAAGGGCTGAATTTAGAAAAAACGAAAAGTCTTTTCGTGAATTTTTGAGAGAGCTGGAACTCGCCGGGGACCGTTCAAACACGTCGCGCTGATTGGTATTTATTTGTGGACTTAGGAAAATTCCATAGTCAAAGACATACAGTTAGATTCAGTGTTTGGAAAAATAATTAATATCGGACCTTAGAGAATTTTAGAACTTCAAAGAATTAGTTAAACACAGTATTTTGGCGTGATAATAAATTAAGGTTGAAAAATTTAATTAGCTTAAATTCAGTGAAAAAAAAGATTAGTTAACGACACTACGGTGCCGCGATGTAAACCGAGTTGTTAATACGAAGTGATGAAAGGAGGGAAACGGTTATAATCCGAGATTAACGCGATCCTTCGTTGTAAGGAGTTTAAACTAGAAAATGATAATAAAAATAATTAAAGATAAAATAATCAATATCGGATTCAGAGAATTTCGGACTTCGGGTAATTATTCAGATTCAGTGTTCACGTCAACTCACGAATTCAATCGAAAATGATAGAAATAATAATAATACTTTTAATACTGGTATGAAAAGGGAAAATTAAATCGCGTACTCCACTAACGTGCGATAAATAATAACCATACCTCGTTATAACAAATAGTACGAACATAGCTAAAGATAATCAGGGTGCGCGGTTAAGCTAGGCATTCACAATCTTATAGAGGAATTATTGATAGGTGGACGGAGACAAAAGAACAGGTTGTTTTGCCGTCGATTATCCCGGTGGATTAGAGGAGGGGGGGGCCCAGGTAAGTGATTTGCACAATTATAATAGATTTGCAGGCCAAGGATGGAGACTACTAATCCTGCAGTTATTTGGAAGGCGCCAGTTGGAACCGTAATTATGTTACGTATTATCAAATAACATATGTATGTGTGTATATTAATAAATGCATGAGTTGATAAAATAAATATCATTTATTCTATGACAAAACAATTATCAATTATTCCATGGATTAGGATCGTAATCGGAATTTGTCGTTAGGGTTCATTGTAGGTAAAGTACCTATGTTATCGGGAGATAATTTAAATAAGGGTGTCGGCCGAGCACGTGTGTAACACGATAATACAAAGGAAGAGAAAAAATATTCATTTCAAACCGGCTTTAAAATAGACAGGGCATTGACTCGAGTTGTGCTGAGGGCAGGTTGATTTATTAGGGTCTGAAAGGGCAAACGGCCTTGAAGATTAACTGGGACACTAGGAACAGCTGAGACTGGAATGCGAGGTTGGTTTCGAAAAAAAAATACGGCGGCTGAATGATAGGCACCTTGGGTAATAAAGACTTGCTCCGAGGATACGTACATAGCTAAAGTCATTCAACGGGAGGATCCCAAAAATCAGACAGTGTCTGAGGAAATTGAAGTAATTTTGAGCAGCAATTGAAAGTCTACGAACATAGCTAAAGCCATTTAACGGGAGGATCCCAAAATCAGACAGTGCCTGAGGGATAATCGAAGTAAATTTTGAGCTGCAATTGGAAGTCTACGAACATAGCTAAATTCACTTAACGGGAGGATCCCAAGATCAGGTGGTGCCTGTGGGAAAATTTGAATAAGCAGGGTGGCAGCCAGGAGAAGGGGGAGACTGGGGACATGGCTAAAGGTCATATCTGAGTTGGTGATCTCTATAAATAAAATCATCAAACAAACAAAACCGTAATATATTATGTGTATCGTAATTATTAGCATTTATATTAGTATTTATGTATCAAGCGAACTGGTTGGAATTCACAACTCCTTCTCGGCGATGCTTGGTCTGGAATGTACTGTATAAATAGTACATTGCAGATTATAAAAACAAAACAAAGTAAATTTATATATATTTCTTGATATGTACTGTCTGCAGGGGGGATGTATGTGGTCTGGTAACTATCGGGATGATACACTACGGCTGCATACACGTCCTCTCAGAGGATGGGAAGCAGCCTAGGAAACTGCTCTCCACAAAGACCGCAAGTATATTTTTGCATATAGAACGAAACCGGTTCGGACTAAGTAGACGTAATTCTCGGAGGAGTTGGAATCTGGGAGCGTGAGACCCTGTTGAGATTTGGACGTAGTATGTGACGACCACAGGAATGGTCAACTAGGACACGGTGACTTAGGCACCAACTAGGAGATTGGGTCGAGTGATCATGCCAAACCCAGATCGATACGGATCATTTTCACGTCTTGAAGGAGGCAGGAGCCAGATTTTGCTAGCAAAGTAATATTCCGAGTTCGTCATATATGCAATAACCGAATCGTACTAACACGCTTGAAATTAGTCCCATGTTATCCCATTTAGTAGGAGAGGTCGGCGATCCAGAGGTCCCGGAGGACAAATTATGATTGTAATGTACTAACAAATTATGTTTGACTTTCGTTTTGTGTATTAAGGGTTTATGACATGTCGGGAGGGAGGCTTAGATGAACTTCTAAGGAGATCAGATTAGGGAAGGTAGACAGTATGGAGAAAGCGGGGGTTTTAGGTATTTTGATCCAATTTCGATTCGTTAACTTTGAAATTAACAACTCTGACTTCATCCCTGTCCTAAAGAGAACTAGGGGTTACCAAACAAAGTAATTAAAAAACCCGATACCATAAAGCAAAAAAATCACACAACGTTTGGTGGGATTTAATTACAACTAAATACGAGGGAGTTACGTTGAAGGTCGTAACCGGCGTATTAATTAACTGAGTACATTTGTCTTTATATAAATGTATGTATATTACTTGAGAACCATGAGTAGCCTTCGTAGCTACCGAAGGGAGAAAGAGTTCTAGGGATATTTTAATGCCAGTGGCCTAAGGTCACTTAGGTATTACAAAAAAAATTAAATTCAAAGGGTGAAAGGAAGAGTCATCTCAACTGCGGCCAACATGACCAGGAGAATGGATAGGCATACCTAGAGTGGGGAAAGAGTTGTTAATGAAAAAAAAAATAACGAAAAGAAAGAGTTCTAAATATTACGAAACAGAAAATAAATCACTGACAGCGGTACAAGTCTAGACAAAAGCGGCCGGGCTGCGAAAAGTATAAACAAACCATAAATTAAGTTTAGGGCCCAAGCGTAACAACCATAAGCGTGCGTACCTGCTTAAGAAAAAAATAGGGTTTCGCAATACACAAGGAAAGAATGTTAGAACTTCTTGCGAACACTGAAAAAATAAAATATTGCAAATTCAAAATAGAAATCGCGTAAATATCGTGATAGGGATACGCCTATTAAAAGAAAGACGTTAAAACGTAGACAAGGAATTGTTAGTGTACAAACGGTAAATCACGGGATATTCGTTAGCACCGCGGCAACAACAGTCATTGCGAGTCGTATCAAAGAAGATTAGATACATTCATTCGGAATTTAAAATACCTAATTACGGAGACGGACTATTTGGGAATACGGTCGAAATTCGGATTGATTAGGTATCGTTACATAAAAATATAACGTGTTTATCGGGGAAGAGGTTCCCATATATATAACTGTGTGAAAATAATTATATATGTGTATGGATATGTATGTACGTATATATACATACATATATATGTCCTATATACGAAATTTTGAGATTATTAAGTAGCCATTTGGAAAGAAAAAAAATGGACCAAGAATTCATAACGGGAAGTGAGGTTATAGAAAGTGAAACGGTTCGGGGGGACGTGCCCGACCCCGAAAGGTTAAGGGAGATTTTTAAAAGGTCAAAGCGTTCGGGGCGCTTTAAAACCCACAATATGCGGACAGGCGACGTTGCGGAGCGTGGAAGAATGGAGGAACTATCAAAAACAAGGAAGAGAGACCATCCGGAAGGGGGTGAAGAGAGGGAGAAAGAGACAGTAGAAGAAAATGAGAAAAGGGAGAAAAATTCAAAAAAAAAAAAAAACACTAAATAAATTTTAACAAACGAAAAAAAAACCCACTCGGATGAGGTAAAATTAGGCATGAAACGTAGGGTTAATAGAAAATAATTTTCAGACCACTTGGAAAAAAAATATATATAAATAAATAAATAAGAGAAAAAATATATAGTGTTAGAAAGGCAACATACATAAAATAACTAAGTAAATTTATAATAAGGAAAATTAGGTTGTCGTATAATAAGGCGGAAGTGTATATTTACATAAACCTGCAACTCAAAAAATTCTAAAATGGCCGGAAAACGAAGGGGAACAGCAGAGGCTTTAGTGTCAGCGATCGGAGAAAATACTGCAGCGGGGACTTCGACGGTGAACATCGAAGATGTGACAACAATAATCCAGGCAGCATTGGGACCGCTCGTTAGTAAGGTGCAGGAACTCGAGGAACAATTGGGAAGGTCGGCAACGGTAACGGTAGCGGCAGAGGATAGTGCGCCGAAGAACGTTCTACAGGTAGTGGAAATGCTACCGCAGCAGGAGAGACCGTCATTTTCGGGGGGAACTCAAAACCCGATTGCCTTCCTAGAGGAGTTGAAAGATTACATAAGGAAGGTCAAACGTACGGATGCGTTGAATGTCGTAAAAGAAAATTTCAAAGGGGAAGCTAAAAGTTGGCTCAAACTATATTCTAAGCGGTGGCAGACATTGGAGGAATTCGAGCTGGATTTTCTCGCGAATTATTGGGGAGACACCAAGAAAAACGCCGTGCGACGACGCCTTGCAGAAGGGAGCTATGACGCAAAAAAGGGAACGTCAATGCTCGCGCATTTTGCTACATATTGGGAGCTCGCGAAGGCGCTTAAGATCACGGATACGTCCGAGGGGATAGTGAATGAGATAATGCGGCATTTTCCAAAGGAGACGCAATCTCTATGGTTTTCGGGTGAAATGGGTGACGAAATTGCGGCGGCCGAGTTACTACGACGATTAGATAACATGGTGTGTGATCCTGAAGAACGTCAGCCGCGTAAAAGAGAATACGACGAGAACAAAAAGGTCGATAAATACCGAGAGCGCTATAATGCAATGAAGCGGCGTATTCATGCTATTGAAAGCGTTAGTGAGGGCGCCGGTTGCAGCAAGTGCACAGATACGTCGTCGCCTACGAGGAAGGGGCCGATTCCGGAAGCTAGCGGGAAGGAGGTTTGCATTGTGAAGCGTCCGGGAAACTACAGCGAGTCGTCTCCAAGGTCCTGAGGAATTCGGCTCAACCAGACGGAGGAGGGACAACCATGCAGAAACACAATATTGCGCTAAAAATAATGCTGAATTCAGGATGGGACATCACTAAAGGACTTGGAAAAAATCAACAAGGAATAACTACACCAATACAGGCAGAAGGGAGTGAGAGGAGATGTAAGAATGAGGGTTTAAGAATTAATTCCAATACGTATGTAGGGGCGTGCGTAGATTTATTGCAGCAAACTAGCATAGAATGGGGCAAGTCGGAATTTGAGGCGTGGGAGGGAGACAGCGACGTAAAGAATTTTCATAACATTTTCGAAGACGAGGCTTACGATGAAACGGAAAGGGGTAGCACTTTGCCACAGTTACCGGAAGCCAGGGCATATGTAGGGGACACGGAGGTGCGATGCTTGATAGACACGGGCAGCCAGGTTACATGTGTATCGCAGGAGTTCTACGACCACCACTTGTCAGATACAGAACAATACCCAATTATGCCGGTAGCAGCGATTCAAATAAAAGGTGCTGTGGGTCACAAGAGTCAACGGATTTCTAGGTTAGTATTGGTACCCTTACAATTTGGGGATCTTCGAATAAACACGCCGTGTCTAATCATACCGAAATTAATTAGAACAGTCATCCTAGGAATAAATTGGCTAGACGAATATGCGGCGGAGTTTAAGTGTGGGGAGAATAGACATTTTAAAGTCACATCTGGAGGGATTGAGAGAACAATAGGGCTGTCAAACTCCACAATAACGCGGGTAAAGTCGAACAAAGAGGCCGGCGGAAAACCGTTAAATTGCGCAACAAAAAATGTAAACACGACCGAAAGTGATTTGGGCCAGAATAACCTTTCAAGTCTTGAAGAAAAAATAACTACATTTGTAGCCGAGCTTAGTTTAGACACGCAAGGGAAAGAGGGTTTGACACAAGTATTAAACAAACATAAAAAAGTGTTTATCGACCGGCCGGGGTTGACGACATTATACACACATGATATAAAGATGATAGATGAATCACCGTTTGTAAAGCGATCGTACCCTGTGCCTTTCGCATATAGGGACAAAGTCGACAAAAAAATAGCCGAATTAGAGAAGCTAGGGATCATTAGCCGTGAAGCAACGCAATTTGCAAGTCCTTTGACGTTCACGATGAAAAAGGATGGAGCCGTCCGGATTCTCTTGGATGCCAGAGAATTGAACAGTCGAATGGTGGGAGAGGTAGAGAAACCGCCACTAACCTCCGAAATATTACAACGATTTCACGGTGTGAAATACATAACAACATTGGATCTTAATTCAGCGTACTTTCAAATACCGTTAAGTCAAGATAGCCGAAAATACACCGGGTTTGTGTACAACGGGAAGTCATTCGTATATAAGGTACTACCACAAGGTCTGAAGACATCGGTAGGGAGCTTTTCGAGAGCTATGGATAAAATATTAGGCCATCAAATGCGGGACTTTTGCGCAAATTACCTAGACGATTTAGTAATATATACATGCGGGGACCGAGACGCGCATTTCGAACACGTGGGTGCGGTGTTGGAGCGTCTAGAAGCGGCTAATATGACGTGTAAGTTGGAAAAGTGTCAATTTTTATTTACTGAAGTGCACATGTTAGGACATATTATTTCGCCATACGGAATTCAAATGGACCCTGGAAAGATAGCTGCCATAAAAAATTTTCCCGCGCCAAAGAAAGTGAAACAGGTTAGAGCATTTTTGGGTCTCTGTAATTACTACCGGAGGTTTGCAAGTAGATACGGAGAAACTACAAGCGTTTTGTGCGACCTACTACAGAAAAATCGAACTTGGAGGTGGACGGATATAGAACAAAGGGCGTTTGAAAACGTGAAGGCGTCTTTTCTAGCTTCAGTAATTTTGCACCATCACGACCCGAGCAGCACGTATTATTTACAGACGGATAGCTCTGGGTTCGCAATTGGAGGGGAACTCTATCAATTGGACCCCGATGGAAATCATCACGTCATCGGTTTTATAAGTCGAGCGTTACGAGGCCCCGAGTTAAAATGGACTACTTCAGAGCAGGAGCTGTGGGCAATAATCTATGCACTACATAAATTCGAAACATACCTACGGGGGGTGCGGCTAATAATTCGGACCGACCATCAAGCGCTGACCTTTTTAAAAAACTGGAAAATGTACAGCGGCAGAATAACGAGGTGGATTCTTTATTTAAATCAATTTGACTACAAAGTAGAGTACGTGAGAGGGAAAGAAAATATCGGACCTGATATTTTGTCTCGGTATTCGCATGAGGCGGTGAACGTACAAGAAGAAAAGGCTGTTTATCCGGAGGTAGCGAGCTTCGCGGTGAAGGGAAAGCGACAGATACGGCGCCACCTCGAGAATATTGCAGAATTACAACATAAAGATGAGTTTTTGGGTGAGGTGTTGGGACTCATAAAAGGAAAACAATTCGGGCCGCCAACACGGAGTGTCAGTAGATACCTGAAAAATTATAAGAAAATAGGACGGACTCTGTATTATGCGGCGAGAGGAGATAGAACACTTCTAGCCATACCTCAAGGATTAACCGAAGAATTAATTAGAATGGTGCATTTGGAAATTGGACACGGAGGTGTATTTAAAACGGGATCGGCGATCAAAGACAGGTACTTTTGGCCCGGTATGCACAAACAAATAAAACAAAATGTGCGGGTTTGTCACCTATGTCAAATGGCGAAGCGCGAAATTCGACCAACTGTAGGGCCGGGCAGGTCTATCATTACTCGAGAGGGGGGGGAATTAATCATGGCGGACTTATATGGGCCACTACCGAGAAGTCAAGGAGGGGTACGGTTCATATTGGTAATACAAGATACGTTCAGTAGGCTAATTAGATTATACCGTTTAAGAAAAACTACCACTAGAACCGTTTTAAACTGTGTAGAGAAATTCCATAAAGAAATAAAGATCGCCGCCATTTTAACTGATAACGGGTCAGTATTTTGCTCAAGACAGTGGGATCGGACTTTAGAGGGCATGGGAATCCGGATATTACATACTTCAGTGCGCAACCCGGGGCCCAACATCACAGAGCGGGTGAACAAAGAGCTAGGTCGCATTTTTCGTATATACTGCCACGAGAGTCACACGACGTGGGGGCACTTTATAAATGATATTGAACAGACATATAACAATACTGTACATTGCTCTACGGGTTTTTCTCCGAACGAGGTGGCCTTTGGGAAGGTTCCGAAATATAGTTTAGACAAATATACGAAGGGATGCAATCGGCCGGCGCGAACAAAGGAGGAGGTACGAGAAGCAGTCCGGAAGAATTTAGTGAAAAATGCGGAGAGACGGCAACATTATTATAATCTAAACAAACGATTAGTGACTTACGAGATAGGCACTTTGGTAAAACTCAAGAAGGTTACACAATCAAGTCTACTGAAGAGGCAAATAAAGAAGTTCGCATTGTTATATGAGGGGCCGTATGTGATAGCTGCGGTGAGGTATAGTAACACATACACATTGGCGGACCCGATAACCCGAGAGATAAGAGGAGATTACAATGCAATCCATCTGGCAAGGTACTACATGGAAAGAGAGACGCGTAGCCCGGGGGTGACAATCACCGAGATGCAAGAATAAATGGGAAAAAGGGGGAACACCCATCGTTCAAGAAAAAAAAAAAATCTTTTGAAAATTTTCTGTTGAGGCCCCAAGCATGCTAGGTTAGGATGCGACAAATTAAGTTCAGTGAAAAAAAAAAAAAAAAAAATTCTAACGTCGGGAGGGAAAAAAATTAGATAAAATAAAATAAAAATAAATAAGTCTTTAGTTAAGAGGGTTTTAGCGTTATCTAGATGTGGGGAGTTTGTAGGGATACTGTTAAGAAGTTAATGCGTTTCATTAGGATTAGAGATTATAGAAATTAGAAAAAAAAAATGTTACAATATAGGCAGATCCAGGGGGGAGGAGATGCTCAAGTAAAATTTAGAGGTGGATGGTTATCCGACTAGGTTTAGAAAAAAAAAAAAAAGTGTTACCAATGTAGTGTTTAGAAGGTCTTTTTTTAGTTTATGGATTGCAAACGTAGGGTTAAGAAAAGCTGCTGCAACTAGGATTTAGGAGAATTTAACAAAAGAAAGCGGGGCATGTTTGAGTGAATGAAACAATTAGTTTAAGAAAATGAAAAAAAAAAAAACACAAAGCTAGGCTCAACCATGTACACCGATTGTGTGACGGGAGGGCGCGGTTTGTACGAACTAAACATTCATGACAAATTTAAATTCAAAGTAAATGTGTGTGGGAATACACTTATATACCATCAATAGGTTGTACACCAACGCCACCCGTCATCCAAATGGTCAGATAGGAACCGCGAGATTGAATATCAATCTTTTGATTTGAACCATTTGTAAGGGAGATCTCGGTTCAACCAGGTTGGAGATCACCACAACACGCGAGTCGAGGGGCGTGTTCTCAGAAAAAAAAAAAAAAAAAATTTTTGATTTGCAATGAGAGGAGGGTGTCTCCTTGCGTTCATGAGGGCATGAAAAAGGTTGCATTGGCTAACAAATGAAAATAACGTTAGAATCAACGCGAAAAGAAAAAAAAAAAAAGACAATAAGGTTCAAATTCAGAGATTGCGATCAGTCCAGAGGAATGAGGAGGGGGAACAGGGGAAGAGGGCGTAGGTGAGGACAGGAAAAGGGGATGAGGAGGGGGAACAGGGGAAGAGAGGTGAGAGGGCGTAGATGAGGACAGGAAAGGGGATGAGGAGGGGGAGTTTAGCTTTCTCTAGATGTTGTCCCAGTTTCAGTGTCTACCACGAAAAAAAAAAAAAGAGGAAAAAAAAAAATAATAGAAAAAAATTTAAGAGAGAGGAGGGGAAAAAAAATAGTGAGAGGAAAGCGAAAGAAAAGTGGTATACACGGCAAACTGCGACAAGAGGAGGGTGTGATATGATGCACTTTTACCGAGATAATACAGACGGAGGCCTCTAGCGTCAGAATCAAGAAATAAGTAATTACAATCAAATGTATGGGTGGAAAAAGCTTTACAGGGTCGAAGGCAGATGTCTCTGTGAGGTAGAGAGGTGGACCAATCGTAGGCCTCGATTAAACCTTCCACCAATCAAGAGGGTCCAAGAGATGCGGGGCGGCAAGTGGGAGTGGTTTACCGAAGCAGACAAAGGAATGGACTTTGAACCGGGAGGGGCTACCTCGATTTATTACAGGAAAAAAACGGGAACCTTGGTAGAGGGTAGTGCGATGACGTCATGGGTTTGGAATGCAAGGGTGTGGCGGAACGGGATCGTAAACCATCGACGAACGAGGGGGACGTGTTGCAAGAAAGGTAAGAGACATAACGCGAAACGAACTGGGGACTGAGAGAAATTGGTAGAATCCTACGTTAAGACATACCGGAAGTGGAAATCATTGGGGGAGAGGGCAGTTACACGCGTCAATTAAAAGAAAACAACAGAAATAAGGGAAAAACAGGCAAATTACGTAAGAAAAGTGAAAAAAAAAAGCAAACATTGAACTCCTATCGTAAGCATGACGTGGAGCCGCAAAGAAACAGCGTTGAGGTTACAGGAGAATGATGGCGCGAAGTTAGTTGCGAGAGGGATACCAAGGGAAAAAAGGTTGGCGATGTCAGACACTCGAAAGCGCTGATTTTGAAAAAAAATACGGACATGGTTTTGGGCCATTAGGACGCTAATAACGATCCAACGAGGTGATAAAATTAACCCGCGTCTTATGGAGACGAAAATACATTAAAATTAATGTATAAACAATTAGTGGGGAAATTATGAGAGAGTACGTTCGGGTTTGTTATGACAGGTGATTAAGGCCTCTGATCGATGCGAGATGAAGTAGGAGAAAAAGACAGGAGATGGGCGTTTGGAGGTACCACCCGAAGTTACACCCAAAATTACAGAGAGGGGTTGTAAGAATCCAGTAATAATTCTTGGGATAAAGTTGGTCGAAGGAATAGGCAGGGTATCAAACCGATGCGGACTAGAACGTGGAATAAAAATATGAACGAGGTGATGTAAACTGGGACGTCTCAACTAAAACAAGTATCGATGGAAGCCTTAAATAGAAATAATCGGTGGGAAAAAAAAAATGGAATAGCTATATTAGACCGTTTGTAAGGGAAGAGAACAAAATGTTAGAAGTAGGGGACGATCGTACGCGGGATGTTTAACATACACCGTTTGAATTGTCGGAAGTAATTGGTTTGGAAGAAAGAGGGGGAAACGGACGTGTACACCGTTTAAATTGTCGAAGGCAAAGTGAGGAAGATCAAAGCTAAGCTCGTGAAAGCGTTAAAAACAAAGCGTATCACATCATAAACGACGGCCATTAAATAAATTGTGCGGACACGATAGCATTTGAAATTAAATGGCCCGGAATTCACACTACAAAAGGGCAGCTCGCACTAGAGCGTAATATAGAAAACGCCGTATGGGAATACGGGACCGCTTCCCGGTCCGCGTCTGATCTTTCTGTCACATGAGACGAATGCTAGGGTGTTAACTTTCTTGAAATGATCAGAATGGCCTAATTAGCATGATGCGACTATGGACTAAATAGAAAAGAACATACGAGTCGATAAAGGTTAGAATAGCATGTATTTGACGTGATTAATGAGGAAACGGGACTATAAAAGGGCTGAATTTAGAAAAAACGAAAAGTCTTTTCGTGAATTTTTGAGAGAGCTGGAACTCGCCGGGGACCGTTCAAACACGTCGCGCTGATTGGTATTTATTTGTGGACTTAGGAAAATTCCATAGTCAAAGACATACAGTTAGATTCAGTGTTTGGAAAAATAATTAATATCGGACCTTAGAGAATTTTAGAACTTCAAAGAATTAGTTAAACACAGTATTTTGGCGTGATAATAAATTAAGGTTGAAAAATTTAATTAGCTTAAATTCAGTGAAAAAAAAGATTAGTTAACGACACTACGGTGCCGCGATGTAAACCGAGTTGTTAATACGAAGTGATGAAAGGAGGGAAACGGTTATAATCCGAGATTAACGCGATCCTTCGTTGTAAGGAGTTTAAACTAGAAAATGATAATAAAAATAATTAAAGATAAAATAATCAATATCGGATTCAGAGAATTTCGGACTTCGGGTAATTATTCAGATTCAGTGTTCACGTCAACTCACGAATTCAATCGAAAATGATAGAAATAATAATAATACTTTTAATACTGGTATGAAAAGGGAAAATTAAATCGCGTACTCCACTAACGTGCGATAAATAATAACCATACCTCGTTATAACAAATAGTACGAACATAGCTAAAGATAATCAGGGTGCGCGGTTAAGCTAGGCATTCACAATCTTATAGAGGAATTATTGATAGGTGGACGGAGACAAAAGAACAGGTTGTTTTGCCGTCGATTATCCCGGTGGATTAGAGGAGGGGGGGGCCCAGGTAAGTGATTTGCACAATTATAATAGATTTGCAGGCCAAGGATGGAGACTACTAATCCTGCAGTTATTTGGAAGGCGCCAGTTGGAACCGTAATTATGTTACGTATTATCAAATAACATATGTATGTGTGTATATTAATAAATGCATGAGTTGATAAAATAAATATCATTTATTCTATGACAAAACAATTATCAATTATTCCATGGATTAGGATCGTAATCGGAATTTGTCGTTAGGGTTCATTGTAGGTAAAGTACCTATGTTATCGGGAGATAATTTAAATAAGGGTGTCGGCCGAGCACGTGTGTAACACGATAATACAAAGGAAGAGAAAAAATATTCATTTCAAACCGGCTTTAAAATAGACAGGGCATTGACTCGAGTTGTGCTGAGGGCAGGTTGATTTATTAGGGTCTGAAAGGGCAAACGGCCTTGAAGATTAACTGGGACACTAGGAACAGCTGAGACTGGAATGCGAGGTTGGTTACGAAAAAAAAATACGGCGGCTGAATGATAGGCACCTTGGGTAATAAAGACTTGCTCCGAGGATACGTACATAGCTAAAGTCATTCAACGGGAGGATCCCAAAAATCAGACAGTGTCTGAGGAAATTGAAGTAATTTTGAGCAGCAATTGAAAGTCTACGAACATAGCTAAAGCCATTTAACGGGAGGATCCCAAAATCAGACAGTGCCTGAGGGATAATCGAAGTAAATTTTGAGCTGCAATTGGAAGTCTACGAACATAGCTAAATTCACTTAACGGGAGGATCCCAAGATCAGGTGGTGCCTGTGGGAAAATTTGAATAAGCAGGGTGGCAGCCAGGAGAAGGGGGAGACTGGGGACATGGCTAAAGGTCATATCTGAGTTGGTGATCTCTATAAATAAAATCATCAAACAAACAAAACCGTAATATATTATGTGTATCGTAATTATTAGCATTTATATTAGTATTTATGTATCAAGCGAACTGGTTGGAATTCACAACTCCTTCTCGGCGATGCTTGGTCTGGAATGTACTGTATAAATAGTACATTGCAGATTATAAAAACAAAACAAAGTAAATTTATATATATTTCTTGATATGTACTGTCTGCAGGGGGGATGTATGTGGTCTGGTAACTATCGGGATGATACACTACGGCTGCATACACGTCCTCTCAGAGGATGGGAAGCAGCCTAGGAAACTGCTCTCCACAAAGACCGCAAGTATATTTTTGCATATAGAACGAAACCGGTTCGGACTAAGTAGACGTAATTCTCGGAGGAGTTGGAATCTGGGAGCGTGAGACCCTGTTGAGATTTGGACGTAGTATGTGACGACCACAGGAATGGTCAACTAGGACACGGTGACTTAGGCACCAACTAGGAGATTGGGTCGAGTGATCATGCCAAACCCAGATCGATACGGATCATTTTCACGTCTTGAAGGAGGCAGGAGCCAGATTTTGCTAGCAAAGTAATATTCCGAGTTCGTCATATATGCAATAACCGAATCGTACTAACACGCTTGAAATTAGTCCCATGTTATCCCATTTAGTAGGAGAGGTCGGCGATCCAGAGGTCCCGGAGGACAAATTATGATTGTAATGTACTAACAAATTATGTTTGACTTTCGTTTTGTGTATTAAGGGTTTATGACATGTCGGGAGGGAGGCTTAGATGAACTTCTAAGGAGATCAGATTAGGGAAGGTAGACAGTATGGAGAAAGCGGGGGTTTTAGGTATTTTGATCCAATTTCGATTCGTTAACTTTGAAATTAACAACTCTGACTTCATCCCTGTCCTAAAGAGAACTAGGGGTTACCAAACAAAGTAATTAAAAAACCCGATACCATAAAGCAAAAAAATCACACAACGTTTGGTGGGATTTAATTACAACTAAATACGAGGGAGTTACGTTGAAGGTCGTAACCGGCGTATTAATTAACTGAGTACATTTGTCTTTATATAAATGTATGTATATTACTTGAGAACCATGAGTAGCCTTCGTAGCTACCGAAGGGAGAAAGAGTTCTAGGGATATTTTAATGCCAGTGGCCTAAGGTCACTTAGGTATTACAAAAAAAATTAAATTCAAAGGGTGAAAGGAAGAGTCATCTCAAGGGCCAGATTTTGCTCTCAGCTTTGCTCTTGTACGATTTTCAATAATCTCTTAACCCTCAACATAGACTTTTATTATCATCCGAAAACACGTCGATTTAAAAGTTTTTGCTTAATATATAATTTATAATAGTTGAAGTAAGATGATTTAAAAAAAATGTGAATAACGTACAAGACAAATGACAAGAGTCAGTTCTGAGAAAAATAAATTCCCTCAAAGTCTGTATCATCTTTGAGGATGCTGTGTTGAGGATATTTTGCGTCTTGAAAATACCCATGTTGTAGAGGTAAGAAACACTTGACATGTTTTCCGGACGGATAAACGACGATTGTTCGTCGGAGCATCTTCCACTGAAATACCATTAGAACAAGGATTTTTTATCTTATTTTTATTTTAGCAATTTGTACATTTAAGTTTAAAAATGACTAATTATTTTTTACATATTAATATTCTATGTTTTTTCTTGTTTTATGTGGATTCTACACAACATCTTGAATTTTTCAATTGGGGCAGACTTAAGGTTTTCCGGCAGCGCGTTATAGTATTTCATCCCTTTATAGAATATACGGTTCTGTGTATTTGTCTTGTCCTTTTTTGGTAGCCTGATAACATTCACACCTGACGCCGGTGTTCTAAACATTGCGATTTGTTTGTTAAGTTAGGGGAATCTATCAAATTATCGAGTCATGTTTTTTTTCAATCATTTTTGGGCAATTATTGCATCCTCAATTAGGGGGATATGTCATAAAGTTGAAGGGAGTAAAGAAAGAAAGGAGTAGGGGAAGAAGATGTTTATGAAGTTCCTTGAGTTTCAGATCTTGCCAATAAAGACTGGAAAGTATTATTGGAATGATCTGAAAAAAAACCTAAAATGTGGAAAAAAAAATCTAAAATGATGACAATAAATTATTATAATCAATCGATCAAGCCGATCGTAAAAATAAATGCCGCTGGCGAGAATTGAGCCCACACCTTCTGATGTCCGGTCAGACTCTCTGAACCACTGAGCCACGTCGGCTTATTTTCAACACGCCAGATAATTCAATATGTCCTAGTACTTCAATCAACAATTACTCCTTATTATATTTTTTCACCTGTAAACAACCAATTTTATTTTATTGCTTGACTAATTATTGCTTATGATAATTTATTATCCTTTGTGCTATGCGTATAAAAACTTTGTCTTATAAACTTTAGTTTATCATTAAAAAAATAAAATAATATTTGTCAAGTCAAAATATTTCACCAACAAATGTAGATATAATATGTCTCGACGCCATCTAGTGGGAAATTTAGCACTAACAAAGCCTTTCCTACAAAAATAAAGTTGGTTGTTTACAGGTGGAAAAAATATAATAAGCAGTAATTGTTGATTGAAGTACTAGTTATTGAATTATTTGGCGCGTTGAAAATAAGCCGTGGCTCAGTGGTCCAGAGCACCTGACCGGACATCATAAGGCGCTGGTTCAATTCCCGTCGGCGGCATTCATTTTCACTCGGGAGATATTTTAAATTTGTATTGATATTGCAGGCGACTAATTATTGCTTATAATAATTTATTATCCTTTGTGCTATGCATTAAAAAACCTTGTCTTATAAACATTAGTTTATCATTTAAAAAAATACTAAAATGATGATTTGATGGCTTTAACTCTGACAAATATCGATGCATCGGCATGTTACCACCACACCCTAACAAACAAGCGCATCTAGGGATTGATCCCGGAACCTCAGCCTTGTCAGGGCTTTGCTGTACCACTGAGCTAATACGACCCTATCCCCTTCGGTCATGTTTAACTGTAACACACTTTAATAAGAACTGCTAACATCGTATATTTTAACAAGCAATCACGTATAAATACAGCAGTCAAAAATATGATTTAAAAAAATAACAATACCCTAATTAATGCAGTTGGTTTAAAAAGTTCGTAACTCCAACTCTTAGTATAAGCTCGCGCATGTACGGGGAACCAGAGTGGCCAACTTGCTCCATAACCTAGTGCAAACTACCATTGAATGTTTAATGTTTGCATTATATTATGCTAAGAGTGGGTGCTACTTGCTAACAGGTAGAAGCAAAGCAGAAGCGAAACAGCACCAACTATAGTGAATTCAACCAAACTCCACAGGTGCAGGAATACTAAGTGAATTCAAATATACAGGTTGTTACATTGTTTGTGGACTTTGTATTATTCGACCGACAATACTCATTACACACTCGTGATGAAACTAACACTTAAATGCAATCTGTATATTTAATAAGGTTTAATAAGGCTGCGCTTATTGTAATGCGCAAACATGGACATTAGTGCTTGATGGGTTCTAGCACGGTGAAATTGATAACTTTACAATATCAGATCGATAATCGTAACTACCGATGAGATTTGAGCCGAGCACGTTTGCTGCATTGATATCCAAAACGATATTGATATTACAAATTCACATACGTTGGCAACATTGGCGCATCCATCTATGAATAGACTTCTCTAAACGTTAGACGGCTACGTAAAAGTAAAATAAATACTAATAAATTGAAAATGTCAAATTGAAATATAAACATAAATTTAAAATGGCAGTCCCCATGTACTTTTTGACAGTAAAAAGGCAGTTAATTAGTTAATGAGGTCTTTCGTTAAAGTTGACAACTTTTGTTCCTCTATGTCGGAAAGGAAAGATTGATCGCGTCTCAGATAAATCAATTAAGTAATCTTTTTCAATTCTAAGAGCTTAGTTAGTTCACTTCCATCTTTCATTTATTTGAGATCAATAAAAATAACAAAAAATAATTAGGTTTAACTGGTATAGTATACAGAGGATGTGGTTTAGATTCCCAAGATTCCAAAACCTTTTCAGTTTCTGTGGCTTTTTCGTATTATTTTTTTACAAGAAATTAATTTACATGAAAATATAAACATAATTGGTTACAGAGTAGTGATTTATATTGATAATATATAGTTATTTTTCATTTCCATAACTACGCAATTAAAGTTTTATAAAGATGAACCTCCATAAAAAACAATACTTGTGTGTACGGGGGTGTTGTTAATTTATTTTTACGGAAAAAATAAATCAGATTGAATTTTTTTTTAGTTTTCATTTTTATAATATTTTTAAACATGTATATTTTTAAATTCTCTAAAGTTGTTAATAAGGGATTTTATATTTTCTGCCAATTTATTACAGAATTTAATTCCTAGTTATTTGTAGTTCTGTTGACCCTAAGTTTTTTTTACATATATTCTGACCTTAAATTATTTAAATATGGAGGATGAAGGGGTTTGATGTTGAAACGGTTTTGTGATTATTCCACATTTAAATGTCCTGTTGAAATTGTCATTTTCATCTTCCTCTCCTTTCACAAAATCTTACATTCGAAGAAACAAGAACTGAAGAAAAAAGACCAAAGCTTTCATTCGTTATTAACAAATATATCTCTTGTTTTATGCTACGAATTTTAGTCGTCGTTGAGAATGCATGTTATTTCGCTGCTTGTGGCAATAACCTCGTGAAAAGTCTATTGAATAGCTCAAATTTCATCCCGAATTTCAATATTGTCATGTGGCAAATTTTGAACAAATTCGTGTGCTGAAAAAAAAATGTTGGTTGTAAAAGATAAGTGACCATAAATTATAAATTATAAGTGACCCACGGAGTCTTCAAGAAACAAAGATACTAATATTATCACCAAGTAAAGGCTTCTTTTGCTCTCTCCTTGTATTTCCTTGTGATATTAACACTATTGATTGAGATTCAGTCCAGTCAAGTTCAGATGGAAATAAAATATGTCGTTAAGATTTGTTAACATTGCTTTCTGTGATAAAATGTGACAGTAAGATTTATCGACTATATTTTTATTATTTTTATTTTTAGCCCATACTCTATAGAAGTGGTACTAAACGACAGACGAATGAACGGGCATACAATACTGCTGCTGTAACTAAAAACTCAGTGTCTTCCTTCAGACTCTAAGCTCTGATATATCTACTTTTCTGTTTAGGTGAACTACCAACTCTCGAGTATTTACCAATTCTCCTGGTTTTTCAAATGCTCTTCAGAAATGGTCCCTACCGTCTGAAGAGAACCTGTTTTAAATTCAAAAGACTTTTCGAACAATGTTTAGCGGACAATGCTCCGGTTCAGATAATAGAATGGCCTGAGCAATCGATCATTGAAATGTCGGCGGAAAGAGTATATTTTTTATAAAATTACATTCAAATTAATTCATTTAATCTGAATTCGTACGGTATAAAATGCAAAATCTTTGAATAACGATACTTAAAATGTTGTTAACAAGCTTTGTATTTAATATTGAGAAAAATAAATGTGCTTTCCATCTAATATCTTTATAACGTGTAAGGTTCTTGGGATTTTTTCAACCCAACCCCTTGAGTCATAGAGGGAGGTATAGATTCACTCCTGGATACAGTAACACCCTGATTGCGACCCACCTCTAATTCCTTTTTCCTTCCTTGAATTTTTTTACTTGCTATTCTTAAAATTATCCTTCACGCAGCGCCTTCTATGTAAAGAATACATATATTTTTAATAATAGATGTATGTATTTAAAAAAATACTTACATATAGAATATTTTAATGCTATAAAAAGGATTCTTCCTTCTTCTTCAGGGGCTGGCTCTTAACTGCTGTGAACTTTTAAAATGTATTTAATTTTTTTTAATCTTATTTTTTTATTCGGTTTGACCGAGTTTCAATCCCGACGTTTATGTTTTATATTAACTGTTGTAATGTCCGCTTATGCATCAAAAGTAATTGAGTCTATCTGCCAAGTTCCAGCTCGATGTGATGTCGGGAAGTGGGTTAATTTTCACCTTCAAGATTTGCACACATTAACGAAAATAAAATCAAAATTCAAATAGATGTATTTGAAAACAACCAAACTACATAGGTATGAAATTCAGATACAAATCTTAAAAGCAGATGGAATTATTACAGATGGTCGAAATTATATTTGTAAATTTGCGACAGCATTTCTCTTTCAAATCGGTACAGATCTCACCTCTATGAGTTTTTCTTTTCAGTGGTTTAAAGTAATCATCGTCGAGCGTCGAGACTTATGCAATGAAAAGCAACTGCTTCTGACCCTTAGTGCCAGGGGTAAGGGTTAAGCGCATTCAAGGAATAAGATTTGAAGTACCCATCTCATTAAAAGCGCATGTTTTCTAACTAGAAACTAGTAAGTTTTCAAGTAAACGCAAGGAAAACTTTCTGTCAACTATGTATCTTCTAAACTAAAGTAATCTCGTTCAGCAAATGACACGAAGTAGCTGTAATACTGTTTATTATGTAATGCATGTATTTCACCGTCTATCTAAAAATTCGTGTTGTTTCGTTGAAATTTGCGTGAAATACTGTGTTATTTTTGGCAAAAAGAATAGTATTTTGGAACGTTTATTTCAACGTGATTTTATGTTAAGTTTTTGTTATTTTGTAGAAAAAAAGTGAAAAAGAAAAAATTCGATAGCTGCATTTTTGACTCAATTTTAGCAGCGTTCTATTTTCGGCTATTAGACATCGACAAACAAAATCTAGACAGGGAGTGTGGTTGTTAAAAATAAAAAAGAAACCAAAATTATTGACTCCAACAATTGGGTTACGAAAACATTTATTAAAAGAAAGTGCATTATTTCGCAGTCAAATAATCGAAGGAAGCATTGTTTTTTATCTTGTGTTGGTCTGCAAGGTCCGAAATTGTCTCCAAAGATATTATAATTTCGAAGCAAGATGACAGAATCGGCTGGACATTACTTAATGGTGGACCAAATTACCACCGAATTTTTAAAACACGCCATAACTAGTGTGATCGCAATAGGCGAATCAAAAGAGGACTGTAAAATATTAACTGTGAACTTTGAAGTTGACACAACTATGGTTGGAGATGGTGAACATGGAGTAAGGAAGGGATCGGACTTACCCCTTTGATGTTATTCAGAGATGATGATGGTATGATTTCACTCACAGGAGATATGATTTCACGCACAAGCTTCCATAACATCTTCTACCCTGAGACGATATTAATAACAGCACTGAACAATAGATGTTCATCAAACAGGCTCCATCATAATACTGGTTTGACAGTCACTTTTATTGTTGTAAAATCACACACAAACGTGGGTATAGTCAGATAATGATATGTACTTTTAGGCAAATAGGATGGGAAATGCAAGGACCATGTTAAAGGAAGATTAATAGTTGCGTCAACATCTAGAGTTGATATATCGATGATATTTATTCTCGTCAAAATCATAAGGAAATAAATAATTTAGAATGTTATAACAGTAGGTGCTTTCTTTTTGTGGAAGATACTCTCAGTATTGTCGTGGTTGACCACCATTCAGAATTGATACCGCTTTTGACGTGTGAAGAGCCCAGGTACTTTCTCGTCTTACTCTTCTCCCTCTTTCCACTACCTTCAGCCTCACAAAATACATCATTTGGGGATGCCATAGTCTCACCAGTTCCAGACGGTTGGGAGTAGTTGGAACTCTTGTGCGGTGACACCTAAAAAATAGAAAAAAATAAAACTCGTCTGAAAAATAACGTTATTTTCCCGAAAATTTCCAATTTCCCGCCATTCTGGAGAAAATTGCAAAATTACCGTTTTTTGTGTAAAATGACGAATTGTGGGTAAAATTTCGCGTTACTTATTGCTTCTAACTCTAAAAAATCGTCTGGTTTGTGACATTCCCAATTATTGGGGTAAATTGTGAGGCTGAGGGAACTTGAGAAGTACCTGGCAATTCAGATATCGTCATTATAGAGTGACGTGGAAAAACCAAATAGATATATAAATACACCTACCCTCTCTCCATAATTTGAAATGATGGTCTAGAAGGGTAATAGCCAGAACCGATTAGAAGTTTTCATTCCAAATGACTTGACGGCCACCGCAGTCGATGAGTAAGGCTTTCAACTAGCATTTCAAAGGGTTCAAATCCCGGATGGCGATAGTAAATTTTATTTGATGAATTTGTGTTATTTCACATTAATGTTATTATTTAAAATATATATATAAATTATTCTTGTGGCACGTTCCATAGAGTAAAATACTCACAGTACTGCCTGACGAAAGACCACCATTCAGAATTGAAACATTGCTTGAAAGTGCTGTAGCCGTGTTTGGGAACCAGACTTGAATAGCCAGGTACTCCCCCTTCCTACCTTCCTCTTCCCATCTGCTTTCCCTCCACGCTACCATCAGCATCACAACAGACCCCAATTAGGGATGTCATTATCTCACTGGCATATTTTTTTTCAAATGTATCTCTTTCATCGAGGTCATACTGAAGTTGACTAAAGAATCACATTTCCAGCTGTGCAATTAACTTATAATATAATATGGAACTTAAGCCTTTGACAGAGTCTGGCACCGGGCGCTTATCGGGAAGTTACCATCGTATGGGATCCACCCAACCCTGCATAGTTGGATTGCGGACTTTTTGAGGGGAAGAACAATTCGAACCGTGGTTGACGGCTCTTCTTCCTCACCGCACCAAATCAATGCGGGGGTGCCACAAGGATCTGTGCTGTCTCCGACGCTGTTTTTATTGCACATCAACGATCTCGTTGAATGTGCACCAATTCACTGCTACGCTGATGACAGCACCGTTCACGAGGGTTATCTTTTTGACAGGCCCCCTTCCACCTATGATGTCCGAACAGCTCGGGAAGTTTTGAAGCAAAAAATTGACCACCACCTAGAGATGGTTCGTGCCTGGGGTAAGGCCAACTTGGTCAGTTTCAACGTCTCAAAAACCCAAGCGTGTCTGATTTCGGCAAAGAGGGAGATCAATGACTGTCTGGTGCAATTTGATAGGAGCACTCTCCCCAATAAAGACTCCATTGAAATGCTTGGAGTTACTATATCAGACCAGCTCAAGTATCGGGGATCCATAGAAGCCCGAGTAAATCAGGCCTCCAAAAAATTGGGCGTCTTGTACAGGGCTAGGAGATTCTTCAACAGTGACCAGCTGCTGACCCTGTACAAGTCTCAAGTCCGCCCAACTATTGAATTTGGGAGCCACCTTTGGGCTGATGCCCCAAAATACTTGATAAACCTGCTTGAGTCTGTGCAAAGGAGAGCGATCCGTCTGATTGACAATCCGTTGTTAACAGACCGATTGCCTTCTCTAATGCATAGACGCAATGTAGGCATGCTGTGTCTGTTCTACAGGTATTTCAATGGAGCCTGCTCCGAGGAGCTAGCAGCATTGATTCCTGATGCACCGGTGCACGTGCGCGAAACTCGACGGACACGAACTGAACACCCGTTCACGGTTGACGTTGGCTTCATGAGAACGGGCCGTTTTTACGACTCGTTTTTGTGTAAGTCGGCTCGTATGTGGAACGAGCTACCGGCAGCTGTTTTTCCTCCCTCCTATAATCCGAGCCTCTTCAAGGCCCGCATTAACAAATCCCTTCCTACAGCCCCTACCTTACTCCGCCTCACAACGCCGCCCAACCGGGTGGTGACATAGTTCCCCTGTCTGTGCACTGCACAGGCAGGGACACTCTTGTGAGGTGTCACATAAAAAAAAAAAAAACATATATTGAATGTGGAGGACTGATATTAAATAAATTGCGTAGCATAAAATGCTACGAAAAATAAAACCTTTGCTGATAATCACTGGTCGCCGGCCTACGGGAACATCTGAACAAAATCATAATATTGACAAAGTTGAAAATACTCGAATTATTCATTCCACCAAAACAACAATTTTACATGTATTTTACAAGTTGTTTACATGTAAGGTTGTTGCTACCTTAAACAAACACGTGCCCTGAAAACAACAACATGTTTTGCAAGCTGATGTCACGATAACCTGCCTAGCAGGTACTTTATATAAACCATAAACAACATATATGTATGTTATTCAATATTTACAACTGATCGAGGCAACACTCTGCAAACGCGATCATTTTCTGAAACTCGACTTGCAGTATCTGTTCTCAATTGAAAGCTGCATATCCTTAACATACAGCCACCTAAACAATTGATCCGGACCGCTCTATGCTTGACTGCGTGCGATAGGCTACGACTGACGGCACTCCAACAGCTGAGCCGGACGCATCTCTATCAAGATATTACAATAGTGGGGCGTCTGCGTGTGCCGGTTCTTATAATTAAATGAACATTCTGCGCTGATGTCCTGAGACTATCGACTGCTGGCCACCGCTGCTGGCCACTCAAGGCTGACAAATTACTGCTGTATACTGTCTGCTGGCCACCTAAGGCTAGCCAATTACTGCTGGCTACCGACAGCTAGCCACCGCTGCTGGCCACCTACGGCTGGCCGTCTGTTGTGGCCATCGCCTACGCCATATGTCGTATTGAATGGTGCGCTGATCCAATTAAATGATGCACGATTTGCACCAATTTGAAATCATCACTGAAAACATTATTTTTGGCCGAATTTCACTACTCCTTGGACAACAATTACTGTCCACAAACCGATTGCCCCAGTTTCCCAATACTATTTAAATACATACTCTACTTCCTGTGAATTGGGTTTGCTTTAAGAAAAAGAAAGTACCAATAAGCTACACCCCTTTGTAGTTTCTGTATACTAGTACAATAATTGTAATTAAAATTTGAATTTTGATTTGAATCGTCTTTATTTTTATGATGATTTGGATAGAACACCTCAAGGTGTTTGATTTAAATCATTACACAGGTCGAGTACTGATGTGTGCCGGTGCATATTATTTACAGTTTTTTATTCTTGTACAGGCAAACACGTCCTGTACAGAACATACAGCGTTGTTATAATTTTTAAATTAACGCTTCAGTACTTTCAACACTTTTGTTCAGTATGCCATGTTTTCTGTGTATTTTAAATGCGCTATATACAACTAATTTTTAAATTTTTGTTTAAAAAAAAAAATCTGTTTTAGAAACTAGATAAAATTATCTTTCCGATGTACGCATTCAAAATAATCATTACTCTTTCTTAATAATAAAATTTTAAAAACAAATGTGAAAAAAATTGTAAAATGCGGAAATCACATTTTTAATTATTTTTTTATTCCAATCATTTGAGAGAACTGGATATTTCGAAAACACATTCGTTTTGTTTAGGGAATTTGTAAGAAGACATTAATTTCACTTTTATCTCGTTCATATAATAAAAAATAAATATTCATTTTTAAAGATAAATCGATTTTTACGACAGCGGCGTGAAATGTAAATTATTCATTTTGGCTATTTTTAGGATTTCATTAATGATTCCAGTATACATATATTTGAGGCAAACTAAAAAGAATTATTATTTCTCTTTCTAACGTCAAAAAATTCGTATTGACGAATAATAGAAAAAAAAAGATAAAAATACTTATATAAAAAATGGACACCCGGTCATATATGACCCTAAAACGCTTGTGGGCTTAATGCTTTTTTATTATGTGCGGTGTAAATTACATTATTTTTTACTTTTTTATCCGGGTTAAATCTTCCCACAGGAAAAACTAAACCCTTCAACACACTTTTCCACAAATGATTATCTAGTCAATCCACATTATGCAAGTGCATTATATAAGCATAAAGAATACAAAACAACACAAATACAGTATAAAAACAACACGTCAAATCACCAGAGATCAAATGGGAAAATAATTCACCGACTCCACATATTTTCATCAAAGCGTTCTGCTCGGTAGAACTTCTAATTTGACCTATAAATCCTACTGATCCCTCAATATAAATATTTAAAAAATCGTTCGTAATCCTACATGTATTTAAAATGATTGATTTTTCCATTTTTATATATAAATTCTTTGATCTAATACGCCTAAATTTTTAATGAGAGAGCTAGGTATAATGTCAGTAGCCGAAATAACGAATGGTAATATTTTTATAGTCTGAGAATTCCAAATTCTTTTAATCTCATTTCATTCAAGGAGCCATTATTTTATTGTGTTTTTTTATTGCATCGAGGATAAGCCTCAATAACACAAAACTTTCAACACTGTTGATAATATCACAATTTCAATCAAATCTTACACTGTCGTAACAATGTTATTAATTGCTCATTGTAGTTTTCATTTAAATTTTATCTCGCTCACGACCCCATTTCATATAATTTATCCCAGAAAACTGAGACACCTCAAAACAGCATCCCTGTCTGTACAGTGCATAAGTAAGGGAGCTATGTCACCACTCTGTTAGGCAGAGTTTGCTAGGCGGGGTAAGGTAGGGCTGTCGGAAGGGATTTGTTCATGTGGTTCTTGGAGATACCCAGATTATATGAAGGAGGAAAAATAGATGCCAGCAGCTCGTTACATTAAATCCGTCTTACACAAAAATGAGTCAAAGAAACGGCCCGTTCTCATGAAGCCAATATCAATTGAGAACGGGTGTTCCGCTCGTGTATGTCATGTTTCGGTGAATGTGAATCGGTGCACCGGGGATCAATGTTGCCAGCTGTTCAGAGCAGACTCCATCAAAATACCTGTAGAATATACTCAGTATGCTCACATTGCTCTTAGATCAGCAACATCAGCAGCTGTAGGCAGACTGATGGAACCTAAGCGCAAGCCAAATACTAAGTTTGGTGATCGCGCTTTCGGAGTATCTGGGCCGAAGGCTTGGAATAAACTCCCTCCGGAACTAAGATCCATAACAAGTCCAACAGAATTCAGGTCTAAACTAAAAACTTACCTTTTTAAGCTATCATACCCTTAAATTAAATATACCATTCCTGAAAGAAAGTCCAGTTATATCCAATTTCCCAATTACGTCCTAAATCCTGTATCTAAATTTCGCTAATAAACAATTAGTTAATGTTAATTAAGTGTTAATCTCAAGTGACCTACCAGGTAAGTATTGTACTGTATATTACCTCCATATGTAATTAGTAATAACATAGATCATTGTAGAAATGTATTATATATTTGTACAGCGCCCTTGAGGCGATTTTGCACAAAAACGGCGCTATACAACGATCAAAATATTATTATTATTGCGTCTGTGCATTAGAGATAGTAATCGGTCTGTTAAGAACGGATTTTCAATCAGACGGACAGCTCTAATTTGCACATAATCAAGTAGGTTTATCAATAATTGTGGGGCTCCAGCCAAGAGGTGGCTCCCAAGTTCTGTTCTTTATTATGGTTGCCGTGCTACAATTTTTTTCAATATTTCCACCTTTAATAAGCAAACACAAAAACATACCGCATGAAGAACATATCCTGCAGCTATAAAGCGCAGACAACTATATAATATAATCGATAAATGTGCCATTAGACATCCACAGTACATTCTAGAACCGTGTATAATTTATTTCTACTACGTTGCTTTTACGGCACAATATTAGGGAAAACATACAATATTTCAGCGTAGGTACAACCTTTTTCGGCGGGAAACCCGCTTTTTAAATTTATTTACATGGCGCCATCTGTCGGGAGCGGTAACAAGGTACAAACATCATTATATGCCGAAACATTTCCCAAACTCGTCGTTAATTATATGTTCATATTTTTTCCACAAATTCAAGGAGTGGCCGTACAATGTAACGATTGATATTAAATTTGAAATTTTTAGAGAATTCTTGAGCTATCTATATTATTTCTAGTTACAATGGTTTGGTCATAGTTGAATGGTTACAATCCTTTGCTACAAATCAATTCCGGAGTGCGCAAGTAAATTTTGTTTGATTTATTTGTATTATTTCACAACTTATTGATAAAAAATAATGTATATAGTGTACTAGTGGGCCTAGTGGGAAAGGTTGGGGCTCTTTTGCGACTCATATAACAATAAAAATAGTACTCTCAGTATCGCCTTGGTAAAAGATCTCCATTGAGAATTTAAAAGTTGATTGAAATAGCTTTAGCCGTGTATCTTGACTAGATCTGAATAACCAGGTACTTCCTCACTTTCCTCTTTATAATCCCTTCCCCACTACCTTCAGCCTCGTCATATATTTCAATTGGGGATTCCATTATTACACGCAATGGTTCCAGTAAGTTGTGAGCAGTTGGGACTCAACTTCAATCCTCCACTAAATATAACTTCCTTCACTACGCAAGCACCCTTTTCTGCTTATTTTAATGGTAGTACGAGGGATTCAAATATGGTCAGTGGTCAGGTCAATGTTTGTTTATATTTGCAAACATAAAGCGATATAAACATTTTAGCCGTCACGCCCCAAACTGTAAATTCAGTTTGTATCTTCGATTAAGTTTAGCTGGTCCGATCGAAATTCGAGATGTCAGCAACAACAAGGTTCTATCTGCCATTTCTAAGAAACTGAGATATTGAGGTTCAAAGTTTGAATCCCTTACATTAAAAATACTCACTTCAGAACTAGAAAAAAGTGGAAATGAAGAACGCATTGTAATTGAATTTTTATACGTGTAGCATGCGTGACATATCGCCAAAAAACAAACCATCCAAACGAGCCAACCAAAGTTAAAAAACCTGTGTGAACCTTATTGTTCTTTGTATGAGCAACATGATTCTCTTTTTTTTTTTTTTTTTTTTTTTTTTTTTTTTTTTTTTTTTTTTTTTTTTTTTTTTTTTTTTTTTTTTTTTTTTTTTTTTTTTTTTTTTTTTTTTTTTTTTTTTATTTTTATTTTTTTATATATACAATAATATTATTATTGGGTTTATAAAAACAGTTTATTTTTAAACAAGTTCTGCTGTGTAATTATTATTACGCGTGACAGCTGTTTCGCCCTCTAAAGGCATTATCAAACTGTGGGTAGCCCACTTACAGACGATACATTTATATTATTTCTAGGTAGGTATTTTAATTTCAATTACTGATTTCTTAATTGATTTCTGTGTAAAAATGTTAGAAATTATTGATGGTTATTACCCTAGTAAAGTTTCCCCAATTAGTGTAATGTTTAAATTTGACTGAATGTCTTAATGTTAGTTATTCCCAAACGATGACTCATAGGGTTATTTTAATAGTATAATTAAGTACTTTAATGTGCACTCGTATTTGCAATAGGTTTGAAGATATCTAGTAGGGGTGAACGAATTATATTGGTTTGTTCATTAATTAGAATAACTTTCGGATTATTAGAATTTTTGTTAATTTCTAACTGCTCTAAAAGATTCAGTTTACGGCCTTTATTTTGTACGTGTAACGGAGTTGGTTTATTATCATCATTAAGTGAGTGATTTTCATCTAGGAGATGTTTGGCAAATTGAGATTGTATTTTATTATTATTTTTAAAAGATCTTATATGTTCTTTGAACCTAGTGTTAAAGGACCGGCCCGTTTGTCCAACATAAACAGCGTTGCATTCATCACACTGGAGTTTATAAATGCCACTATTTTGTAATTTGAGTACCTTACTTTTTGAGTTTTTAAGAGATGATCCTAAGTTGTTATTTGTGCGGAAGGCAATATCTAAGCCACATTTTTTGAGGACTTTGGCAATTTTATTAGATGTCTGTCCGATGAATTCTAAACACCCGAATTTATTATTCGTCTTATTATTAGTCGCTGGGTAAATTGATTTAAGGTTATTTTTGTGTTTATTATTATTAATTATTTTTTCGATGTCTCTACCCTTGAAGCCATTATTTTTAGCAATAGTTAGGATTGTATTTTTTTCCTTCTCGTATGCTTTCTTGTCGAGTGGGATGTTAGTAAGCCTATGTACCATTGAGTGGTAGGCAGATAATTTATGTGACCATGGATGTAAAGATTTATAATTAATGGTCGTATCTGTAAACGTAGGCTTACGGAAAATTTCGAACGTATGTTTATTATTGTCTCTACCGATTGTTAGGTCTAAAAAATTAATTTTCTTATTACACTCTCTTTCAACCGTAAAGCAGATTTTACGGTTGATGGAGTTAGCAAATGTGACAAAAAGATCTAATTGTCTGTTGGTACCTTTCCAACAGACCAAAATGTCGTCAACATAACGAACATAGTAAATGATGTGTTTGCTAAAGCTTGAATTTAAAATTTGTTTTTCAATGTAATCCATGAATATTTCTGCAAGAAGTGGACTGAGGGGCGATCCCATTGGTAATCCGTCGTTTTGTTGATAGAATTTATTGTTAAACTCAAAGTAGTTGGTTTCCACACAAATTTTAAATAGATCGAATAAGTCTTTTTTAGTAACTGGGTTTATATTAGATTCGTCTAAAATATCTTCAATGATTTTAAGGCATTCTTTAATAGGTATATTGCTAAAGAGGCTTACTACGTCTAAAGATATGAACTGGCAATTGTGCGGTAGATTTATGTTTTTTATTTTATTTACAAGTTCGAGAGAATTTTTAACGCTATGCTATTAAAAATTCTCTCGAACTTGTAAATAAAATAAAAAACATAAATCTACCGCACAATTGCCAGTTCATATCTTTAGACGTAGTAAGCCTCTTTAGCAATATACCTATTAAAGAATGCCTTAAAATCATTGAAGATATTTTAGACGAATCTAATATAAACCCAGTTACTAAAAAAGACTTATTCGATCTATTTAAAATTTGTGTGGAAACCAACTACTTTGAGTTTAACAATAAATTCTATCAACAAAACGACGGATTACCAATGGGATCGCCCCTCAGTCCACTTCTTGCAGAAATATTCATGGATTACATTGAAAAACAAATTTTAAATTCAAGCTTTAGCAAACACATCATTTACTATGTTCGTTATGTTGACGACATTTTGGTCTGTTGGAAAGGTACCAACAGACAATTAGATCTTTTTGTCACATTTGCTAACTCCATCAACCGTAAAATCTGCTTTACGGTTGAAAGAGAGTGTAATAAGAAAATTAATTTTTTAGACCTAACAATCGGTAGAGACAATAATAAACATACGTTCGAAATTTTCCGTAAGCCTACGTTTACAGATACGACCATTAATTATAAATCTTTACATCCATGGTCACATAAATTATCTGCCTACCACTCAATGGTACATAGGCTTACTAACATCCCACTCGACAAGAAAGCATACGAGAAGGAAAAAAATACAATCCTAACTATTGCTAAAAATAATGGCTTCAAGGGTAGAGACATCGAAAAAATAATTAATAATAATAAACACAAAAATAACCTTAAATCAATTTACCCAGCGACTAATAATAAGACGAATAATAAATTCGGGTGTTTAGAATTCATCGGACAGACATCTAATAAAATTGCCAAAGTCCTCAAAAAATGTGGCTTAGATATTGCCTTCCGCACAAATAACAACTTAGGATCATCTCTTAAAAACTCAAAAAGTAAGGTACTCAAATTACAAAATAGTGGCATTTATAAACTCCAGTGTGATGAATGCAACGCTGTTTATGTTGGACAAACGGGCCGGTCCTTTAACACTAGGTTCAAAGAACATATAAGATCTTTTAAAAATAATAATAAAATACAATCTCAATTTGCCAAACATCTCCTAGATGAAAATCACTCACTTAATGATGATAATAAACCAACTCCGTTACACGTACAAAATAAAGGCCGTAAACTGAATCTTTTAGAGCAGTTAGAAATTAACAAAAATTCTAATAATCCGAAAGTTATTCTAATTAATGAACAAACCAATATAATTCGTTCACCCCTACTAGATATCTTCAAACCTATTGCAAATACGAGTGCACATTAAAGTACTTAATTATACTATTAAAATAACCCTATGAGTCATCGTTTGGGAATAACTAACATTAAGACATTCAGTCAAATTTAAACATTACACTAATTGGGGAAACTTTACTAGGGTAATAACCATCAATAATTTCTAACATTTTTACACAGAAATCAATTAAGAAATCAGTAATTGAAATTAAAATACCTACCTAGAAATAATATAAATGTATCGTCTGTAAGTGGGCTACCCACAGTTTGATAATGCCTTTAGAGGGCGAAACAGCTGTCACGCGTAATAATAATTACACAGCAGAACTTGTTTAAAAATAAACTGTTTTTATAAACCCAATAATAATATTATTGTATATATAAAAAAATAAAAATAAAATGGAGTTCTACAAATTAAACTTAATAACAATAAATAAAATGATTCTCTTTTTTTGCATTAACTCAGGAAGCCTCTTGAGAGGCTATGTCATCTTTGGGAAGACGTCTTTTTGAGGAGAATGTTAGAATTTGCTCTGAGTTTCAAACCAATTATAAAATTAATATAGATTAACTGATTTAGAACATAGATGGCGCTAGTAGTAGTAGTAGCTAATAATGAATTGTTGTTTTATACCTTCTCAACGGGCAGTGAAACTAGGTTATTTAAGGTCTGAATTTAATTAGAACACTTCACTTTTCTCCGATATTCTAGCTTAATAAGCGCAAAGTATTTATTATATTCGCTATCCTTTGGTTGAGTAATTTCATCAGAGTGTTGGTAGCAAAAGTGCTTTATTTACAAATGAAGAATCTACGAATAATATTTCTGTTTACCGAGTCCTAACTTTTAACAGAGAGGAAGGGGTGAGAATGTATCTTGAAGAGACCCATTGTCTAACAGAGGCCGGAAAATCTTTCCACAGCAGAACTATCAAAATCAAAAACGAGTCCTAGAAACGCCCCGTTTTTATGTGCAAATGTTGGGCGCGCGATTGGCATGATTTCCTTGCATCGGTTTCGAAGGGATCATCAAGGGGATTGCCAGAAGGGATCATTGAAGGGATGCCTCAACATTTCGTACGAAATTTTTGAGCGTAAATATAATTCACTTTTCCATAAATGTATTTAATTTCATTGGTAGATGGATCCTTGTTATCCCAAGCGAATGAACTCGAAAAACAACGCAAATGAAATCATGTTGCACTAAACGTATTTAATTTATGGCAAATAGCACTAAGTTACCCTTTAAATATGCGAATGAAATCTGGTCATTCTAAACATAAAAATATAATGCTCTTAAATTGAAAATGGAAGTTTATTTATTGTCTTAAAACATATATGTAAAGTATTAAGATAGAAAATTGTTGCATTATTATCTGCGAAATTACATAATTGTTGGACGTACATATTTTAAATAGGGTTTCAAAAAAAAAAAATTTTAAAACTAATTCTTAGTCATCTATAATTACAGACTCGAACCTAATCTTCAATATTATCAATGTGTTTGATATTCAGCAGCTATACGCAAAAACTATCTTAACTCATCTTTACAAAAATACACATAATTACTACGAAAAAAGTTGAAACACACGATGTACTTGAAACAAAAACACAAACGTACTACAAATACTGATAACGCCTACTACTTTTGGTCAACGAAAATTTAAATACTTTGCGTCAAGACTCTACAACATTCTTCCAAACAATATAAAACAATGTGATTCAGTAAAAAAATTGAAAGACAATCCAAAAACTTGGATCAAAAATAAGAATAGGACCTTTACCGGTGTATTCACCCAAATTTGCAGTTATTGAAATAACCACAGTATTGAGCGAATACATCTTAACACAAGTATAGATATGTTCAAAGGTATCAGGAAGTAACTTGAAAAATTCTACCTCAACACAGGCTAGCCTCGTGATCACATTACTTTTGTATTTTTCTCTTAATTGTATAACCTTAAAAAAAGTTGAAAATCAATATACAATATATTTTTGGATAAAATAAATGTCAGATAGAACCTTTTTGTCACTAAGAAGTATACTTTGAAGCATTTTAGAGTATCGATAAGTTATCCGTACATTACTCTCTCTAACTCTATGAAAGTAGTAAGTGTGACACGTCAAGGGCATTGTATGTTAGAAGTTGTAAAGTTACTACGAGACATGAATCCTGAATTGTATCAAAATAAAAACGTTTCTACTCGCTTGAAAAAATTTACAATAAATTGTAAAAACAAAAAATCTTTGAAACGGAGGGTTGATTAACAGACACAAACCACTTATTTATTTTATCTTAAGATAAAAATAATCACATTTAATTGTTTGGTTGCAGACACTCTTAAGTATTGCCCTGGTCCCTGGTGAAAAAATATATATTTTAAAATTTTAGTTTTTCCAATTTTGGATGGCCATAACTGTGGTCGCACATTCAACTCAAATAATTTTTTTTTAAACTTCAATCAATATTTTATCTTAATCTTTCAAATTAAATATTTGGGAACTGACTTGCCCCAGGTCCTCTTAAAAACGTCTTGCACACATATAGAAAACTCTGGTTCTCATAGCAGACTCGATATTAAACACATTTTGAGGAAAACTTAAAGTGTGCACTGCACAGCTTATCTAATATAACAGATGATTGAGTATCGATACAGTGTTGCAATTATCATTAAGGAAAGTAATCTAAACTGTCAGACAGGGACACGTAATTGGGTAAAGGAATGCATGGTGACGGGCTGCAGGAACATATGTTCAACGTGTAATGCTTGATGGTTTAATCAGTAAACATTAAATAAACATTAAACTTGGCACACAGGGGTAATCGACATTTAACTGGGAGATTAAATTAAAAAATTGCGAGGATTTTAAATATGACGTCAGCCAAACAAATCTTACTTAATGCGTTATCTAACGTTTTCCAAAATCTATCTCTCAAATAAGTCCAAAACATTAACACTGTCCAATTTCGTAAACAAGTCCATTATCAGTTCCGTAACCAGTTCCGGAACCAGTTCCGCCACCGGTTCTAGGGCCATCACTTTTGAATGCTGCTATAATTATTATTGCTATCGAGAATCGGCCTCAACCACTGAAGATATTATACCAAGAAGTAAGATCTACACAATTTTAAAGAAAACTGATGTCGCCAATTTACATAATACTTTCCAACTCTTGGGTCCCAGAAGGTTCAATGATATTTTTCGTCTGATTAAAAAATATCGAATTTAATTAAATTATTTATTCATTAATTAAATAAAATGTATTGCCATCGACAACGAGTCTATCTGCCAAGTTTAAGCTTTATCGGATGTCCGAATTTTCGAGGTTGTTTTCCACTTCCAATAAATTCATTAATCTATAGCCAAAAACTAAAGTGAAATTCAAATAGATGTGTTGAAAAAATTCTAAAAGTTTCACTAAAATAAAATAGAAATTAAACTGATTCAGGAACACGGACACGCTCTTAACACATTTCTAAAGGCCTATCTCTTCAGTAGCTTTGGCGGAACACAAAGCCGGGGCTTTGCGGAACATCAGCTGGGGCTGTATTGCACTGGCTGAGCGAGTGGAGAATTAGGAGTTTGAAGTTAGGAGTGTATTGCGCCGGGTGTGCGGTTGCGGTACGGAAGTAGATACTTAGCTGAGAATAGGGTGGCTCTAATATGGAGAGAACTGGGTCCTGAAAGGGTTGAGGCCACTGGAGAATTTATTAATTTTTTGGATTAACCAATGAGGAAAACCTCAAATTGTAATATTTAATTATTGAAGACAATGTTAGCGATCGGAAGATTCAACCGCAAGATTTTCATAAATATAGCTGCCAGTAAAAATGTGCAGTATGATACAGTTAAATATGACCGAAAGAGATAGGGTCCCATTAGCTCAGTCGGTAGAATGGTGTCGCGGCAAAGCAAGGGTCTTGGGTTCGAGTCCTAGATGTGACCTATCTTTTTCTGATTTTTCTGTTTTAAATTTTCTTTTAGGAATAGCTAATATTCTCTTCAATAATTGATTTTGTGAAATAAAGTGAAATATTATAAAAATAAAAAAAAATGAATAATACAAATCTGTCAGTGAGACTATGGCATCCCAATGGAATATTTTGTAAAAAGGGATTTATTTAATTTTTATTGGAACAAATTTTCTTTTATTGGAACAAATTTTCTTTTATTGGAACAACAAAGTTGTACCCATCAATGTAATAAATCATCGAAGAAGAAGATAATACTAGTAAATATAAATGAAACATGAAACGGAACAATAAAAATCGGATATGTTTATTCGAGACACTATTTAGGTTACAAACAAATTCATTGGAGATTTGTGATCATACAAAAAGTTAGCTGTCAAAAATATGGGAAAAAATAGTTGCACGATAAAATTTTTATTTCTGAATTTGAAATATGAGATCGACAAATATGACGTTTAATAACTAAGTCCCAGTAGTCGAGTGGTTAAGACGCTGTCCTGATAAGACAAGAGATCCTGGGTTCGATTCCTAGTTGTGACCGCTATCTTTTTATTTTATTCTTGTTCTTTTTATTTCTTCATTTTTATTTAGATTTACTTGTTAGTATTATCTTTTTCTTGAATGAGGCATTTATTTATTAATTAATGACCTATTGAACTTTTGAAAAACGATAATAAATCAGATTAAAAAAAAACAGTACATCAAATAAAGAATCATAATCACTCGACCACAGACATCGATGTTGAAAATATATTTATTTATTAATTCATATTTTGGAAATGGATATCAGTTTGTACATGTTTAATATACAGTCAGAATAAAACCGATAATAGATTCCCCCTTGTCACTTTACGTCTAATAACACAACATATAAAAAATAATTAAATTTAAAAGAAAATTATACAAAACTAAAAATTGCCGATGAAAAAGAATAAAAAAACATTTATTTTATGGAGCTTATTCTGGTGGTAATTAAAGATGTCATATCATACGACAAGATATGAGAAATATAACCAGAAATAACATTTTTAATTAATTTCAATACAGAATCATATAAAATAACAACAACAAAAACATAAATAAGTAAGAAATTCTTCATAAAAACCGTTCAAATCATCTAGAGTGCTTCCACTTGACCCATCAGAGCCCCCTTTCCCTTGTAAGTAGTAAATAGGTACCACACCGCACGTGTCTCGGCAAAATAGTGCACGTAATTGAATGCGGCCCGCACGTGTCACCAATGACAGGATACCCGCTCCGGGAACAAGGAGCGTGTAACGGTAACAGCGACAGTGACGGTAAGGTTTTTACATCATTACTATTAATGAACACGGTTTTGGGTTTAATTGGAGCCCGACGGGCTGCTCTCAAATCTGCGGTGTCCCCGGCCTAATGGAGGCATATTATACGTTTTAGACATTGAAAATATGAACTGGGAGAACTGTGTTGTTCGCCTTTTCGTGTGCCCAAATTAAGCGTAACATTTCCTTACTGAAACTGCTGATTATTATTATTTACTTTTTTTTTTAAATATATTAGTTCCACGCGTGAGGCCACATGAGACCGTGGAGGGTCTTTTTAAAGAAATAAAGGAGAGGAAGTTCTGAGAAGGAAATAAGTATAAGGGGTGGGTAGGAATCTAGTTATGTGTCCAGGAGTGACTACTGCGGTACATGGCGATGGATCCTTCTGGAGAGGTCAAAACGTCTCCCTCAACTAGTCTCTTCAACCAGTCAACCTGACCAAGACAAACCTCAAAATGGGCAAACCACTTATTGAGATAACCCATGGCAGGCCCCTGCCATGTTGGTTATCCAATTAAAGGTTCCAGGGGTAGCGGTACACATACCTGCCTTCTAAATATCACTTTAGAGGAAGCTACAATCCAAAAATGTGTATATTCTTGCTGTACCTTATATTGTAGGTAATAGGCATTAAAATCGCTTGACAGACGGAGTCAAGCACAAAACTGGTTTTTATTTATTTTGTAAATAATTTTATAAGAAAGCAAAAAAGTTAATCAAGTGAAACTGTCACAGATAATCATAGCTATAATACTATAATTTTTAAAAGTTGTTTTCTTTACGAATTCAAACATTTAAAAAATATATATTTTTAGTAGTTTTTATGCTTCCGATTTTGTTGTCCGGGTTAAATCTTCCCCATAGGAAAAACTAAACCCTTCCACTCACTTTTCCACAAATGATCAGCTAGTCAATCAACACTATGCAAGTGCATTATATAAGTAAAATAAATACAAAACAATACAAGAACAACAACACGTCAACTCACCAGAGATCAAATGGGAAAAAAAAATTCACCGACTCCAGATATTTTCATATCAGAGGGTTCGGCTCGGTAGAACTTCTAACAGGGCCTATAAATCCTACTGATCCCTCAACATAAATATTTAAAAAATCTTTCGTTATCCTACATGTATTCAAAATGACCGACTTTTGCATCTTTATATATAAATTTTTTGATAGATCTAATACGCCTAAATTTTTAATGAGAGAGCTAGGTATAATGCCAGTAGCCGAAATAACGAATTATTTATTGTTTTTGTGTTTAGTTGGTAGAACTCCATTTAATTTTTAAAAAAATTTAATTAAAATCAAATTTAATAATATAATTAATTAATTAATATAATTATAATTATATTAAAAAAAAAAAAAAAAAAAAAAAAAAAAGAAATAACGAATGGTAATATTTTTATAGTCTGAGAATGCCAAATTCTTTTTATTTCGTTTCCTAAATCTGTGTATTTTCTTATTTTTTCATTAACAGATTTTTGAATGTTACAGGAATTTGGAATAGCGACATCAATGATATAAGTTATTTTTTTAATTTTGTCATGTAAAACTATATCGGGTCTATTATGACTAATCGTTCGATCTGTCAGTATAGTTTTATCATAATATATTTTTTAAAATTCGTTTTCTAAAAATGAATTTGGTTCGTATTCATAATATGGTACTATATTACGGCAGTCAATCAAGTTATGTTTAGTTACCAAATTTTGGTGAATTATTTTTAAAACTTGATTGTGCCTAAATGTATACTCGGACGGTGCTAATATAGAACATCCCGATATAATATGTTCTATAGTTTCCGGAAAAGCCAAACATTTTCTACACAAATCATCAATTTGATTTGTATCTTTGATTATATGCTTTCTATAATTTTTAGTATTAACGACTCTATCCTGAATAGCAAGCATAAATCCTTCTATTTCTGCGCTCAACTCTCCAATACTCAACCATTTGTTTGACGAAAATTTGTCAACATACGTTTGGTTGAGATAATTGAAGTGTTTTGCGTGTAAAATTTTATTTGACCAGGAATCTAATAGTTCCTGGTTGGGATTTATAAAAATGTTGGCATTCTCATCGTATAAATTTAAAGGTGTAATATTTCTATCTGCCTTGCAAATTATTTTGTGCATTTCTGAGCTATGAGCTTTCCTATGGAAAAAAGTTCTTAGCATTTCTACCTGATTATGTTTCAAAGAAGTTATTTTGACTATGCCTCTACCTCCTAAATTTCTAGGTAAATTAACTCGTTCTATAGCTGAATTTGGATGATGGCAATTAAATTTTGTTAGCGTAGTTCTAATTAATCTTTCTAAGTTATCTAAATCTGTATTAGACCATTTAATTATGCCAAATGAGTACGTTAATAGAGGTATTGCCCAAGTATTTATTGCTTTTACTAAATTTTTAGCAGATAGATTGCATTTTAAAATTTTCCTGATCCTAGTTTGAAATTTAATCCTAATATCATTTTTAATACTAGTATGGTCTAATCTATTTGATTGTGGGTATCCTAAATACTTATAAACCTCATCCCTTTTCATACTAGTAATTTGGAAATTTCTAAATATACTCTCGTCCCCATCTACAAATTTGCCTTTCTCTATATGGATCGTTCTACATTTATCTAAACCAAAAGTCATTTTGATATCATCTGAAAAGTTTTTAACTACCTCGATCATTTTCTCTAAATTTTGTTCAGAATTCGAAAATAATTTTATATCATCCATAAATAATAAATGCGAAATTGTACTACTCTCCCTTATATTACCCTTAACTTTTATTCCAAACTTGCTTTTAATTAACATTTTAGATAGAGGATTCAATGCTAAGCAAAACCAAAGAGGACTCAATGAGTCTCCTTGAAAAATCCCTCTTTTAATTGAAATGCCCGGTATTACTATTTTCTTACCTTTTAAATTGATAAGTAAATTGGTATTCCAAAAGGACATAATATTTTCCAAAAAGCTAATAATAATGGGGTCAATTTTATATATATTTAATATTTTGATCAGCCACGAGTGCGGGACACTATCGAAAGCCTTTTGGTAGTCTATATAGCAAGTATGTAAATTACGTTTTCGAGTTTGAATCTGTTTTAGAATTACAGAATCGATAACTAATTGTTCTTTACATCCCATATGTTTTCTGCGACAACCTTTTTGTTGTTCAGATAAAATATTTTTTTCATCTAAATGAGTATATATTAAATCTGTTAAACAAGAGGTTAAAATTTTGTATATTGTCGGTAAACATGTAATGGGTCTGTACTGAGAAGGATTATAAATATTTTCGCTTTTGGGTAACATATAAGTAATGCCCTTAGTTAGAAAATTTGGAAAATTTTGAGGTTGACTGACAAATTTTGAAAGATTTTTTGCCAAAAGAGGATGTAAAGTAGTCAGACGTTTGTACCAAAAATTATGTATCCAATCGCAACCCGTGGCTTTCCAATTATGAGTATTTTTAATAATTTTGGATAACAATTCAACCGATATATTAGAAAAACTCATTTGTTCAATACCTGAAAAATTGAGTTCTTCATTTTCTATCCATGGAGTTGACTCGTTATGTTTTATATCTTTACTCCAAATTTTAGTCCAAAAATCGTGCATATTTGATTCAGATGGCAACGGAATATTATTATTCGAAATAATATTTTGTTTATCGTCAAGTTTGGAATAAAATATTTTTTCATTTTTCTGGAATAATCTATTATTATTTTTTTATTATACGTATAATTATATCTTTTTAATCTACTAGCTTTTACGCCTAATTTTTGTTTTAATAAATCCAATAAATCATTGATTATATTTTCATTATTATGACTATCAATGTTATAACCAAATTTTCTACCAATTTCATCTACATGTCTCAAAATTTTCCTACTTCTATTTCCATTTTTATATTCTATTACTCTAGCTATGTTACTTCTTAAAAATACTACATCATTTTCTAATCTGATCTGCCATTCTGGTTTACTATAACTATATGATCTATCGTCAGAGGATGATAATTTAATTCCTAACTTATTGCAAACAGTAATCGCACTAGCGTATACTATTGTATGAAGATCTATAAAACTAATTTCGTCAAATATGATTTTTGGTAAAATTATGTTATTTAATTGAAAAATTAATTTAGATAATTTCTTTGACGTATGCAATTTCGGTAATTTTGGTCTAACTGTTGGCTCTACATCTATATATCTGTTTATATTATTATGAAGTAAGTTAGCTAATTCTACTACATTTTCATCAACAAAGTTTAAATTTGCAATGTTGATTTCCCTAAGATTATAAATAACGTCTAAGTTATTTGAATCTACTGTAAGATCATTGGACATTTCGACTAGAATATTATCCAAACTATCTACATTCAATGCATCTGATATTACATTATTACTTGTGTTAATTTGTTCTAAATTATTTCCCCTTTGCAATCTATCTGCTACTTCCCTTTTAATCTGTTCTAATGTGACTACAGAAATTAAATTATTTTTGAAAATAGCTCGCTTTTGGTCTGCTAATCTTTGTTCGCTTACTTGGGCAATCGGATAATTTTGTGAGAAAAGTAAATGTAATTTTTTCCTGTATAACAACATATCTGTTTCTACTTTGGTTACATAAAAATATGAACGAACAATGAACATATTGACATCGTTCGTCCATTTCATACGCTGTCTAGGAATACCTGCTTTTGTTTTTTGGGGTCTTGGACTATCCATGTTCATCTGTACAGATGACATAATAATCCCTTGTTCATCTACGTTGGTTGCAAATGACATTGTTGTCATTTTACAAAACAACTTGGAGATGATTGTATCTTTACTACTACATTCCAGTAACCAAATCAATAAATAATTTTCAATGTGACCAAATTAAATATTCTAATCAAACTACCTTTCGACATAACAAATCTATAATTTCCAATTCAACTACCTTTCAACATTACGAATCTATGATATATTATATTCCAGAAAAACGTTATCAACGTAAAAATATACCATTAAAATATATTTTTATTTTTTTCAAAAGAATGTCAAATATTGTTGTTTAGCTTGGTTACTGGGGTCCTCAAATAATTTATTTTTTTAAAATCCTATTTATTTACCTAAATATCCTATGGCTTACTGGCAGTTTATTTAATGCGTTATCTGATATACTGTTCTTTAAATATTTATATTTTTTGGGATCAAAGCTAATTCGTTTCTATCTGATATTACAAAAAATAATCAGAGAGCAAATGCAAAGTATATGTCTAAACTAGCGTTGCTAAGCAATTTAATTTAATTTCACATTTACATTTATATTTTTTATTGAGTAATTAATTTTATTTATTTGTATTCTACTCAAGCAAAACGATAGAAAAACCTTTAGTTTATCTGAATCATATGTTTTGGTATAATGTACACAAATTCGTTATAAAGATTAATCAAAATAGTTATTTAGCATTAAACTTCGCCTTAAAAATCACTCCCGCTGAAAATGATAATACATCAATATCGATGAAATTCTTGAATGTTACATCAATTTTCATTGAAATCCGTTTACATCGCACTTCTACGGAATTTCTGTTCAGTGATGTAAGTTTACTAGCAGTGATAATTGTAATGAACAAGGGTTGCTTTTTAGTATTGCGCAAACAGTCTGAAATACGTGATTGAGAAAATAGGTTATAATTTCCCCTGAGGATTACAATAGTAATAATAGATTAATTTAAAATCAAGCCATGAGATAATGCTAGGTAGTTACTTATGTAAATAATAAAAGTTTTCCGCAAAGGATACAAATATTAGTGATACAAAATTTTCCAAACAGATGCTCGAAAAAAATTAAATTAAAAAATAGACACAACCAAATGTATTTGATATTATGATAAATGTTATAAAGGAAGCAGCTACAATCAGAAGAAGAGATCAGTGCATTACAGATAGACATTGTCGTGAAATTAAATTGAACTAACTAACTAGCCGTTTCCCCACAGGGGTAGGCAGAGAGGATGGACCGCCAAACAACTCGGTCTTGGTACATTTGCATCATATATTCCCCTTACACTAATTTCTTTGCGCATTCGCTCTATTTTCTTGATCGTACTTATTACGCTTACATCAGGCTTTATATTAAATATCAAAATTTATGTTTAAACACCGTTTCATTCTAACTCGACCGTAGAAACTGGCGCATCTCCGAAATCCGTTGAAAGGACTTTTGATCCCCCCATTGTTGATTCCCAGAAATTTCGTCCTAACAATTGATCCCCCGGACAATTAATCACACGGAAAATCGATTGCCAGAAGTTTTTTTATGTTTTAATGTTCTTACAAACCAACATTCGTGAAAGTGATTCAAATTTTTTTTTTTTTTATTTAGTTACTTTTTTAAATAATTAGGTACATTTTTGTATGTCACATGAAAAAAATAAATATATAAAATTAAAACAGATCATAGAAGTCCTCCTCACTAGGAGATCCTGTGCTGAGGGGGACTATATATGTTAGTATACGTTTTCAGCGACTAAGATGATGTTTTTAATATCTTAGCTAGTTCTTCTTCCGATATTTCCCTAAGCCAAGATTTGATTTCCTTAATGTAGTTATTTTTAGTTTTCCTTTGTTTGATGTTGAGAGGGAGTTTATTTTATAATTTTATTGCTACAATATTTGTGTACTTAATAACTCCCACACTAGGCTTATGCCCGTGTTGTGGTAGTCATAATGCTATAAATTACAATAAAACCATATGTTGTAGTAAGAAAAAATAAAATATAATATGGAAGGAAAAAAATAAGAAAATAAACATATTTAAGGAAAATATAAAACAAAATATATGTTTTTCATAGGTTCAGAGGTTCTTTGTCCAAAGGTAGAATTACATTTAGGAATATTTAGTATGTCTGTTTGCTTGGCTCTGGTTTTATGATCGTGAGAGGGGTTTGCCTCTGGTTTATTTTTTAGGTGATGAACTAGAATATTTTTAGCATAGATTTTTTGTAAACTTGGAACATCAAACAGATTAAAAATATCACTAGTTGGCGTCCTTACGGGGAGCTTTAATATGGTCTTTATGATTCAATTTTGAGTTTATATAACTAATTATAACCTAACCTAACCTAAAACCAAACTAAAAGGTTGTGGCGGTGTTATTTGGTTTTAGATTCGCTACCGCGCACCAGATGTCGTAGAGTATGTACATCTCGACTATTGTTATCCAGTTAATGTAGTTTTAAGGTATTTCCATAGGTGGCGGTACTTACGCCATCTGACAGAGACAGCATGTCAGCTATACCCGAATGGTTACGAGTAAAGCCGATGCTAGCCGATCACTAAGTAGCCAGCTCAGTTCCAGTTACTTCCCTCGTTAGAATAACTCATATCGTCTGATAGAACGAACGTATGTTCTGCTAGACAATGAATGTAATTATTTTACGATGATAGAGTACTCGTTATCTTTGACAAATCAAACCGTTTCTTGAATACTCCCTATCTCATGTTTATTTATGTTCAAATAATAATCTTCTACCTGCAAAAGAAAGTTAGAAAGTTTGTTTAAGAGAAATACATTGCAAAATATCAGAGGCTATAGAGGTTAAATAAATACAGCTGAACGATAATTTTATCCAGTATCTGAAAGAGTAAAGGTAACAAACAAATTATACATAATATATCATATTTAAAAAGCATCAGAAGCATTTGCAAAACTGAGTAAAAATATTGAGGACTGAGTGTTTGGCGACGTTCAAGTTAGAAAGACTGTTTGCCATTCTGTATTCTCAGAAGGCCTTACTGTCAACTTTTGTACATGCTACATTAAAACTCTTCGTCTAAAAAATGTATGTGGGAGTTGCCTTATATTAAATTATATGCCATACTTCTGCGGGTATCGCGAATCTTGGAAGTGTATAAATTATTTGATTTGAAATTGTTTTCGAAAAAATAGTTACTAGAAAAAAAGTAAATATATCAGTGCTACCAAACGAGTGTTATGAAATAATTAATTTCATAGAAATGAAATTATTTAATTTGTTCTAAATTGCCCCGACATCATAGAAATAATCTATTTAATAATTTTTTTAATAATTGACGGTAAGATGGCTACATCGGAAAACAGGGCGAGAGAGATTTTTTTTCCATATCTGCACTTTTTTGGATGGACACATTTTGGTCAGCTGTGTTCGTGCGATTGGTTAGTTTTTAAACCTTTTTAATTATGATTTATCGACAGTAAAACGTCAGTGGACGATGACATTAACTCAGTACGTAGTATGCGGTTCTGATAACCAATTAAAGATCAGTGGGTTAGCTGTAAGAACGCGGTTGTTGAGATTATTATAATGGCGGGTTGCTGTCGCTTCGTGGAAATCAAAGCTAAACGAACCGAACATAATCCAAACCATCCGGATTACTTTCTCGTCTGACCGTGAATTAGGACGAGACAAAGAATCTTAACGACGTAAGTGAAGCAGCCGTGCAAAAAAATATGCGACGCGCGGCCTTGGTGTATTTAATAGACATGCGGTTGAATTTGCACTATCAAATTTCTTAAATAAAGTGGTAATCTTGACAATATAAGTGATATAGTGGTGCAAAAACAAAATTCGGCGCTGCCCGGCGTAATGGACAGATTTTCGGTCGACTTTGCCCTAGCAGGTATCACTAAAATATCGAGTGTTTCTTGAGAGATCCTTCGGGAAGTTACTAATTCATTGTCTAGAATAATTAAATCTGATGCTAACCGCTAATTTTATACTTGAAAAATGTTATATAAATTTTTCGAACCGTTTTACATAACAATTTTAATGGTTAGGTCCTGATTGTATTATAATTATATGTATCTAAAATATAAAATATAAAATATTTTTAAAAAAGGACCACACTACATGGCCATTAAAGTATATAACAACCTTCCACGTAGCATCAAACAAATAACCGACACACTTAAATTTAAATCATCACTAAAAATATTTCTTTTAAACAAATGTCACTACACCTTAAATGAATACCTTGCATAAATTAAATACCTCTGTTTTTTTATTATTTATTTACATACATTTGTTAACATGTAATTGTTGGGTTATGTAATATAATGTGTATTTGTTGGGTTAGCTGGAAGAAATAGGATGTAACCTATAAGCTATACCCTTCGTACTCTTTTAGTGCAATAAATATTTTTTGAATTTTGAATTTTATAAATAACTTACATCCGTAGGGATCCCTCTAGAAACATTACGGTTTTAGTAATACGTTTATCAGAAATAATTAAAATCCCGCAAAGCCCCGTCATTGCAGTAGTATGTCGCCTTAAGCACCATTCACGAGATTAAATTTGTTGTTGCTGGAACCAAAATTAAAACCACCGACATTTTTATACGCATTGGGAATGCGTAGACCAGAATTTGCAGTATTTAAATTTTGCTGCTGAAACAAGGATCCTTGTCTTTTCTTCGCCAGTCAGAGCCTCACCGTGCAGTGTAGCCTCCACCTATTCACCTCATTATCAGCTCGCCTGTCGAGCCTACTCCGGTGCCTACTGGAGGTACCTTACGGCCCTACCCTCTGCCATCTGGAACTACGTATCTCTTTTTCATTGCTTAGTTCAGTATTATATTTAAGAGGGTCCTCTGGTGAGTTTTGTTATTATTGTTATCAGTTGCGCCATCCACTACAAATAATATCACAATATATTTACACCATTTCTATTTGACAATCCCTTGTTTAATTAAATTGAAACCATTCAACCCAGAAACTTTATTCTACTAGCATCCAAGCTTTGATGATGGAACTCTGCTTTACATACAATACCGAAGGTCTGGTTTCTATCAAAATTGGTGGCGCCTGTTTCATTAAGTTATAAATAAATAAGCCTTTAGCCCGTGTAACGGACGTAGTTGACCATATTATTTAATTTCATAAAAAATTGTTTTACTTTTATAAAATGTCCCTACCCCACGCCACTGGCAAAATCACCACTCCCCGCCACTGGCCATTTTGTTCCCGGCCGCTTGAAAAACTTTGTCTACGAACGGCATCGATACCGCGTCGCCGGCTCACCTGCCGCGTGGATCGATGTCCAACATTTTTCCTATGTAAAAATTACTAGGAAAAATCAATTTTTAAATGTTGCAAATGTATGTATTTTACTTGTTCATCCCCTCGGCGGTAGTCAAATAAACACTATTTTCGATATACTACCGCTGAGGAGATATTAAAAAAGCTGTTTTTCACATATATGTAAACCCATTTTTGAACAATATTTTTTACCTTTTTTGCGTGTACAAAAATCCAGGAACCTCGTAGCATAGTGAATCTTATCTCTTTCTGAGCGCTATGTTACGGGGGACCTCGGAAAAATACTAACTTAACATGTTTTACAAATTTGATCGCTTTGAGATCATTTTTACACATTTATTTACAAACATTTCTTATTTTTTGTCGTATCTTGACAAACAAAAAATCTAGTTGTCAAGATACACATTCTTATAACTACTATGCATTTAAACTATGTAATTGTCATTCATGTAAGCCTTCAAAATCTTTTCTAACTCGCAAATTTAAGCGACTACTTTCGCCAGAGCTGCCGGCAAAATAAATATGCGACATTTTGCCGGGGCTTATAAACACATATCTGGCGCGGGTACAATCCCCCACCACTTTTTGACTCAAAGCCCAATGTCGGGTGCGAGTCATGCTTATTGAATATAAGCAGCCAAATAATAAAATAAAATTAGTTCAAAAGAAAAAAAGAGGAATGAACATTTGCTTGGAAGATTCATCTTCCCACTGTAAATTGTCCCCTTTTGCGCTCTCCGAGCCCACCGACTCGCTCTGCGAGCCAATACAGTCAACCTAATACTGTTACAGTCCACCCATCCTGGCTACACACACCACTGACCACCTGCGCTCCTTGACCTCGATATCCACCCTACTCTGCCCTACTACCTACCCGTGCCCGCCCTAGACATGGAAACATACCTCCTCGAACTGGAGAAGCTGGATCCTCCAATTGAGGCTCTCCAGACTTTCATCAAAAATATGCAGAGAACAGTCACAAAAACCCCCCAAAGAAAGGTTACCTTTTACCCAGATGGGGTAAACCCCTCGGCCACCACCTACCTCTCAGGCACCACACGTAGAACCCCGCCCATCGCCACACAACCGCCCACCACCTCCGCCTCCACCTCCGCCGACCACAGCCTGGCAAGCTGCACTGCACTACCTCCATCACCAACCAAGGACTTCCCGCCTCTTTGGACCACCCCGAATAACCCGATAAAACAAAAACCGCCCACGCCTCCCAAGACCCTCGCTACCACCAACCGCTTCCAGACCCTGGCCCCGCCCTCCTCAATTGACACAAACTCGGACACAATCACCACTGACGGAGCAGACACCACAGATCTGACAAACACCACCACCACCCCGACTCCCGCCCGACGTCCCATCAAAATCCCGCCCATCATCATTAAATCCGACACAAACTGGAATACCATCAGAAGGAAGCTGGAGAACGCCGGTGTGCGCATCTCTCACGCCAAAGCCATCCCGACGGGTGTGGTGGTCCACACCGCCGACTCCTCCAGCTTCCGACTAGCCACTAAAATGCTGGAAGAGATAAAAACAGACTTCCACACCTTCGAGCTGCACGAGGACAAAACCACCAAGGCAGTTCTGAGGGGTATCCCGACACAAATCTCGGAGGAGGAGATTCTCCTTGAACTGCAGGACCTCGGTCTCCCGGCCATCTCCGTCTCCAGGATGAGGTCGGGACCCGACCGCACAAACGTCCCGATGGTCCTCGTGCAGCTTACCCACGGCGAAGAGGGAAAAAAAATCTTTAATATTACTCACATATTCCACCTACGCATCAGAGCAGAATTCCTCGACCATAAATCAGCCCCTACCCAATGCCACCGATGTCAATCATTCGGCCACTCCGCCAAAGGCTGCCATCTCCCCCCCCGCTGCGTCAAATGCGCGGGGCCCCACTTCACCGCCACCTGCCTGAAGCAGAGAACTGACGGCCCGGCCACCTGTGCGAACTGCGCCGGCCCACACCCGGCCAACTATAAAGAATGCCCCAAACGCCCTGCACCCTCCACAGCCATGCCCCGTCGAACTGAGGTACCTCCCCAAATCACTTTCACCTCCCGCCCAGTCCAACCATCCACCTCCTATGCTCAGGCATTAAACCCCCCCCACCAAATCCCCCATCCCCCCCCCCACCCCCTCTCCCCTTCCCCCCTCCAACCTCCCCCCCTCACCCTCAACCTCCCCCCCCACCCCCCAGCCCTCAGCTACCCCCTTTAGTCTCTCAGACATATTCAAAAGTAACTTCTTTACAAAGATCGGCGAACTCATCGCTGATCTACTCCCAAAATTTCAATCTGCCACCTCGCCGGCAGACTACCTCTCGATTCTCTTTGTAGCAGCCCCTCAAATCATTGCCCTCTTTACTAATTAAATGGCTAATTCTACCAAGCCCTCCGCGCTACGTTTGGCATTCTGGAATGCCAATGGTCTTGACAAAAACATGCAAGAATTACGAATTTTCACCAACACACATAATTTAGACATAATACTCATAAATGAAACACACCTAAATCCATCACACACACCAAAAATCGCTAACTACACACTGTACCGAAACGACCGATTACACTCGCGAGGCGGTGGCACAGCCGTCTTCGTGAAAACTAAAATCGCCCACAAACACAACATCACGCCCCCCCTGACTACCATTGAAAGTACCTCTATCACTGTATTTACAAAACATTCAGGTCCATTGAGAATTAATTCAATTTACAACCCACCTGTTCAGACTTTACAAAAGTCGGATCTTGAATTACTTCTCGATGGACAAACGCCTACTATTCTAGCGGGGGATTTTAACTCAAAACACCCCGCTTGGAATAGTAGGCTCACCAACAAAAACGGACGTATCCTACATGACTTTGCAAACTCTCACCCCGACATAAACATTGCAGGACCCATAGAGCCAACATTTTTCTCTAGCATCGGACACAGACCTGACGTACTCGACATTGCACTTTTTCACAAATCATCCTGGGCATACAGTATCGAAACCATCTGTGACCTTTCCTCCGACCATAACCCCGTGTTGCTAACTCTCAACGATTTCTCCTACCCCCCCCCTGCAAAAATTAACAAAAAAACTGATTGGACATATTTTTCGCACAGAGTCGGGGAAAAAATATCCATAAATCCCCACATTAAAAATCCCTCAGATTTAGATACAGCGGTTGACGAATTCGCGAAGACAATAATGTCCGCAATTGACGAGGCCTCAAAACCTCTCCCCCCACCCCCCCAAATAAATTTCAAGGAAAACCTCCCAAATTCAGTAAATGACCTAATTAAAACAAAAAATATCTTACGCCGCCACTGGCAAAAATATCAAAATCTCACCTTGAAAACTTCTATAAACCGTATCCAAGCCCTCATCAGAAAAAAACTTCAAGAGCACGTTAATTTCACCTGGAATTTGAAAATTCAAGAGATAAATCCACAGGACGGCTCTCTGTGGAAATTATCCAAAACTCTAAAAGCCACCCCCACCCCTAACCACCCCATTCACGCCGAAAACGGCCTCGTCTTCGACGATCAGGACAAAGCGGAGGCGTTCGCTGACAGTCTTGAAAATCAATTCAGTCCCAGCTTCAAACACGCCGATCTAGATCACATTGCAAATGTCAACCGCAAAATCAATAATGTTTTAAATAATCTCCCCAATACAAACATACATTTCACTACCCCAGCCGAGGTTATCCGTACTATAAAAAGCCGGAAAAATAAAAAAGCCCCCGGCCCCGACGGCGTAACAAACTTCGCTCTTAAAGCTCTCCCCCAAAAAGGAATACTAGCGATAGTAAATCTCATCAACACAGCCCTCAGACTGCGCTATTTCCCGAAAAACTGGAAACACGCGCACGTCTTTCTCATCCCAAAACCGGGAAAAGACCCCCTCTTCTGCGAAAATCACCGTCCAATCAGCCTTCTATCAAACATCGGTAAAATCTACGAACAGATCCTTTTGACACGGCTCCTCAAGCACATTGACGAGGTTTCAACATTACCTGAAGAGCAACACGGTTTTAGATCAAATCACTCCACCCTCCACCAACTTCTCAGAGTCTCCGAAATCATCATCGGTGGCTTCAATACCAAGCGATCAACTGGCGCCATTTTCCTGGACATAGCCAAAGCTTTCGATAAAGTATGGATAAACGGCCTGCTTCTCAAACTCCACGAAACAGGCATCGATCCCCAACTACTCGGTGCCTTCAAATCATTTCTACGCCAACGTACTTTTCAAGTAAAATACGGTGGCGCTCTCTCAAAAAAACGTTTCATGACAGCTGGGGTCCCGCAAGGGTCTCTGCTTTCTCCAATCCTTTTCAATGTCTACACTCACGACATCCCCCTCTCTGAAAACTCAAATTCTCACAAAGCTCTGTACGCAGATGACACCACAGTTATGGTTAGATACTGTTCACCCAGGATGATTACGTACCGACTACAAAAAAACATTGTCTTACTCCAAGATTGGTACGATAAATGGCGTATAGACGTGAATCCCTCAAAGAGCGTGGCCGTCTTTTTCTCTCGTAGAAAAGGCAGCCGCGCCCCGCGAGAGGAAATAACAATGTACGGCCAATCTATACCGTGGGAAAAATCGGCCAAATATCTTGGAGTTACACTTGACAGACGACTCACATGGAAAAAACACATAAATATTACACTACAAAAAGCAAAAAACACATCCAACGCCCTTTACCCGTTGCTACACTCAAACTCAAAAACTTCCATACAAAACAAACTACTCATCTACAAAACACAAATACGCCCCATCATGTCATACGCCTCACCCATTTGGGGCACAGCAAACACAAAAAGTCTCGCCACATTCCAGAATGTCACACTTAGAAGATTCACCAAAAGCCCTTGGTTCGTCCGTAATAGTATAATTAATTCAGGCACGAAAATCCCCCCATTTAAAACTCATGTGGTAGAATTAGCCAAAACATTCTATGCGAAACTTCCTATGCACCCAAATCCCAGCATAGCATGTCTCGGGCGCTCAAGTCCCGACGACGAACCCACCTATCCATTCCCAGTCTCTATAACCTTCCCCCCTTGATGAGTGGACTTAAATAAAAAATTAAAATTGCAACCAAATATACAAAAAATATAGTATACATTTACAAACACCCAAACTTAAAATAATATACAAAAATCATAACAAAAAAAATCTTTTACAAAAAAAAAAAATTTTATATAACTAAATAAAAAAAAATACCTACAGACAAAAAAAAAAATATAAAAATACAAAAAATATAGTATTTTAGTCCTATAAGTTGCTATAGGCAGCCCACTCATCGGGTAGAAAAAAACCATCCCCCAGGTACTTTACACCCTCAGTTCACGAGACATGGAGAAAATATTCCCCGACACTCGTATTTGCACAATAGGATACCAGATAAAATTAGTTCATCTTTACCACCGAAACCAAGCGTTTTATTATCTACAAGTGACTCCTGCCCAACATCTGCCTCACCTCGCTCAAGTCTTCTGCTCCAAGATCTTCTGGTGTTACCTCTTCAAGACAAGCCGGCCCTCCACTGGAAAACCGCCAACACCAGAAGCGAGCAGAGACGACAGCACACCCAGTATCCAACATTCACCAAGCACTGGGTGCGGGAGGCAGATTTATCATCAATATCAACTACTATCATCATCATCGGCCGTAAAGGAGCATTTTCAACGGTTGAAGACACGGTTTGGACCCGGCGCCTAAATCTACAGTCTTGTGCGGACTCCCGTCCAGTACAAGTGGTCCTTCGAGCCGGATTCTCACACGTCTCCAACTTTACGGTCGAGCCGGATCCAAGACGATGGATCCTCAACACCATCTGCAGATGCCCTGGACGCTGGGTCTCAGGCCACGGCTGTGGTTCACGTCACGCCTGACGTAACCCCCATGCCCACGCCCAGCACTACTCCTGACATGGCACCACCTGCAGATCATGGCTCACCGCCCTCCATATCTCAAGAGGATGCGATGGAGTCATTGCGACAACAGCTTCGCAGTCAAACCGAGCACATTGAAAGACTTAAAGCAGCTCTTCAATCAGCTCCAACAGCAGCAGCCCCTGCCCCTCCTGGACCTTCGAAGCTCCTGGAGAGGTCACCACCATCATGGATGCAGCCCGGCCAATCGAGCCCGGTGCCTCTGGTGGACCAGAGGTATGAGGAACCAGCAGCAGCAGCGCCTGCCCGATCTGGACCCGTACTCCTGGAAGGGTACCCTGCTCAAGGAGGACCCTGGCGCTTCCAAGGGTACAGCCCTGGATGGGTGCAGCCCGGCCAACCGAGCCCGGTGCCTCTGGTGGACCAGAGGTACTCAGCAGCGGCGCAGCCAAGGCCAGCCGGTCCCCCGCTCTCGTCACCCTGGCCCAATGCAGGGTGGCCAAACATGATGCAGCCTGGACCCTCTGGCCCCGTACCGCCCGCCCCTCTGATAGAACAGAGGCAAGCCGTACCTGAAGTGCCAGCCGGACCTGTACCTCTGGTGGACCAGAGGTACGCATCACGAGCGCAGCAAGAGCCAGCAGGCCCTGCGCAACCAGCACCCTGGACCATTCAGGGATGCCCAGTACTGGTGCAGCCTGGACCTCATGGCCCTGTGCTGCCCGTACCTCTGCCCCACCCGGGGTACCCAGCGCCGACGCCAGGATCACCTGCCGGACTGCTGGAGCAGTGGGACGTGCCATGGACACAGCCTGGACCACCTGGACCCTCTGGACCATCTGGACCATCTGGACATGTGCCGCCCGTACCACTGCGCGAACAGGAGTATGGCGTGCCGGCACGGCCAGATGGCCCGCCCACAGCCAGTACCAGCTCCATGCCGAGATTCCCGCCCCAACCTACGGCGGATGAAACGGCCCAACATACCAGAGCCTGGGTTCAGCATGATGGCAGTCCAATGGCTCAGCTGGCCTCCGCCCTGACAGAAGCCATCAGAGCTTCAAGGGCTCAGGACAGCCCCCGTCCCACAATCGAGGACGATCCACGAATGGCGGCCCTTATTGCCAGACAATCAATGGCCAAGGACCTGCCTCCATTCTCTGGAGATCCACTGGAGTGGCCCACCTGGAGGGCACAGTTTAACCAGTCTACCTCCACATGTCGGATGACCTCCAGCGAAAACTAGATCCGCCTACAGCGGGCCCTCAAGGGGAAAGCCCGAGAAGCCGTCGGCCCCCTTCTGATGGACCCTGCTCAGGTTCCGGAGATCCTGGCAGTCCTGGAGCAGCGATTTAGAGGGACTACTTCACTCGCTGCTCTGATGCTGGACAAAGTCAAGAAGCTGCCCCACCTCACAATTGAAGCCTCTCTGGAGGATATCGCAGACTTCTCTGGCACTGTTCAAAACCTGGTGGCATCACTCCGCTCCCTCAACAATGATGGCTATCTGACGAATCCAGCGCTGCTCAGTGACATCGCGGGGAAGATGCCGCCCACCTTGCGGTTGGCGTGGCTGATGGAAGTGCGGCACTACGAGGCCTCCGCTACCATTTGCCAGTTTGCCGCCTTCCTGAAAACCGTCGCGAACGCCATCCCAAAGTCCGGTTTGGTTGACCCCGCGAGGTCCCGCCCACGCCGTGAACACACGCTCGCGACAACGGAACAGTTTTCGCGCAAAAACGGTGCTCAAAAACGTGATACCTGTGAAAGTTTCATAAATACGTCTGCCGCGTCAGAAAAGTTTTCGCGAAAAAACAATTCGAACAAAAGTGACACTTGTGACAACAGTTTAAACACGTCTGCCGCGTCAGAACGGTTTTTATCGCGGGAAAACAATGTTTATAACAACAATTCTAGTGAAAAACAACAGTTCGCAAAAATTAATCGAAAGCCCCAAATTTTGTCTGGTAATAATCGAATGCCCCAAATTTTGTCTGGTAATAATCGAGAAAATAATCGAAGCGGGGAAAAAGTGCAAAACAGTTACAGTGAAGTTCGCGAGTTCGACAACCGCGCCGGGTGTGTCCAGTGTGGTCAAAATGGCCACCAACTTAGCGAATGTCGCACTTTCGCCGCGAAAGACATAAAATCCCGTTTTGTGACAGTTAAAAGTGCCGGATTGTGCCGAGTATGCCTCAATGGCAAACATTTTACCAAATACTGCAAAGTTAGTGACTGGTGCGGAGTGGGGGAGTGCAGATACCCCCACCACCGACTTCTTCACAACCCGAACTATCGTGAAAATAACAATACAGTGGCAAACGTTCACAATATGTGACGCCACACCGAAAGTGCCGTGTTAAAAGTGGTGGGGGTCATATTGTCGGGCCCCAAGCGGCAGATCAAAACCTTTGCGCTTCTGGACGAAGGCTCCACTGTCACCCTTATTGACGCCACCACAGCACAGAAAATCGGCACAACCGGACCTACCCGTGAGCTACGACTACACGGAGCAAAAAACATGTGCTCAACAGACATAACGTCCCGCCGCGTGCCAATCACTCTACGCGGCGCCGGAATTGCTGATGAGTTTATCATCAGAGCAAATACCATCAAGCAGCTCAGCCTTCCTGTACAGAGGTACCACGGTCGCTACATCACCCCCACACTTCTCATCGGGCAAGACAATGCTCACCTTATTGTCTCGAGGGAAGTGCGCGACGTTCGTGATTCTACGCGAATATTATCACGAACGGCGTTGGGGTGGACCACCCATGGCGGAGGGACCTCTGAACATGTGGATGAAGCTACCACATTGGCCATACGAGCCACACTGTCACCCAGGCGCACTGCCGGGAGGCATTATACAGTGCAACATGGACCATCTGGCCCCGTACCGCGAGCACCTCTGATACAGGCGGCCGTACGAGGAGTATCAGCTGGACCTGTGCCAGCATTTTCGCAGAGAAGGCCAGTCGGCCCCGCGAAAGGGTCTCCCAGGCACGTTGCCGAGAGACTTCAAACAGTGCAACATGGACCATCTGGACCCGTACCGCGAGCACCTCTGATACAGGCGGCCGTACGAGGAGTACCAGCTGGATCTGTGCCAGCATCTTTGCAGAGAAAACCACCCAGGCACCATGCCCGGTGGCATTCTACCATGCCCCATGGACCATCTGGACCCGTACCGCGAGCACCTCTGATACAGGCGGCCGTACGAGGAGTACCAGCTGGATCTGTGCCAGCACCTTTGCAGAGAAGACCACCCAGGCACCATGCCCGGTGGCATTCTACCATGCCCCACGGACCATCTGGCCCCATACCGCGAGCACCTCTGATACAGGCGGCCGTACGAGGAGTACCAGCTGGATCTGTGCCAGCATCTTTGCAGAGAAGACCACCCAGGCACCATGCCCGGTGGCATTCTACCATGCCCCATGGACCATCTGGCCCCGTACCGCGAGCACCTCTGATACAGGCGGCCGTACGAGGAGTACCAGCTGGATCTGTGCCAGCACCTTTGCAGAGAAGGCCACCCAGGCACCATGCCCGGCGGCATTCTACCATGCCCCATGGACCATCTGGCCCCGTACCGCGAGCACCTCTGATACAGGCGGCCGTACGAGGAGTACCAGCTGGATCTGTGCCTGCAAATGATACGAGAGAATCAGTCGGCCCCGCGAAAGGGTCTCCCAGTCACATTGAAGTAAGGCGCCAAAACGTTGGCCTTTCTTCAACTGTGGCAGAGACACTGCCCGACATCAAGAAATTTTCCTCATTTAATCATCTTATTCAAACTACCTGCTGGATACATCGTTCTATTAAAAGGTGTCGTGGAAAAAGCCACGAACAACCTGATAAACATTTAAGAACCGATGAAATCAAGGAAGCAGAGGCCCGATGGGCAAGAAAATGCCAAGAAGAAACATTTTATCGTGATATAAATGCGCTCCAGAAAGGAGATCCACTACCAAGTGACAGTAGGCTCAAAGCCTTGAGCCCCTTCCTTGGACCTGACGGCCTACTGAGGATGAACTCAAGAATACGAGCCCCCAGTAACGTGCCCCAAGCAGTGCGGACACCAATAATTTTGGATGGTGATCATGCATATGCACGACTTCTAGTGAGATATCATCACCAGGAAGCCGATCATCCGAGTAATGAGAGAACAATGGCTGAGGTGCGAGGCAACTACCATGTGCTGCGACTGCGAACAAATATTCGCAAGATCGCCCACAACTGCCCCACCTGCAAGATGAGCAGGAGCAAGCCAGCCCCCCCACTGATGGGGCCCTTGCCGCCATCAAGGCTAGCCCACCATGTTCCTCCATTCACCCCTGCTGCAGACGGCCGAGTGAGGACCGCCAGGATCCAGACGAGCACCGGATTTTACGTCCACCCCAATGTGAAGCTCGCTGTAATCCTGCCGGCTCCACCTACCGATGCAGCCTCAACAGTACCACCAGCCCAGCACCATCCCAGAGGGACTGGCCGCCGCGGACTGCGCCGTACCAACAAACGTCCTATTTCTTAGTTCAGCATAGCTAAACGGGGGGAGTGTAACGGACGTAGTTGACCATATTATTTAATTTCATAAAAAATTGTTTTACTTTTATAAAATGTCCCTACCCCACGCCACTGGCAAAATCACCACTCCCCGCCACTGGCCATTTTGTTCCCGGCCGCTTGAAAAACTTTGTCTACGAACGGCATCGATACCGCGTCGCCGGCTCACCTGCCGCGTGGATCGATGTCCAACATTTTTCCTATGTAAAAATTACTAGGAAAAATCAATTTTTAAATGTTGCAAATGTATGTATTTTACTTGTTCATCCCCTCGGCGGTAGTCAAATAAACACTATTTTCGATATACTACCGCTGAGGAGATATTAAAAAAGCTGTTTTTCACATATATGTAAACCCATTTTTGAACAATATTTTTTACCTTTTTTGCGTGTACAAAAATCCAGGAACCTCGTAGCATAGTGAATCTTATCTCTTTCTGAGCGCTATGTTACGGGGGACCTCGGAAAAATACTAACTTAACATGTTTTACAAATTTGATCGCTTTGAGATCATTTTTACACATTTATTTACAAACATTTCTTATTTTTTGTCGTATCTTGACAAACAAAAAATCTAGTTGTCAAGATACACATTCTTATAACTACTATGCATTTAAACTATGTAATTTTCATTCATGGAAGCCTTCAAAATCTTTTCTAACTCGCAAATTTAAGCGACTACTTTCGCCAGAGCTGCCGGCAAAATGAATATGCGACATTTTGCCGGGGCTTATAAACACATATCTGGCGCGGGTACAATCCCCCACCACTTTTTGACTCAAAGCCCAATGTCGGGTGCGAGTCATGCTTATTGAATATAAGCAGCCAAATAATAAAATAAAATTAGTTCATCTTTACCACCGAAACCAAGCGTTTTATTATCTACAAGTGACTCCTGCCCAACATCTGCCTCACCTCGCTCAAGTCTTCTGCTCCAAGATCTTCTGGTGTTACCTCTTCAAGACAAGCCGGCCCTCCTCTGGAAAACCGCCAACACCAGAAGCGAGCAGAGACGACAGCACACCCAGTACCCAACATTCACCAAGCACTGGGTGCGGGAGGCAGATTTATCATCAATATCAACTACTATCATCATCATCGGCCGTAAAGGAGCATTTTCAACGGTTGAAGACACGGTTTGGACCCGGCGCCTAAATCTACAGTCTTGTGCGGACTCCCGTCCAGTACAGCCCGTGTCAGCCATTTGGGGCGTTCAAGTCGTTTTCGGCTCACATTTATTACCCACCTCAAACCTATAAACCAATCTTTCATAACACGAGTTTGAATAACTGATCTAAACATTAAAAAAATGAAATAAGCAGAAGCTATTGCTATAGCATCCACAATTATTGGGGTGTGTTGTGGTTACACAACATTTCCCATCTCCCCCCACTCTCTTCAGTCATGAAGAGAGTGGGGGAGATGGGAAAGAGAAGGTTACGAAAGTATCTAACTACATTGAACTAAATACGACTAAAACTATTTCATGTATCTGTTCAATTCTGAAAGATGATCTTTCACAGGAACTATACTAAGATTGCCTGCAACTATTAGATATTATGCTGTCACGGAATCCTTTCGGAACCAAGATAGCAAATAAGGTTTTTAAGTAAATTTTACTAACACTGTGAAATATTTCTTTTTCTTTAGTACTTACACACCATTTGTGTGGCTTTTATAAACTGAAGGTTTTATTAAATTTTGAATAAGTAACAGAGGGAGTTAGAAAAACTACTGAACATTTGCAGAACTTTAGCAAATCAATAATATTAATAGTAACTAGCGGAGTGGATAAGTGCGTCGTGTTCCTACACAGTAGTCGTGGGTTCAATTCCTGGACTAGGTAAGTCCATCATTTTACCAACAACATTTTTTCACTAGAATGATGGTAGTAAATTAATCTTTTTAAATGTTACAAATACAGTACAAAGGTCTGCTAAAATATTTGAAAACATAAGAACAAATTGTTGCCAATTATTTAAAATTACTGAAACTCTATCTCAGGTTTGCATTCGGTTCTCATAAGTGTTGTCACGTGCCTGATTTATATATAAATTGATTTGATTTCTACGTTTTGCGGCAGAGAGCACGCATTCACCAAAATTGACAAAGAAGGAGAAAACGTTGAAATATTCAAAACAAGATGGGCCATGTGCAAATAATTACATTTTAAAAATTTGGGAAGTGTGTTTGGAAACCGCCGCGTCAAGAACCATTTATTTAATAACCAATACGTTTGGTTGCTTAGCAGGGGCGCACGGGATCATCAGGGGAGGTGTGTTCAGGATGCGAAGAAGACCCTTTGACCTCTCCAATTCGTCTCTCGACCTATCGCCTCGTGCCGTAGCGAGAGTGATATATTTATATGTCACTCCTGGATACACAAATCCCTAGATCCCTACCCACCCCTCATAAAATTTTCCTTTCCATATTCTCCTTAAAAAGACCCTCCACGCAGTATCCCCAAAGAAAACACAGTTTCTGAGAAAAAATATCAGGGCTTACCAAAGATATTAGAAGAACGAGATGTGCTATGAGCAGTTCATACTGTGTGGAATTGTTTTGCCGAGTGTCGCCGGTTTTGTTCACCAATACTACTGCACACCTTCGCTTCCGCTAAGGTATCCGCACTAATACATAGAACAGATTTCTGTGCGTACACGTCCCGATACCGTTCAAAGTACCCTAATTAGGTAGTACTCCGCCTACGGTCCGGCGGCCAACATAGCATATCTCGTTCTTCTAATATCTTTGGGGCTTACTGTGTGGATTTAATGTAACAAAAACCAACAAAACCAAATAAGCGAAGGACGATTGTTTTTGTTTTTTTGTTAAATCACACAAGAGTCTCAACTGCTCCGAACAGTCTGGAACCTGTGAGACTATGGCATCCCTAATTGGAGTATGTTGTGAGGCTGAACGTAGTGGGGATGGGAAGAAAATGGGGAAGAGCAAGCTAGGGAAGCACCTGGCTATTCAGATCGGGTAAGCAAACACGGCCATAGCCATTTCAAGCAAAGTTTCAATTCAGAATATTTGTCTTACACCAGGGTGATACTGCTACTATCTTCCACTAGGATATTATTATTTTTTCCACCTAAAACTAATCACGAAAACAGACTACGAGTATGTTTCATTAAACGTAGAGGTAATGCAGAGATGGGATATGGTAAAAACACATAAAATATATTAAAAAAAATCGACAGCCGTATTTAACTGACTAAATAAAGTATATTACTAAATTATTCTACAATTCGTAACTATGAAAAAACCAATCGAAATCGATGGTTATGACAAAAACGAAATGTACAAATTTTGGCAAAAATGCTCTTTTTGTGTTTTATTTCATAGGGTGGTGTTTATATTCCCAGGGCTGGTGAGGGGGTGCAATTCCTCCTTTCCAAACTGAGAGCAAAGTTTTTCGATCAGAAATTCTCCCGTAAGCGGGACCTTATAAGGTTACAACAAGTAAAAATGCGTTCCGTGACAGAGGCGTAATCAAATACGGCAAACAGATGTGTATGTAATCAAATAACTTGGAATGTCCCATTAATATGCTAAAACCACGACGCTTTCTAAATTTGTAACTTTGGTATTGACACCGAATTATTTTGGTACATTTCTAGACGTCAATATTGGAGTGTTGTTGTTTGGTTCTAGTTTCAATGCCGCCCAATCGATGTAGGTAGGGTTTGTAGATCTAAGTTATTACTATCCAGTTAATGTAGTTTTAAGGGTTTTATATAGATGGTAGTACTTGCATCATTTGACAGAGATAGTATGTCGGTTGAACTTGAATGGTTCCGAGTGCACCCGTTGCTAGCCGATTCCTGTGTAGCTTACTTTCAGTTGCGTTCCACGTTAGAATAAATCATAGCCTCCTATAGAACGGACGTACGTCCTGCTAGAAATTTAATGTAATTTGTTATATTTATTTAATATTCGCGTGTGTTTAAGTGTATTTTATACTTAGACGAAAATTATGTACTACTTCAGTACATTAAAAATGTTAATGAAAAAAAAACACCTGGGGAGCGACATAACTGAACGATAAAATATTATTAAAAGAATGGTAACTTTGCTTAAAATGGTTTTACCCGTAGTTGGTGACTAAGTCATAATAGCCGGGTATTTAATAATCCTTTTTCACATCTCCCACCCCTCCCCACCTCTTTCAGCCCCATAACATACTCCTGACGAATACGATACAACGATATCAAATTCCGACTGTTTTCTAAATCTTGCATGGGAATCATATTTATAAAAAATCACCATTTATATGCAAACCTTGCCCGGGCTCAGCACAAAGCTAGCTACGCTACTGCAGAACTGAAACCTTATAAGAAAAGGAATATCCGTACTGAAAATGGAAGTCCCTTTACCAATAGTAGGTATCTATCGTTGCTGGCATTCAATGGGAAGTAATAGAAATTTCCTTCCGGATTGGAGGAAATACATCGATATCGAAGGTGAACAAAATCTTTGCAGATAATTTTTTTTCATCAAATACATATAACTTTATTATTATTAAATACATATCATTTTATTCATCAAATACATATTATTTTTATTCATAAAATAAATATTATTTTATTTATCAAATACATATTATTTAATTCATCAAATACATATTATTAATTCATCAAAAACATATTATTTTATTCATCAAATACATATTATTTTATTCATCCATATTTTTTTTTATCAAGTACATATTTTTTTTATTTATGCCCATGAGGCTTTTACAGAAAATTATATATAAGAAATATGAGGAAATGTAAGTACCTACATACACAACAGTAATATTAATATTATTTTGTTTACAATAGCTCCACACAGGAGTCCCGGAGAAAACTAATTTCCATAGGGGCCTATTTCTTCTTTGGGGAAGCTGTGTGGAGGATTTTTTTAATGAAAGTAAGTAGGGAAATTTCTGCGTAGGATAAAAGTATGAGGGGAAGGTAGGAATTTGGAGGTCAGTATGTCCAGGAGTGATAGACGTTTGAATCTATCCCTCCCACTGCGGTGCAAGGCGATGGGTCGAGTGAGTCCTGCTGAAAGATATTTAACAACCAGTCTCTCTGCAGCCACACAGTACGTGGGCTGTTCGGGCATATCGCTAATAAATTATAATTATTATATTACCTACATCCTATTGTTCCTACCTTGCCATCGGGAGAGAGGGATTTCGTCTGACCGGCGCCAGTACAATTTCTACCATATACCGATACGCGTCTCGGGTCATACCTTTCATAGGCATTTATTTCGTGGTCGATATCGAGTGACGGAACAAGATAAATACTGTGCGAGTTTGGTGCTACCGCGGAGGCTGTAAGGAGATACCTGTACAAGGTAGGACTTTTTCTTAATTCTGGTGGCATCCTCAAATACCTATCCCGTTCCCGTATATCGTTCAATTTGCACCCGACAAAGACGCTAAGTTTTTCAAGAGCTATCGAAACATGGGCAGAGGCATCCGCCCTTCAAGACCTAGACAATCCTCACCCAATGAACACGGGCACTCCTGCCAAGTCATGGTTGCAAAATTGTAAAAAATCTGTGACAAACACTTTACCTTCAAAACAAGAGGAAGGTCACTGTCTATGTGAGATTTGGAAAAACCACCCCCAACCCCTTTTCTCACCCTAAAAGCTAAATAATGATACTTGTTGATGAAATTTTGCACACTTGACATATAAAACAAGAGGAAAATTACTGTTTTCGAAAAACTCCGGGGACTTCAACTATTATAGTTTAAAGAACTTTCTCTTATGCTGGCGGCGTAGCTACGATTCTAATATAATTTAATAAAATTTTCAAATCAAGAAAAGGATCAGTGAAATCATATTTCAAAAACCACTCCCATGCCATATTCTCACCCCTAAAAGAAAAATTTTGGCACATGAATTTGGCACAAATCTTGATGAAATCTTGCACACTTTTTTTAAGACATATAAATTACCACTTTTCAAAAATTTGGATAATTTTGGATAAATTTGGAAATTTATATGTTTTAAAAAACTCTGCTTCAAACAAACGGACAACTCCGGGGATTCCAGAAAATAAATAATATTTTTTTTAAACTTCACGAGAAAATCCCCGGTAAATATTTAAGGAAAAATCAACCAATATTTAAAATCTTCCTACTTTGATCATGATCGTGATGGGGGACTTAGTTAGCAAGGGATTGAACCCACGACACCTGGAAATAGTATTAAAAAAATAGCTTTTAGGGCACCCACACCCGCTGCTCAATTCTATCGGTTAATCTCTTCAGTGATCAAATTATTATCATAAATAAATATATTAAACGTACTTTGATTGAAGGTTCGTTGATTGATTGAAGACAGGTGATTGATTAGTCATTTACGCAAAATAATGAAAGATTTCTCACAAACTGTAAATAAAAATCAAAGAGAAAAGTTACTTAAAATTATCTTTCTACTATGAAACCAACACCGTATCAAAATAAAATGAATAAAACAATAAAGAGGAAAATCAATGGAAGTGTGACGATAATTGTGATGTATGGTAATGAGGTTGAGTATTTAAGCGATAGATGGCGCTAGTCATAAAGCTTCCTCCAGAGTCCGTCAGATGTCGCTAGAGTGTAACAAGTACTTGTGAGATGATATTGACAGGGTACAAGCTTCTCGAACCAGAAAATTACCAACCCTCGGGTAATGAACAGTGTAGCTCAATCCAGTCCTATTAATTGTAACGTAAATAAACACAATTATAATAGAAAGCCTTTTATTTTTTACAATGAGTTCCCTACACCGAAATTTGCAAAGTAACGCAGATATAACAATAATGATTATTGTTGTCAAAAGCATCCACAACTTTGAAGTGGGCTGGTGTTAAAAAAAGCGTGAAGAGTGAATGATGCTTTAGTGAATCAGTTCAAATCTTCGAAATTAACCAATTTCCCGAAATTCGATCGTGTTGAAACTGGGAAAATAAACTCGTTATTGATGTCAATGCATGCTCAATGTTTTTTTATGTGAATACCGCCCAAGAGTTCCAACTGCTTCCAGTGAGACCACGGTTGCCCCAGTTGGAATGTGTTGTGAGGCTGAAGGTTGTGGAGAAGGGAAGAAGATGAGAAAGTGGGAAAGAACCTAGCTAATCAGATCTGGTCATGGATAAAGCTATTTCAAGCAACGTTTCAATTCTGAATTGTGGTTTTACACCAGAGTATCTTCCACTCTGTAACGTGCCGCAAATAGACTTATTTTGAATGGGTAATTTGTGAAACAACACAAATTAATAAAATAAAATTTACTTTCGCAAGCCGGGATCCAGCTTGCTAGGCGAGAGCCTTACCCCTAGACCGCGAAGGCCGTCAAACGCAGTTAATGTACGCAATAAATTTCTGTATTACCCAATCGGGATTTCGTTCGGTTAGTAGAGTTGTCGACTTCAGTTCCTAGGTAGGAAGGTTGCACGAGCTGTCTAATCGGAATAATCAACATTACGCAAAATCTACTGTTCACAGTTATAATTTAAACAATATGTCAAATAGTTTCGATCATATGCCATCCTTCTTGGTCTTCTTTTGATTAGGTATGTTTGATTGTACATGTTATAATGGGTAATGATTATTTATCAGATCATAAAAATACGTTTAATATAGTGGTTAAAAACAAAGAAATTTTTATTAGTTAGTTGAAGAAATTAATCATTTTCAAAGTCATGTAATATCAATTTGGGAGGCGAAAATGGGTATCGCTGCCTTGAGAATTTCATAAGATAACTATTACTTCTGCCGTACGTCATCCGCTACGTTTGATGACTTAGCAGGGGTGCCCGCGTTCATGGAGTGAGGTTTGTCCATGTCATGGTGGTGGATGCGACGGTCGTATCGGGAGAGGCCGGATTGGGTATACCTTTTACCTCTCTAGCCCGTGTCAGGAAATGAATTTAATGTAAGTTAACATTTAACTCGTTAAGATGTTTTGAACCAGGAACTGAATATTTAATATTTGTAGTAAAAAAATAACAACACCAAAACAAAAATTTTCATTTTTATGATTTTGAGAGGGTGTTGTAAATAAGGGAGTTTGGCTCTCGGAGCCTTTCAACGGCTCTCTTGGGTTTTAAACGTCATAAGGGTCATTTTAGTGATTTATTTTTGGGGTATTGTGCCGTGTTACAGTGTCCATTCTGCCCTGACGATACTGTATAATACTTTTGGCCGTGAAAATCTAAAAATTTATCCATCATAACGGTCGATCATAGACACAGGACACTTTCGTATCTTTGAATTTTGAATTCAAATCATGCAACATTTCACTGAACTTTTGAAAGTGCATTATAAATCAGATTCAACGTTACATTAGAAGATATCAATCCAGTGGTGTTCGACGTACCTTGTCCTGGCTGCAGTAGAATAATGCGTAGGGTAAAGTATATTTAATTGTTGTGAATTTTTTTGGAATATTAAAAGATCTGCTTTGATGAAATAGATTAAAAATCACTAAATTAACTTCCTAAATTCGTCCACAAAGAGTTGAGATGAAAGCTTTTCCTAGAAGCGCAGGTTCATTTTCTCAAATACAGATCTCCAAAGGGGGAATTTTTTATAGGAAGAGAGATAGTTTTATTTATAAATATCTCTGTGTTTTATTTCCATTTCCCTACTCCTAAGGAGCTGTGATTTTTTAAATCAGCCATCAATGATGTGGCAAATAACTCCCGATTGAGCTAAGGTGGAGAAGTTTAAGTATTTGCTTAAGCTGTTTCTAATTACAAAGAGCAAGACTGTTCGAAACTCCCTTTTTTGTGTAAAACTTAACACCCGACTCCCGACCCCAACGCCTTGCATCGCAATGGGTAGGATGGATTCATACATTACTGACCCGTTATACCTTTTTCCTTCCCAGAACTTACTCTATCCTTCGTTCCCCTAATAAGAACCTTCTTAAAGTATCTCCATAGATGACGTAGGCCCCTAGGGAAATTATTATCCTCAAGACCTCCTGTGCAGAGTTAAATGTAAACAAAAATGTAACCCATCAACAGAAGTCTTCAAATTAAAACAAACCTAGCTAATCCAGAAAGTTGGATGGTTAAGTTACTTGAGTTAAGGTGAGGTTAGGTTAGGTTAGATTTATTTTAGGTTCGATGTAGTAACGTTAAGTAATACAGGGTTTTCCAATAAGCGATGTTATTTTGAATAGCCCGCTATTTCGGTAGATGTTACTTTTAAAGCTATCATTTTTTTACATTTGATAAGTAAAAACTATGCCATTAATAAAAATGGAACGATACACGCTTCAACAACGCATTGAAATTATTAAAATTCACTTGAGTAAATCAAATGCAAATCATCTTGAGTGATGAGGCCCATTTCCACCTCGGTGGCTTCGTCAACAAGCAAAATTGTCGCATTTGGGGCTCGGAAAACCCAAGAGTTATTGTTGAAAGCTTCTCTATCCTCAAAGTGTGACTGTTTGGTGCGGTTTATGGTCCGGCGGAGTCGTTGGACCTTACTTTTTCTAAAATGAGGCTGGAGCAACAGTTACGGTGAATGGATTGCGCTATCGAGAGATGATTAATGATTTTTTTTAGCCGAAATTGGATGGTATTGATCTGGACAACGTTTACTTTCAACAAAACGGCGCTACGTGCCACACAAGCAACGAAACCATTAATCTTTTACGATTGAATATCAAAATAACACCTCTTATTGGAAAATCCTGTATTAGGCTAGTGCTTCGCGAGCAAGTTATATACATATATCAGTTTATAAGCCGAGCATGTTTCGTGTATTGCACAAATTTAAACGAAGCTCTTTCAATAATTTACTGTTGTTGGTCTGCAATTTATTGCCACGATATTGCTGGGGAAGTGACAGTTATCATTATTCACTTGTTTGGCAGGTAATTAAACCTAGCTCACAGTACACGTGGTTTCCAACTGTCAGATAATGTACCACACCTTGTTGGGCTCGTGGAGAGAGGTAGGATGGGTTAGTCGCCTCTAAAACATACCCGCTGCTAGAAGTAAGTAATCATAATCAAGAAGATAGTAACACATTTTAAAATGATTGTTTATGTTGTTTATGTGCACAGTTATAAATAATATATTCTCTTGAGATAAAACATTTTCGTGAAGTTTTCCTTGAAAATGAAATATTTCTTATACGGGACAATTCGCAACACATAAATAATTATTTTTTATCGTTTTCTACCGAGAAATTGTCACTAGCGAGATCAAAAACACAACATAAATTTGTATTAATGTGTTTTCCCATATATATATACCTTATTCATTGTGCTGGTTTATTTGGATTACATAACGAAATACAGGGTGTTCTACGAATATAAAAGAAATGGGTTTATCAATTCCTTTGTTCAATAGTTAAGATCTTCGACTACAGCTCTTAAAAACTGCCATCAAGACCGCGAAGTTAACCCTTCAGGCCTCGGAAGGACATTACTAGCCACAAACATCAAATTCCATTGAAGCCTCTGATGGACAGATAAGACCGGGGCGTCTGTACATTATAAAAGTATTTTTATATTTATTATATTATTTTTATTCTATAATACGTAGAAAAGTCATTTGTTCGTTATTAATAGTTATAAATAATTTTTCTTCTCAGTTTAAATCAAATATGTATACATTATTACATGGATAAAATAAATAAAAAAATGTCAAATTGCACGATTACGAAGTTGAAAGTAAATTTTTTTTATTGTATAAAGGGTATAAAAAGTGAAGTTATAGTTATAGTTTTGGTACTAATTACTCACAAAAAAGAAATATGTTTTAAAAATATCGAATTCTTACAAAATTACGGACGTTCCGAGTCAAAATATCTTGGTAAGTTTTTTTGTTAACATTTTCATGTTTGGTATTGAAAATTAAGTTTAAGAACCATCAATGTTTATTTTAAATAATTCAAAACATTGAAGAGATAATTTTATCGAGTTTTTAAAATGGTATTTATTTCAACGACAACATCAAAAATAAGCAATATGTAGCAAATTTGAGATCCTTGAGAGCTTTCCGAAATTTCACCATGTCGTAGCAATATGTAGCAATTTTTAGATCCTTGAGAGCTTTCCGAAATTCCATCAAATTTCACCATGTCGTAGCAATATGTAGCAAATTTTAGATCCTTGAGAGCTTTCCGAAATTCCATCAAATTTCACTATGTCGTAGCAATATGTAGCAATTTTTAGATCCTTGAGAGCTTTCCGAAATTCCATCAAATTCACCATGTCGTAGCAATATGTAGCAAATTTTAGATCCTTGAGAGCTTTCCGAAATTTCACCATGTCGTAGCAATATGTAGCAAATTTGAGATCATTGAGAGCTTTCCGAAATTTCACCATGTCGTAGCAATATGTAGCAAATTTAAGATCCTTGAGAGCTTTCCGAAATTGCATTAAATTTCACCATGTCATTGGGACTTGTTGGTGAAAATATTTTAAAACCTGAAGGGTTAATTTGATTTTGGTAACCAAGTGATAGAAGAAGGATATTAAGGAACGGAAAGAAAAGGATGTATAGCTAGGAGGATGCCAACAGAATATTGAAATAGGCCTACCTTGTTGTCCGTGTCCTTCTTGTTCTATCATACGCACTTGGGATTGCTTCTTTTGCCCGTAACCCTGCGTTGAACTTTTTAACTTGCTTGTTGAGCTGTTAAAATTTTACTCAATACCGGTACTATCTCCTCTACTGGAGACAAAGGGATCAAAAAGAGGGTGGTGGGGGGTGTACGTAGATATGAAAGTAAGATTAAATATGAGGTGTCAGAACATGTTTGCGTTATTTCACTTTAAAAGAGTAATTTGAATAATGTGAATAAAGTGAATAAAGTTGTGAATGATGAATACTTGGAGGAAATCGATGAGTTTGTGTATTTGGGTAGAATATTTACGAGAGATGGAAATGCTAATAGATATATTGAGTAGATGAAAGGAACTACATTAGGACTTCGCTAAAAAAATGTCAAAAGAAGCGTAGCTAGCAGTCCATAATGGAGTGCTGGTACCTAATCTGATGTATGGCAATGAGGCATAGAACTAGCAGAGGAATGGCGAAAGTAGAATGAATGCTGTAGAAATGAGATATCTAAGGCATATGTGTGGTAAATCCATGTATGATCGTGTGAAAATTGTAGATATTCGCGAATAATGCAAGGCTTATGCCATCGTTATGAGTAAGATTAAAAAAGGGCGCTTAGATTGTTTGAGCATGTAGAGCGAATGAACAAAGAATGTATGACGTGAAAGTGAATGGTAGAATAAGTAGGGACGCCCGAGGAAGACATGGCACGATCAAGTGAACCAAATACTTGAGTTGGGCCAAGTCAAGAGTCAGAATAACAGAAGAGTATGTATGAGTCGATGTATGTGAGTGCGGCAAGAAGTGTGTGGTGTTACCGAGTTGATTGGCGGTCCGTCCTCTCTGCCTACCCCTGCAGCGCAGTTGGGTCTCTTGGGTATTTAAATGAAGCCAGTTGAAGCAATCAGACTGAACAAGAGTTTGACCGAAGAAGAGGTGGATATATTGCGTGAAACAGGATTGGAGCAGAAGGAGAAGTCTGAGGACTGCCAGGAGGCCAATTGCGAGGGACCGCATAACGTTTATGTAGGAGGTCAAATCCCACCGCGGGAAGTAGCGCCGTGATGAAGTGATGAAATTTGTATGCATTCTCTATACAAAAAGCGATAACTCTTTTCCTAGTTATCCATTTTAACTTTCCCTGGAAAATCTGGTTGGGTCCTATTCTAACCACCCGGTTATCGTGACATGGCGAAAGCAAAAATAACTCGGCGATAACGGAGTGGAGTTCTGTGAAGCGTTAATTTTTAACGACTCGATAGCGTTAACGGAATCCGGCTACGAATTTATCATTCTCCACAATTATTATGATAATGATAATTATACTTGAATATTCTACTGGAATTATACAAATCTGTGTTAAAACTTTCTATTTGACTTTTGTTATTTTATTTTTTCGAAAAATGACGCATAAAAAATACATGTTTACATATTTGTCGGCGCTCGAACCCGCAATATCTGGGTCCTACGTCAAGAAGCTCACCAATCTGTCACGGATGCCCATATATAGTTTTTTAAAGTTCAGATTTTAAGCATTTTTTATACACCTACAAATTATGTAGTCATAAAATTCAACCCACGTATCCTATCTCAACGCATAACCATAATAATACCCATACATTTGACTTAAAACACCCTGATTTTCACGCAAGTATTTGGCGTGTTTAGCTCGTTTTACCTCAGGATCCATGCTTTTCAAAAACAAAATCAATATAGTCAATTTTATTTCGAATAATAAATACGAAATCAATGTTTAGTTAAAATTATTTAATAGTTAATTCTTCATTAATATCAGTGTTACAAATTCGTCACTTGGGAGTAATATACGAAGAAAACTTGACATTCATTGCACACATCAACTATATAACTGATAAGGCTTTAAAGATGTTTGGCTTCCTTTGCAGAACTTTAACTGATTTTAAGTCCTTAGATTGTTTGAGAACCTTCTATATTTCATTAGTCAGAAGTCAAGTGGGATATAATTCACCTATTTGGTCCCCTTTATATAAAGTTCACTCTAGCAGTATAGAAAGAGTTCATCACTAATTTCTTAGGTGCGTAAAGTTTAAGCGCATAATTCCCATTGATTACATTAATTATGTCAGTTTGATAAATCAATTGCATCCAATAAAACTGGCTGACAGGAGAATTATTTTAGACCTGGTTGTGTAACACAGAGTCATTAACAACTTAATTCACAGTCTTGCCATCGTTGCCACTATAAAATTCCATGTGTCGACTAGGAATGCAAGACAAAATATAACATTCATGTGCAATACATACACAACCAACTATCAGACACGCTCACTGACCAATAGGACGTATGATTTAGGCAACAAGTATGAGGGTACAATTGATATATTTATTGACTCCATTTATAGAACTAAGCATAATCTATACCATCACTTTGTTTATTTATTTATTTATTTAAGGAGAAAACACAGATACAGACATTAATTAAAAGATAATTTTGTAAAACAATAACATGAGAATTCGCCTGCATCCTAACGATTTCTCACAGATTGACTCGTAGATAACAATTTTAAATATTTTTTAACATGTACATAAGGAAAAAGTATAAAAGAAAATTATTTTGTATATAAATAATGCTCAATGTCAAATGAAAGTGTACAAATATTTTTTATACAAGTTTAGAGGTAAATCATAAAAAAGTACTTAAAAAGTATACTGAATGAAGTAAGAACACATTTTCTTTTTTTTTATAGGAAAACAGACTTCAATTTCCTACCAAAAGTACTATATGTATCAAAAACTATGTCAGAATCCTTCAGGTTTTGGTTTTTATTATACAATTCGCACATTCTTCTGAATGGATCCCTGACACCAGCATTTTTGCGCGTCCGGCTAATATGGAATAAGTCGTTAAGCCTCGTCGTTCTGGATGGTATTTTAAAGTTTATTAGATTGAGTAAGCCAGGACAGTCGATAAAGTTGTTACAGATTTTGTACAAGGTCATTAGGTCAAGGTAAGTTCGCCGGTTAGTAAGAGTGGAGACGTTATATTTCGAGAGCATATTTGTGTATCCCCATTTAGGTGCGCTCATTCTTTGGTTGAGGTAACGCAGAAATTTCTTCTGGATACTTTCAATATTTTCTTCATAGATATCGTAAAGTGTTGAATCCTACAAATTAGAGTAGCGTTGGTAACGTAGTTTTAGTGTTTTGTATTATATGTAGTGTTGTTCTAATTTACATTTTATTTTATGTTACTCTTACGTTTTACTAATATTGTTTCATATTTAGCTGTTTTTGAATTATTTTTTAATATATTCTCATTATGCTTGCAATCGCATTTTTACATTTGTGTATTTATAGATCTATTTTGTACCTACTTTATAATAGATTACATCTATATACTGTTAGTATTTCCTATATAATACAGATATTCTCTTATGTGCACTGCATCATGTATCACTTTTATGTAAAAGCCTTTTTAGGCGTATAGATAAATAAATAAATTCTTAAAGTTTTACTTTATAGTTGCTTTTTAATTTCTGCTGTTCGGTTTTCGCTTTTGATTTTTAGATTTATTTTTTATTTTTACTGTTAAGTTTTAACTTTTTTTAAGTGAACCCCCAACGAACAACTAATACAAACAAGACTCACTCGGGTTATAATATTTCTAATGTTTAACAGCACGCTAGATTTCCATAGTAAAAAAAACCATCCAGGAGTCTGGTCTAGCACTGATTCCAGAACACACAAAAAATTTAAAAACCTACGGTATATCCAACATAAAGTCTATTCCAAATATTGCTGGCAGGTATCTAAGGGTATTTCGTGTGTGCCGTGGTGATAGCTGGGTCGGACTGAACCGAACATTACCGAACGCATTCGGGTGACAGATCTGCTCTGCGTCTGTGGATATCAAACACAGATACTTACGTAGATATATTTAATCACCTTTATAATAATATTACAGCTTCTCATTATTTGGTTTATTTTTATCAAGTGAATAAACATGTTTAATTTACTTGTTTCCGCATTTCAACAATTATTTGGTGCACCGATTTTAAGTAAGTAAGCTGTTATTCTTGGTTTTACAATTATTATATTCAATGCCACTTATTATACATTTTCCCAAGTTACAAATGTATTAGACAATGGTCATATTATTTCATGTCGCTAGTGTCGCGAAACTTCATGAACATATAATTACTGGGCCAATTCTTTTCGATCTTCTAAATCTGCAGTCTTATAAAATGACCTTACTCTATATTTGTATTCGATGAAGAAGAAAATCTGCAGTGATTTAGACCACGAACCGCCACTGCTCTTAATATAAACCAATTTAAAGCTCGATTGGATTCTAATTTGCAGAGAGTAACGGATTAACATATTAAATCAATTACTGTCAAACTAATGTATTTGGGAAGTATATTCTAGAGAGATGGGAAGGCTGACAGAGATATTGAAAGAAGGGTAAATGCAGATAACTCCATTAATGGAGGACTGAACGCAGTTGGCGCAAATAAAAAAAAGGTCTAAAGCGAAGTTAGCAGTCCATAATGGAGTGCTGGTACCTAACCTGATGTATGGCAGTTAGTCATTGAACTGGCAGAGAAAGGATGAAAGTAGACTGAATGCTGTTGAAATGAGATCCCTGTGGCGTATGCGTGGTAAAACCATATATGATCTTGTGAGAAATGTGGAGCGTAAAAAAGCGTAGTGAGATAGAATGGGACGCTTAGATGGTTTGGACTTGTAGAGCAAAATCGGGGAGGCCCGAGGAAGACATGGCACGATCAAGTGAATCAGATACTTGAGTCGGGCCATGTCAAGAGTTAGTATAATAGAACAGTATGTATGAATTTAAATAAGGCAAGGAGTGTGTGTCAAGAGGAGTGGGTGTTGTTTGGCGATTCGTCCTCTCTGCCTACCCCTGGGGGAACGCGACGCGGAGTTAGTTAGTTAATAATAATAATTTATCAATTTGATCACTGGTGAGTTGACGTGTTGTTCTTGTATTGTTTTTTATTTATTTTGTTTACATAATGCACTTGCATAATGTTGATTGACTAGATGATCATTTGTGGAAAAGTGAGTGGAAGGGTTTAGTTTTTCCTATGGGGAAGACTTAACCAGGACATAAAATCGGAAGTATAATAATAATAATAAAACACTTCAATTGTCTCAACTAAACGTATGTTGACAAATTTTCGTCAAACAAATGGTTGAGTATTGGAGAGTTGAGCGCAGAAATAGAAAGATTTATGCTTGCCATTCAGGATAGAGTCATTAATACTAAAAATTGTAGGAAGAATATAATCAAAGATACAAATCAAATTGATGATTTATGTAGAAAATGTTTGGCTTTTCCGGAAACTATATAACATATTATATCGGGATGTTCTATATTAGCACCGTCCGAGTATACATTTAGGCGCAATCAAGTTTTAAAGATAATTGACCTAAGTTTGGTAATTAAACATAACTTGATTGATTGCCGTAATATCATACCATATTATGAATACGAACCAATTTCATTTTTAGAAAACGAATTTTATAAAATATATTATGATAAAACTATACTAACAGACCGAACGATTAGTCATAATAGACCCGATATAGTTTTACATGACAAAATTAAAGAAAATTAACTTATATCATTGATGTCGCTATTCCAAATTCCTGTAATATTCAAAAATCTGTTAATAAAAAAATAAGAAAATATACAGATTTAGGAAATGAAATAAAAATAATTTGGCATTCTCAGACTATAAAAATAATACCGTTCGTTATTTCGGCTACTGGCATTATACCTAGGTCTCTCATTAAAAATTAGGCGTATTAGATCTATCAAAAAATTTAAATATAAAAATGCAAAAATCAGTCATTTTAAATACATGTAGGATAACAAAAGATTTTTAAATATTTATGCTAAGGGATCAGTAGGATTTATAGACCCTGTTAGGAGTTCTACCGAGCCGAACCCTCTGATATGAAAATATCTGGAGTCGGTGAATTATTTTCCCATTTGATCTCTGGTGAGTTGACGTGTTGTTCTTGTATTGTTTTGTATTTATTTTGCTTATATAATGTACTTGCATAATGTTGATTGACTAGAGACTAGATGATCATTTGTGGAATAGTATGTGGAAGGGTTTAGTTTTTCCTATGGGAAAGATTAAACCCGGAAATAAAATCGGAAAATATAAAAATTTTATTCCAGAATGTGGGCGGGGAGGTTAGTGCAATCCCACACGTCCCATATAGATATACATTTTTTGTATAATAGATATAATAAATTAAGAAATAAGGACAACTATGCAGGGTGAAACATATAGGTTAAACATATTGTAAAATGAGATATGAATGCATCAGCAGAATGCTATCTGCTCGCTAAATAATAATACAAAAAACTTCTTTAACAGTTTTTCTTCGTTGAGCAATGATTTACACATTTACAGTGCAAGCTACCCTAGACACTGATAATAATACTGAAATACCGGCTAAAAGTACTTGCCTATGCAGTTAAAGATATTTACGAGCAGATTGGGAATAGGTGCTGAAATAGGGTGTGACAAGGAAATGCTGACGCGTTCAAATAAAACGAATCTCGACTAAGCGACGCATTCGGCGCGACTAAAATTCATGTGAAGTAAAAATATATCAAGTATGTATTATTACAGCGTTCTTGAAACCACTCTATAACTTTTTTGTAGAATCCGTTTGTTTTTACCAACGTATATAAATGGTAGATACTACATCCAATCCATAGTATAGCCCCGGTGAAAGAACACCATTCAGAAATGGTTTTATCCCAGATAAGGGACTCGATTTGAATAGCCAGATACTGTCTAATCTTTATGTTCCTCATCTCCTTCTCGTCTCCATTTACTTGAGCTTTACAATATACTCCATTTAGGATGCGATAGACCCACTAGCTCCAAAAAGTTGGGATGAAGTAGGACTCCTGTGATGTATTCACATTTAAAAAATCATTAAAAGGGTGATTTTTATGCGTGTCAACATAATAGTGGCAGATTTCAAGAAATGTATGTGATTGATCTATAGGTCTAGGAGTGGAAAGGTCTAACGTAAATCGGTGAATTATGTTTTCAAATCGGTCCAGATAGAATATATGCTCAAAGTGAAAAGCATTAATAAAATGTATTATTCTATATACCTACCTAATTAGGACTGAAATTTTGACTCTGAGACGAATTCCATAAAAGATTCCTAACTGCTCACATCTGGAGCCAGTGAGACTATGGCATCCTCAATTGGGGTATGTTATAAAGCTAAAGGTAGGGGGTGGAGATGGAGGCGGAAGAGGAAGGTGGGGGAGTATCTTGATATTCAGATCTGGTCACCAAGCACGTCTTAAGCCTTTGAATTCTGAATGATGGTCTTACACCAGGGCAATATTAAGAGTATCTTCCATTCTGGACGTGCCGCAAATATACTACGTATTATTATTTATTTTTTATTACAAGTAAATTATTTAATATTACAAATGATAACAATATGCAGACTTATACATTTTTTTCTTTATTATTTTACTACTCCATAAGTTGAGCTGCAGGAGCTCGTGTTTATGGGAGAACTATTTATTTACCTTTAGAGTAAAATAATGTTCTAATGATTTTTTTAAACAAAAATCAAAAACTTATGAAATAAAGACAAACATAATATTAACATAGATACACAAATTAGAAAAATAGTTTTTTAAAGAGAGTCAAAATAATATATCTTTTTACAGTAAGTAAGCGTAAGAAAATTAAGGGTACAATATATCATCATCCAATTTTAGGGACTTATTTATTAACTTTTTGAATTGTTCACAATTCAAAGTTTCGGTTCAATTAATTTTATTTTTGGACAACAATATATTGTACCATCTCACACCTAAATAAAAATAGTGGTGCGGAGTCGTGGTCGTTCTAAGCATAGGAATAGCTATGCCATTAGTTTTGAATCTATTGCTTATGCTATCTGAGTAAGATATTTTATACGAGTAAGTTATGAAATAACGGGATTTGAACGCGCGACTTCTGGCTTGCGAATTGAGAGTTTTACTCCTAACAGGAGGACATATACGCATATCTCTGAAATTCGATGACATTACAGCAGTTTTATGCAATGAATGTGGGGTCTTATCAAATCAGGATTTGGTTCAGTTTGAGGAGTTGTTGACTCCAGTTTCTGCGTAGGAAGGTTGCACGAGCTGTCAAATCGGAATTTCCAATTACCGAAATCTAATGTACACAGAGCTTCTGGTTACAATATGCTACATATTATTTTTAATTAATAAATTGTGAAATAACAATAAATAGATAAATCATAACACATTATAACGATAATCATTTTGAATACATGTAGGATAACGAAGATTTTTTTAATATTTATGTTGAGGGATCAGTAGGATTGTAACGGTGTAGATTTAAAGTAGGAACATTCCAAAGTTTACATGTAATAATGAGATCTACAGGATCAATTATAGGGTACAAATACGGTAGAGCAAAGATCTCAGTCTCATGATTGTGGGGTTAATTTTCTGTCAAGTAAGGTGGAAAATCAGAAATAATAAGAGTAAATACTTAATCGAAATTATATTGAAACCATCAAAAGTTACAACAAGGGAATACAAAAGATACCAATGTAAACATAGGAATAAAAGTAGGAATAAAAGTAGGCACATACCAGATGGACTCCTGAACCAAACTAAGCTAACTCTACGTGGCCGAGGAACGAAGGAATAACAACGGGTGGCGAACGAAAACTTGTCTCCGGTAGCGGGGAACAGACCCGTGATGGAAGCCAGGACATCCTTCACTTAGTGGAGACGGGAGGGCGCAACTCCTTCAACGCGCGCCTGTAGGATCCTCAAGTCCGCAGCACGTGGCAACCAACCAGACTCGTCTTACGGAGCCAGGACATCCTTCACTTAGTGGAGACAGGAGGGCGCAACTCCTTCAACGCGCGCCTGTAGGATCCTCAAGTCCGCAGCACGTGGCAACCAACCAGACTCGTCTTACGGAGCCAGGACATCCTTCACTTAGTGGAGACGGGAGGGCGCAACCCCTTCAACGCGCGCCTGTAGGATCCTCAAGTCCGCAGCACGTGGCAACCAACCAGACTCGTCTTACGGAGCCAGGACATCCTTCACTTAGTGGAGACGGGAAGGCGCAACCCTTCAACGCGCGCCTGTAGGATCCTCAAGTCCGCAGCACGTGGCAACCAACCAGACTCGTCTTACGGAGCCAGGACATCCTTCACTTAGTGGAAACAGGAGGGCGCAACTCCTTCAACGTGCGCCTGTAGGAACTTCACATCTGCAGCACGTGGTAAACAACCAGACTCGTCTTACAGACTTTGGGAACAGCAATCCGTTCCTTCGCGATGCGGGGATAAACAGCCATAAACTTCTAGTCACAGCTAGAACCAATCTATTTGCGGTTTCACGTCCGAAACACGAGTACTACACACATGACCACCGGCCATCACCGAAATAAAAGCGGGGTTCCAAAACCTCCACTAAAAATAATAACCTACACGAACTATTCGTGTTAGGAAAAACACCCCGCGCCTTTTTAAAAGAAAAGAATAACTTCTAATCACATGATTAACTCAGATTAAAACACCTTAAATGGCAAGTGGCTGGATCCGCCGAACCGCTGGCCAAGCAGACCGGGGAGGAAGTGACCATAAACCAAACTCATCTTCCTTTCTCAAAAATATTGCCAAACTTCAAAAAAACACCATAGACAAAATAACCCCAATTAGACAACTACACTTGTCACAAAATATTTATGTGACAGGATTTATAGGCCCTGTTAGGAGTTCTACCGAGCCGAACCCTCTGATATGAAAATATCTGGAGTCGGTGAATTATTTTCCCATTTGATCTCTAGTGAGTTGAAGTGTTGTTCTTGTATTGTTTTGTATTTATTATGCTTGTATAATGCGCTTGCATTATGTGGATTGACTAGATGATCATTTGTGGAAAAGTGTGTGGAAGGTTTTAGTTTTTCCTGTTGGGAAGATTTAACCCGGACATAAAGTCGTAAGTAATAAAAAATCTTGACTAATATTGGCCATTATATGCTCTATTATAATTTATATAATAAATAAATTACAAAATTATTAAATATTAAAGTAATATTATACAGAAACATGAAAAGCGTCATTATTGAAAACCAAATTCAAATTCATAGTAGTGTATTAAAGTATATAAAAAAGAATAAAACAATACATATTCTGCGTTATAAATTCACATCAACGTATTACACGGTAAAGAAGGCTTCTGTTTTCAATAGCCACCCCAAATGCTAAGAACGACCACGGCTCAGCACCACTGCTTGTAGTTGGGTGTGAGTAATTGGGTATATTATTGTTCAAAAACAAAAATAAGGTAACAGAAACATTGATATATGAACAATTCAAAAAGCAAATTAACTACCTGAAATTGGATAACAATATATTATACCCTTAATACACGTTTACTTAATATATACTATCTAGCATTGAAAAAAACTTTGGCTATTGTTATAATACTAATTCACTAAAATTGTCTACATTGAATTCTGTTTGTATTTAATTTGAATATTGAATTATGTTTGTAGTTAATTTGAATATTGAATTATATGTGTAGGAAGTTTCAATATAGAATTATGTTTGTTGTTAATTTGAATATTGAATTATGTTGATTTGTATGTTGAATTACGTTTGTAGTTATTTAACAAGTCTTTAAATATCAAATAATTAAAAACAATAATTAGTCGCCTGATATATCAATACAAATTGAAAATATCTCCCGAGTAAAAATAAATGCCGCCGACGGGAATTGAACCCGCATGATGTCCGGTCTGATGTCCGTTCAGGTGCTCTGGACCACTGAGCTACGTCGAATTATTTCCAACACGCCAAATAATACAATATGTGCTAGTTCTTCAATAAGCAATTACTGCTTATTTTTTTTTTCACCTGTAAACAACCAACTTTATTTTTGGAGGAAAGACGACGAGACATATTATATCTACATTTGTTTTGACATGTCTTGTCTTACTGTTTATAAGACAAGGTTTTTTTATGCATAGCACAAAGGTTAACAAATTATTATAAGCAATAATTAGTTGCCTGAAATATCCATACAAATTGAAAATATCTCCCGAGGAATATTGAATAATGTTTGTAGTTAATTTAAGTATTGATTTATGCT